>CAUYUJ010022157.1:115000-127969 GCA_963575745.1 Prorocentrum cordatum
ACTACTACTACTACTACCACTACTACTACTACTACTACTACTACTACTACTACTATTACTACTACAACTACTAATACTACTACTACTACTACTACTACTACTACTACTACTACTACTACTACGTCCATTCTATTCCCATGAGGAGCAGGAGGAGCGAGGAGGAGGAAGAGGAGGGCGAGGAGGGATCTCATCGGTTGCTACGGGCCGCCGGCGACCCGGCGCGCGACGGCCGACCCACCCCCCGGCCGTGCCGCGGCGGGCCGCGGTCTTGGTGCGGAGTTGTGGAGCCGGTCGCGCTCGGGCTGCCCGCGGAGACGCCCGAGGGTTTATCGATGTCGTCTCCTTGTCCCCTTGCTTGAACCCAGATGCAGTCGGACCGAGGTATGTCGAAAGCGACAAGATCGCAAAAACATATACTTTTGGCGCTCCGCGCGGATTTCTTGGATCGGCGCATGGTCCCCATTGGCGGCGCCTCAGGCGCCGCCTCTGGCGCTCAGGAAGGGGGTTCGGCGCATATCCAATAAATCCGCGCTGAGCGCCAAAAGTTGATGTTTATACCGTTGTTTCTTCTTCTACAGATGCAGTCCGGTCCGAGGTATATGATCGAGGTCGGGTCGGGGAGGGTACCCTAATGCACTTCGTGTTTGCGGATGCTCTTGTGCTTCCTGGGGAGGGTACCATTGACTGTTCTGTATCTTTGGCCGGCAGAGGGTGTCATGTTCTCGAAGGATAATATTATGTCCCAGGTCCCGCTGTATCCAACGTGCAGTCGAAGCCGGTGATAAGGATGGTAGATTTCTCGAGGGTACTTTTGCTTCCTACCTCTTTGGTCATCTTCGGTCACTCCTCAACCACTTCCGACGGCCAGCCCCTTTCGAAAAGCTTCGCCACCTTGCGGCCATCTAGACTCCAAGGGCATTGAGGCCCATCAGAAGCGGAAAGGCAAAAAGGCACCCATTGTAGAACCCCATCGCACGTTGTTTCTTGGCGCCCGGGGGTACGGTAGGTTCGTGTCGTGCCGATGTGGCAGCGACCCCACCGCGGGCGTTCAAAAAGGTTGAGCGCCATCTGTAGCCCAGAACCGTCGAATGTGGAACCATCTGGCGATCAAAGAGCTACTGTAAGAGTTGTGTAGACTGATGTATGTTGAATTTGATATGTATTTGGTGTCCGCATGCGGACGGCGCTGTGGCGCTCGCAAGTTCAGCTGCACATCCCCGATTGGCATCATCACAATTGGGTCGTAGCTGTCCGGATCGTTCCACTTGATCTTGCAGCGGTTGCCCGCCGACATTTCAAACAGTTCGGTCTAATAAAACAGTTTGCCTGCAGTTTGGCATTTCACTTTTCGCTTCAGCTAGAGATCAATCAAATGACAGATCATGATTACGCTCTTCTTTACGACGCCGTCGGCCACTCTTTGTTTGCTGCGATAGAGAAAAGGATGAAGAGGACGAAGTTGCTTGTTGTAATGATATTGGCCTTGGTGGATCGGCCAGGGGTGTGGAAAAAAACGATGGCTCGCAAACAATGTTTGGCAAATCCCTGCTGACCGACCATACTCGTGCCAGCCCAACTTCACAAGATGATGGACGGTTCCGTTTGCAAGCTGTTCGTTTTAGGTTTGCGCGCATCAGGCCACGGATTAAACACAGGGGGGTGTGCTTCAGACGCAGGGGAAACCGCTCTCCTTCAGGTCAACCGAGGTGACTTGAAGACCGAAGGAGCAGAGAGCGTGCATTGCTGGGTCCTCTCTTGTGCGGCAACGAAGAACTTGCGTGAGCAGGGAGTTGGTGTTATGGATCGGTACAGCTCTGCGGTCCCACCGCGAGTGTATTCGAAGATCCAGTACTGCACGTGCGAGCTCCATGGCGTTGGGCACGCCGATGATTGTCCTTGCTGGTAGCGAAGCTTGTCTGGTTCCAGTTCCGCTATGCCACCCGCGGTCGCGCGCATTGAGCGGTCGCGTTCATGGACGAAAAAGCCAATGCAATTTGAATGGACGGGTAAGAAGATAGGATATCAGATATAGTGCGAGCGCACATAGATTGTCAACCTCATCTCTCTTTTCCTTCCACGTCGCAACGTGTTCATGACGCGGGCCCCTGGGGATCTTGACCACTTCCCCAGGGCCTGCTTTTCATCCTGAGTCGCTGTTTGACGGTCCTGGGTCCAGGACATTCCTTCCAGAGGCCGAAGTTTTTTCACGACGTTGGCCATCTCGATGTTTGTTTGAGACGTCCAGAAATGGTGGGCGTTTTATACATATAAGTAGATCATAAGGACCCTCCAGAATTCCATTTCATTTTCTAAGGGACGACTTTTCATGTTGAGTCGTAATGTTGACTGCCTCCGAACTCCAGCGAGATCCCCCAGGGATTGAGAACGGCGGGCATATTCCAGCGATGCTTGTTTGTTTCTGTGGGGGGATGTTGCAGGCATGGGCCTTTCTTCCTCCTCGCCAGGACGCCCAAGTAGCTCCAGAGTTGACGGGTCCGAGGATGGCGCGGCATCGCCGACGTTGTTGGTGTGTCGGTGCTGCCGCGCCATCCCTCCGACGCCATCTGCGCGGACCCCACGTGGGCGGCCTCCATCCCGGGAGATGCACACCTACCGAGGGCGAGACCCCCCCAATTGTGCACGTCCCCGAGTTGGGACGGAAAATGTTTGGGCGCGTGCAGACATCATGGCGGGGGCTATGAAATCTCCAAGATGTGATGCCCCCCGCGCCCCCCAATCCGTGCACATCCCCGAGTTGGGTCCAGCAAGGTCCTCTTCGTCCTCCTCCTCATCCTCCACCTCCTTCCCCCCTCAAACTTATCGTGGCGGTGGTGGACAACACGCCCACGAAATCGACGTTTATGCAAAATCCTCTCCTGGGCCCCAGGGGAGGATCGTCCCCAGGCCCCCCTCCCCCGCCCTTTGTCCGCGCACGTGCCTCGGACCATGGTGCGCACACGCAGACGTCCGACGCTTTGTCTCCGCAGTACCGGGTCGGGGGGGGGGGGGGGCAAAGGCACCCCAGAACAGACGTACCCTGGAGAGGGGGGCCTCGGGGCCCACCTCGGAACGCCCATCGGCTGCGCTGTGGCGTCCACCGTGGCTGAAACTGCGGCCGCTGCGACAACTCCCTGCGGGTACACCGGTACAGTCGAAACCGATGATCGGGATGGGTCATCTTCCCAATGGTACCCTTGCATCCCTGCCTCTTCGGTCCATCCTTCACCACGTTCGCTGGCCCGCCCCGCTCGAAAAGTTTCGACTTGGGCGCCTAAGGGGCTTGCATTCTCACTGCGGATCGTCGCTATCAGTTCCGACTGCTTGTCGTCCCGGGGGCGCCGCGTGGGCCCTCTCAACTCTGGGCGTCCAGGGGGTTTGCACCCTTAGCGCGCATATTCACTATCAGTTTTGACTCTTGGTCGCCCTGTGGGTACCGCCCGGGCCCTCCCGTTCTTCGGCCACGCGGAGAAGGGGGGCAGGGGAAGGGGGAAGGCCTCTTACAAGGAGCCTGCTTCTCAGAAGGCGCGGGCCGTACTCGCAGTGCCAGGCCAACGCCTTCTGAGAAGCAGCCTCCTCCTAAGAAGCTTACGCATCTGGAACGTCAATTGCCAATTGCAGACAATTCTGTGGAATACGGAGACATTCTCAGGCCCAGCACATCAAGGACCACCTCACCCTGCGGGGCTCCAGCCCCACCGCCGACGCCCTCGTGGCGCGCGGCCGCGCGCGAGCGCGGTGGCGGACTTCGGCGCTCGCCTCGCCGCTCGCCTCGCCCCCCCTCCCCAGAGATCCAACGTTGTGATTTCTTCAATACTCGGTCCCCAGAAGTCTCGACCCATTCCCCAGGACCGGTCTTTCTTCCAGAGTCGTTTTTGGACGGCCCCGGGGCCCGGCGAGGGCCCCTACAGAGGCCGAAAGTTGAGCAAAACCTCCGTCTTGATTTTGTCGGTGCGTTGGATCTCTGGGCCCCCGTCCCCCTCCTCCTCCTCCTCCTCCTCCTCCTCCTCCTCCTCCTCCTCCTCCTCTTCCTCCTCCTCTCCTCCTCCTCCTCCTCCTCCTCCTCCTCCTCCTCCTCCTCCTCCACCCCTCCTCCTGCGCGCCGCCAGGCTCTGGCCCTCCCTGCCCGCGCCTCCTCGCCGGCCCTCCGCCCGCCCGCCCATGCGCTCGCGCGGGCCGCCGCCCGACGACGCGCGCTGGCCCCCGCGCCGCCGCCCCGGCGGCGCCGGAGCCGGTGGGGTGCAGCGGACGTCGAAGGAGGAGGAGGAGGAGGAGGAGGAGGAGGAGGAGGAGGGGGACGGAGGGCTACCAATGGCGGGGGCGCCAATGGCGGGGGCGCCGGAGCCCGTGGCGGCGCCAGGCGGACGTCGTCGGAGGGGGCGAGGACGAGGATCGATTCTCTATCGGGGGCGGCAAAGAGGGGGGTGATGACCAGGGGGGGGATATCAATGGTGGGGGCGCCGGAGCCCGTGGCGGTGCCAGGCGGACGTCGTCAGAGGAGGCGAGGACGAGGATCGATTCTCCATCGGGGGCGGCGAAGACCCAGACCTCCAACGCATTGAAAAAATCAAGACGGAGGTTTTCCTCGATGTTCGGCCTCTAGCGGCCCTCGCCGGGCCCCAGGACCGTCAAAAAACGACTCAGGATGAAAAACAGGTCCTGGGGAATGGGTCGAGACTTCCAGGGACCCCGTCTTGAAAAAATCACGACATCGGATCTCTGGGGAGGGGGGTGAGGACCAGGGGGGGGATACCAATGGCTTGGGCGCCGGAGCCCGTGGCGGTGCCAGGCGGACGTCGTCGGAGGGGGCGAGGGCGAGGATCGATTCTCTATCGGGGGCGGCAAAGAGGGGGGGGTGAGGACTAGGGGGGGGGAAGGATATCAATGGCGGGGGCCATGATGTCTCCCCAGATTTCATGGCGCCCCTTCTTGCTTCGTGACGTTCCTGGCCCCCCCGCTGGGCCGCGCGCCTGCCGCCTGTCATGACTTGCACCCCGCCCCTCTTGGACACCCCCCCTTTTGGCCGCTCCAGATCCTACGGTTGTGGAGGACGATAAATGGAGAGGAAGCATGCTGCCAAATCATGCCCAGATGTCTAGAACATATTTCAAACATGTTCTGTTCAACATGTAAAACCATGTTTGAAACACTTTTAGGACATGCTTGGCCCAGTTTTCAAACACATATTGTATTCGATAATATCAGGGGTGGACAGAACCCCCAACAGTGACACGTCGATTAGTGAATTGTCCGTTTTCGGTTCTCGAGATGGCGCCGTGGCCGATATTTTCCAGGCTTGCGCCCGCCAGGTTTGGGCCTCAGGTCGTTTTCACTAAACCACGTTTTGCTAAAGGGGGGTCTGTCCATCCCCGATAATAGCCACAGTTCTGAGGGAACGAAGACTGACAGGCATAAAAACTCGGAGGTCCGTGCGGATGTCTGGGATCGGCGCTGGGCCCCCAGCCCCTGGCTCGCGGAGCGCCCCGGGGGCGGCGCCGGAGGCGCCGCCAGGGGGACCAGCGCACATCCGAGAAATCCGCGCGGACCTCCGAGCTTTTTTTATTTATGTTCATGTCTCAGGAGGAAAAGAAACACAGACACAAGTAATTCTCGATTCCCAGGAGAATATGGGAAAATATGGGCAGGGGGGGGAAGACAGAAACCCAGAAAATATTGAAATATGGGGAATTCTGTTATTTGTGTGTGTGTGTTCGTGTGTGTGTGTGTGTGTGTGTGTGTGTGTGTGTGTGTGTGTGTGTGTGTGTGTGTGTGTGTGTGTGTGTGTGTGTGTGTGTGTGGTGTGTGTGTGTGTGTGTGCGTGTGTGCGTGTGTGGCGTGTGTGCTGTGTGCGTGTGTGCGTGTGTGCGTGTGTGCGTGTGTGGCGTGTGTGCGTGTGGGCGTGTGTCGTGTGTCGTGTGCGTGTGTGCGTGTGCGTGTGTGCGTGTGTGCGTGTGTGCGTGTGTGTGTGTGCGTGTGTGCGTGTGTGCGTGTGTGCGTGTGTGCGTGTGTGCGCGTGTGTGCGTGTGTGCGTGTGTGTGCGTGTGTGGTGTGTGCGCGTGTGTGCGTGTGTGCGTGTGCGCGTGCGCGTGTGCGTGTGCCGCGTGTGTGCGTGTGTGCGTGTGTGCGCGTGTGCGCGTGTGCGCGTGTGCGCGTGTGCGCGTGTGCGCGTGTGCGCGTGTGCGCGTGTGCGCGTG
Source organism: Prorocentrum cordatum (assembly GCA_963575745.1). Lineage (NCBI taxonomy): Eukaryota > Dinophyceae > Prorocentrales > Prorocentraceae > Prorocentrum > Prorocentrum cordatum. The sequence goes on from CAUYUJ010022157.1 coordinate 121,192, forward strand.
CGCGCGTGTGCGCGTGTGCGTGTGCGCGTGTGCGCGTGTGCGCGTGTGCGCGTGTGCGCGTGTGCGCGTGTGCGCGTGTGCGCGTGTGCGCGTGTGCGCGTGTGCGCGTGTGCGCGTGTGCGCGTGTGCGCGTGTGCGCGTGTGCGCGTGTGCGCGGGTGCGCGTGTGCGCGTGTGCGCGTGTGCGCGTGTGCGCGTGTGCGCGTGTGAGCGTGTGCGCGTGTGCGCGTGTGCGCGTGTGCGCGTGTGCGCGTGTGCGCGTGTGCGCGTGTGCGCGTGTGCGCGTGTGCGCGTGTGCGCGTGTGCGCGTGTGCGCGTGTGCGCGTGTGCGCGTGTGCGCGTGTGCGCGTGTGCGCGAGTGCGCGTGTGCGCGTGTGCGCGAGTGCGCGTGTGCGCGTGTGCGCGTGTGCGCGTGTGCGCGTGTGCGCGTGTGCGCGTGTGCGCGCGTGCGCGTGTGCGCGTGTGCGCGTGTGCGCGTGTGCGCGTGTGCGCGTGTGCGCGTGTGCGCGTGTGCGCGTGTGCGCGTGTGCGCGTGTGCGCGTGTGCGCGTGTGCGCGTGTGCGCGTGTGCGCGTGTGCGCGTGTGCGCGTGTGCGCGTTTGAGCGTGTGCGCGTGTGCGCGTGTGCGCGTGTGCGCGTGTGCGCGTGTGCGCGTGTGCGCGTGTGCGCGTGTGCGCGTGTGCGCGTGTGCGCGTGTGCGCGTGTTGCGCGTGTTGCGCGTGTGCGCGTGTGCGCGTGTGCGCGTGTGCGCGTGTTGCGCGTGTGCGCGTGTGCGCGTGTGTGCGTGTGTGCGCGTGTGCGCGTGTGCGCGTGTGCGCGTGTGCGCGTGTGCGCGTGTGCGCGTGTGCGCGTGTGCGCGTGCGCGCGTGCGCGCGTGTGCGCGTGTGCGCGTGTGCGCGTGTGCGCGTGTGCGCGTGTGCGCGTGTGCGCGTGTGCGCGTGTGCGCGTGTGCGCGTGTGCTCGTGTGCGCGTGTGCGCGTGTGCGCGTGTGCGCGTGTGCGCGTGTGCGCGTGTGCGCGTGTGCGAGTGTGCGCGTGTGCGCGTGTGCGCGTGTGCGCGTGTGCGCGTGTGCGCGTGTGCGCGTGTGCGCGTGTGCGCGTGTGCGCGTGTGCGCGTGTTCGCGTGTGCGCGTGTGCGCGTGTGCGCGTGTGCGCGTGTGCGCGTGTGCGCGTGTGCGCGTGTGCGCGTGTGCACGTGTGCGCGTGTGCGCGTGTGCGCGTGTGCGCGTGTGCGCGTGTGCGCGTGTGCGCGTGTGCGCGTGTGCGCGTGTGCGCGTGTGCGCGTGTGCGCGCGTGCGCGCGTGCGCCGCGCGCGCGCGCGTGCGCGCGCGCGCGTCGCGTGCGCGTGCGCGTGGTGCGCGTGCGCGTGCGCGTGCGCGTGCGCGTGCGCTTGCGCGTGCACGTGCGCGTGCGCGTGCGCGTGCGCGAGCGCGTTCCGCGTGCGCGTGGGCGTGCGCGTGCGCGTGCGCGTGCGCGTGCGCGTGCGCGTCGCGTGCGCGTCGCGTGCCGCGTGCGCGTGCGCGTGCGCGTGCGCGTGCGGTGCGCGTGCGCGTGCGCGTGCGCGTGCGCGTGCGCTGCGCGTGCGCGTGGCGCGTGCGCGTGCGTCGTGCGCGTGCGCGTGCGCGTGCGCGTGCGCGTGCGCGTGTGCGCGTGTGCGCGTGTGTGTGTGTGTGTGTGTGTGTGTGTGTGTGTGTGTGTGTGTGTGTGTGTGTGTGTGTGTCCCAGGGCCCCTTCAGGGACCAGCGCACATCCGAGAAATCCGCGCGGACCTCCGAGTCTTTTATGCTCATGTCGTTCTTCGTTCCCCCAGATCCGTTTCAGAGCCTTCCCCACGGGCGCTCGCGGAGCGTTCCGGCACGTCAGAGCGGTGGGAGGTGCAGGAGCCTGCAGAGCCAAAGGGTGCGTTGTCCGGAGCTTGGGCGCAGGAGCTCTCAGGATCTTTTGCGAGGCCCGCCCGACGCGGGTGTGCATTGATCCGGGCTGGTGTCCTTCTCCTCCTGGGACCCCCCCCTAACCAACGAAAACAAAAAAAAACCAACGAAAACCACCAAAACCAACGAAAACCCAAACGAAAACCTCCTCCTCCTCCTCCTCCTCCTCCTCCTCCTCCTCCTCCTCCTCCTCCGGTCCCCGAATTGAGCGATGACATGAGCATAATGTTTCGGAGGTCCGCGCCGACGCCTCGATTCGTCGCTGGGCCTGCCTCCAGCGCCGCCCCTGCCGCGCTGCGAGCGCTGGGCGGGGGGGTCCAGCGCCGATCCCCTTCGCATGGCTCGGGCGTGGGCATGTTTTCCTCGGACCATCGAGGAGCATCCTGGACCATCAAGCATGAGAAGCACGCGCGAAACCGACGAATGCGCTTGGAATGGACGTCCGAGCGACGGCAGGTCCCAGAAAAATCCGCGCGGAGCTTCGAACTTCTGTGTTTGTGTCACTGTTTCCCCCTAGGCAAGGACTGCAGGTAAAGGGAGCCTCTTAGTCATTGGGACCCGACGCCCAAAAAGTGCAGAATGATGAAACCATGTCTGCCGTAGCTGGTGTTTTTTCGGGTCATGGCAGTTCTGGTCTGTGGAATGGGGCGGGGGAGGGCGTCCCGGTACATATCACTAAACCAGGTCCCCCTGAACCCAGTCCCGCCAATGCCCGGTCACCCCCCATTAATCACAACCCGCCCGATCGTTGCCGTCTGCCTCGATCAATCCGTCGGTGTTTGAGGAGGCTTTCGCCATCTTCGGCCTCCAGGGGGTCGTTTCGGACCCCGGGGGCAGTCGGAAATCGATCCGGGACGAAAGACTACCCAGGATGGATCCCGAGGGGGGTTTCAGATCAAGTTTTGATCGGATTTCAGCCGTCGTCGTCGACGTCGTCGACCTCGATCGATCGATCGAGGTTCGAGATTCGAGATTCGAACAGATTTTCCCATGTCATTGTCGATCGATCGAGGTCAATGTTCGGAACATCCTATCGATCGAGGCTCAAGGTTCGCGCAATTTTCAATTGAGCGAGGTTGGAGGATGAGGTTCGAGGACGAGACTCGAGGGTCGAGGATGTCGTCGATGGGTCGAGACGTGAGTGCCCTCGGAGGGGCCGCCCCAGGACCGTCGGAGATCGATCCAGGATGATAATCTGCCCAAGATAGATCCGGGAGAGTTCCATTCTGGGTGATAGGCGTCGTCGTCGACCTCCTCGACCGATCGAGGTGCGAGGTTCGAAAATCGTGCACAACGATTTTATGCCTGAAGAGATGCAAACACAGTGGTGGTCAAGATGAAACTGTAAACGCGTGCGTATCCTGACATCTCCTCTCGGGCTCACATGCCAGGAGTAACGCCCCTCGTGCTGCGGTTTTTCCCAGACCCAGGGGGTCGAGATTCGAGGGTTTCTTCGGAGCCACTTCCAGGAAGGTTCGAGGAGCGCCAGCGGCTCGACACGTTTCCCAGCGCAGTTTGGTGACGACCTCAACGACAGTGACGACGAGGACGGGGGAAGCGGGAGGAGCATGAGTAGGAGGAAAGGTGGGGAGGGGGAGGAGGAGGAGGAGGAGGAGGAGGAGGAGGAGGAGGAGGAGGAGGAGGAGGAGGAGGAGGAGGAGGAGGAGGAGGAGGCGGAGGAAGGAGGAAGAGAAAGGAGGAGGAGGAGGAGGAGGAGGAAGGAAGGAGGAGGAGGAGCAGGATGAGGAGTAGGAGGAGGAGGGAGGAGGAGGAGGAGGAGGAGGCCAGTCCCTGCACCGCCTGGAGGCCTGACTTACGCGCGCCACCCGCTGACGCCCGCGCGGGCGCCAGCGCCGGTGCCGGCGGCGCAGTATGCGCCCGCGGCCCGCGGGGAGGCGGCGTGGCAACCGGCGCAGCAGGTGACGGGCTGTCGGGGGGACAAGCAGTGGCGAAGCGTCCTTCACCACCCACCAAACCACCCCAACCCAACCCGAAGGCCTCAATGTGCCCTCCATTTCCAGTGGGGGGGGGTCGGGGAACATTGACAAAACACAGATGGAACCCTTACTCCCCCCCCACCGAAATTCGGGTCTTCGGGTTGGGTTGGGGTGGTCTGGTAAGTAGTCAGTTCTGGCTCGCCTATAGCCCCACCAAACAATGTTATAAGAAACTTTTGTGGCTCCCACGAAATGTTCTTAGAACATTTCTGGCGGAGGCTGCCTTGTGTGAACACACCGGGCGTATGTTCTAAGAACTTTGCTTTCGTTCTTAGAACATTTGTGGGCTTCTGGGAGCATTTCGTGGTAGGACTATAGGAATGCCGGGACGGTCGGTCCCTGCTCAAACGATACAGTTTGTTCAATTGCGGCGTTGTTCTTTCGTCTTGGCTGCTGGGGGCCATTTTCAAACCCCATGGCCATCGGGGTTGACTATAAACCGTCTGGTGACGGTGACCTCGCGGTGACCTCGGAACGAGACCTCACCGCGGGGTCCGTCACCGCACAGTGTTGGGACCTCGGAGGCCCCGGTCGCCCGAGACGCTGTCGGAGAGCGGCCCGAGTCCGAATGCGGTGACACCGAATCCCCATGGACTCACCACGTGGTGTGGTCACTGCTTACCAGCCTGGAACATATCCCTATCCCTATGCTGGGCATCTCCTCATCACGATGCCAATCTTAGGGATTCCCTAAGATTGTCATCGCATTTTGGCGTGTCAATCTCAGGGATAGGGATACGTTCGAGGCTGGTAAACTGCACCATATGGGGCCCTGAGACCATCAAGCATTGATTCGGGACAAGAAGCAAGCCCCCCCCAGGGAAGGGGTCCGGAAGTCTGGGGCCGCAGGAGAGAGACAACTCGGCGGAGGTCTGGGGTTCTCGGGGGTCGAGGGATGGGGCCCTCAGGGATGGAGCCGAGATGTATGGACGGTTAGGACAGCACGGGGCGGCGGGGTGAGTCTCCGAGGAGTCCGGGCCGGTGTCGGCACGCCGGCCTCGGCTCCGGCGGCGCCCAGTGGGGCGTGCCCAGCGCCGGTTGGGTTGTTGATGAAGGGGCCCCAGGACACACAAATAAATACACACAAAGAAACAGATTCCCCATATTTTCTCATATTTTCTGGGTTTTTGTCTTCCCCACCACTTCCCATATTTTCCCATATTTTCTGGGGAGTCGACGATTAATTGTGTCTGTGTGTTTCTTCCCCTCCTGAGTTGAGATCGTCCCAGATTGTTCGCGGGTCCTTCTGGGGCCAGCCGGGACTACCTGGGGCGGCTGTCTGTGTGCAGCCCGAAGCTTCCAGGACGACTCGGATCATGAAGTAATCTGTGATTTGACGCAGTCCCAACGACGACGATGCCTGTGACCAGCCTAGATCCACATTGATCGATCGCTGCCGGTGATACATGAGCGGGTGCTTGCCCCATCCCGCCACCGCGCTGCGGTGTCAAAGGTCTCCTACAGGTTTCTTGGGGTTCTCGTGAAGACCTGTCGAGGGTCTCATGGAGGCATTCTGGGGGCCTCTACGGGTCCTGCTGGCGGTCTCTGGGGCCATCTTCCGGGGAAGGGTTCGAATTGTCAAGTTCGGGCTCTCCCGTCGGGTTACGATGGTTGGACGTCGCTGACTCAGCAGTGGCGTGCGATTCGAAGCTGCCAGTAACTCCAGTAACTCAGTTCTTGGCTGGAATTTCAAGGCAAATCCAGCCTTGGCGACCTGGAGCCCCCCAAGGAGGCCCCAAAAGTTCGAAACTCGAAGCGGCGACCCGGAGGCCCCAAAAGCCCCCTGGAGGCCCCAAATATTGGGCTTCGCGTTTCGAACCTCGAAGTTCGTCCCGCGTATTGTCCCATCTCCCATCCCGCGAGGACTGCGTCAGGCGAATTGGGGGAAGATAGGTAAACGGGGGAGCATACAATATGTTGCTTGCGGCTGGTTTCGGCCACGCCGCAGGGAGATGTTCTCTCTCTCTCTCTCTGTCTCTCTCGCTCGCGCTCTCGCGCTATCTCTCTCTCACTCTCTCTCTCTCTCTCTCTCTTTCTCTCTTTTTTCTCTCTCTCTCTCTCTCTGTTTGTTTGAGTCTCACTCTCTCTCTCTTTCTTGTTTGTATGTGTATATGTATATACAGATGTGTGTACGTGTGAGTCTGGTTCTGTGTATGTGCGCGTTCGTGTGTGCTTGTGTGCGTTTGTGTGTGTGTGTGCGCGCGCGTGCGTGTGCGTGTGCGTGTTCGTCTGCGTGTGCGTGTGCGTGTGCGTGTGTTGTTTTGCGCTGCGTTGCGTTTGATTGTGTTACGTATTACGTGTTACGTGTCACGTATCACGTGTCACGTGTCACGTGTTACGTGTTACGTGCGGTGTGTGGTGTGTGGTGCGTGGTGTGACGTGTGTGGTTTGTGGTGCGTGTTGTGTGTTGGGTGTCGTGTGGTGTGTGTGTGTGTTTTGTGGTGTGTGTGTTGTGTGTTTCGTGCTGTGTGCTGTGTGCTGTGTGCAGGTTGCAGGTTGCGGTGTGCGGTGTGCGGTTTGTTGTGTGATGTGTGTTGTGTGTTGTTTGTTGTGTGTCGCGTGGTGTATGGTGTGTGTTATGTGGTGTGTGGTGTGGGTTGTGTGTTGTGTGTGTGTTGTTTGTTGCGTGTTGTGTGGTATGTGGTTGTGTTGTGCGCTGTGTGTTGTGTGCCGTGTGCGTGTGCGTATGCGTTGTGCGGTGTGCCGTGTGCGTGTTACGCGTGCGCGTGCGTGTGTCAGTATCGTTTATTCGATCCCCATCCCCATCCTCATCCCCTTCGAGACCCCCACCAAATTACCCCCCCAGCTGGGGGATACGCACCTCGAAACCCGAAGGGAGCGGCCTATATCCCC
>CAUYUJ010022158.1:0-40000 GCA_963575745.1 Prorocentrum cordatum
GTGAGTGTGTGTGTGTGTGTGGGGGTGTGCGTGTGTGTGTGTGTGTGTGTGTGTTTGAGTGTGTGCGTGTGTGTGTGTTTGTTTGTGCGTGCGGGCGTGCGGGCGTGCGTGCGTGCGTGTGCAAGCAAGCTGTGTTTTGCAAGCTGCGCGCGCATCCGGAGACGCCAGCCGGCGCACGAGGCGGCGGCCACGGGAGCCCGCCGCGCGCGAAAGATTGCAGTCGCCAGGCGGCGCAGAAGGGGAAACTGAAAGGGGGCAAGGGGGAAGGAAAGGGGAAGGGGGGGGGCCGAGGCAAGAGAAAATGGGAGGGGGGGGGAAGGGGGGGGGGGAGGGCGGGAGGGGAGGGCGGGTATAAAGGAGGGGGAATTGGGGGATAGCGTGGAGGCGAGGGGTGGGGGGAAAGACAAGAAGAGGGGAAAGAAAAGGGGGGAGGGAATGGGGAAGAGGAAGGGAGAAAAGCCCCATTGGGGTGCACAACCCACTGTGTGCGAATTTGCCCAAAACTCACTACCTCATTCCTCCTCCACTCGTTCACATCTTCATACCCTTCCTACTCCCCCTCCCTTCGTTTGAGACCTACCTCCTGCCTCATCCCACTCTTCTCCTCCATACTCCTCCTCTCCCCTACATCCCTCCTACCTCCTCCCTTCTCCTCTCTCCCCAGTCTCATTTATGGTAGGTGTAGTGTTAAGTCGATCCTCCTCCTCCTCCCCCCACCTTCACATCCTCCTCCTCCTCCTCCTCCTCTCCTCCTCTCCTCCTCTCCTACGTTCCCTTCCTCCTCCCTGTACCTCCCTCCTCCTACTACTCTCTCTGACTGTATTCCTCCTCATCGATCATTCAATCTTCATCTCCCTCATCCTTATCACTACTCTTACCTTCTCTCCTACCCAGTCCTCCTTCTCCTCTCGCCCTCACTCCTACTACCTCCCCTCCTACTCCTCCTTCCTACTCCTCATTCCCTCCCCCCGCTTCTTCCGCTCCTCCTCCCTCCCTCCTCCTCCTCCTCCTCCTCCTCCTCCTCCTCCTCCTCCTCCTCCTTCTCCTCCCTCTCCCAAGCTCCCTCCCTCCATCCCTCCCCTCCCGTCCTCCCTCCCTCCCCACTCCTCCTCCTCCTCCTCCTCCTCCTCCTCCTCCTCCTCCTCCTCCTCCTCCCCCCCCCTCTTCCCCAGGGGGAAACGCCGGCCAGCGCGCGAGCCGCCACGGGGGCCACGGGCGGCCACGCGGGGGGAAACCTGGCGGCGCCATAGCCAGCGCACGGGGCGCCGACGAGCGGCCCCACGGGTAGAAGAAGCCCGTCAGAAAACGCGGGGCCGAGTCGAGCCGCACTGGGCAGAAGCGAGTGAGCAGTCCGCACGCGCGAGGGAGCGCGGCGGAGGGCGAGCGCGAGTCCTGCCCCCGAGATGCTTGCAAGGGTGCTAGAAAGCATGCCCTGGGAGCTATTAGGCTTCGAATAGTATGCTTCGAAGCAGCTTCGAGGGAGCTAAGAAGGACCTGTGGCAAGGCTTCAGGCGGGCGTATTCGGAACGAGTAGGCCTTTCTGTTTGCCTCTGCCCGTCTGCCCGTGCTTTCCTCCACCTCCTGCCCTCGAGGAGTCACGGCAGCAGCAGCAGCAGCAGCAGCAGCAGCAGCAGCAGCAGCAGCAGCAGCAGCAGATAGGGAGGGGGAGGGCGGATGGCGGAGCAGGATGCGAAGGATCGGGACCACGGGGGCAGGAGCAGTAAGTCGGGCACGTCCCTCAACAGGAGGAATATTACAAAACAGTAAAGCAAATAGTCTGGGGACGATCTTTCGATTACTTTGGATTATGTTTGAGCATGTTTTGACTATTTAGATTTTTCCTCCAAGATCCGCCGGTGGGCGGACATGCCCGACCTAACACGAGCAGCAGGTGGCACCAGAGGAACGTGGGCGGATGGGGAGGATGGGGCAGCTGCAGCACCGGGGAGGGCGGGGGAGGAGGAGGAGGAGGAGGAGGAGGAGGAGGAGGAGGAGGAGGAGAAACGAGGAGGGAGGAGGCGGAGGAGGAGGAGGAGGGGGGAGAGGAGGAGGAGGAGGAGGAGGGGGATTGCCGAAGCTTGTGGAGGAGGAGGAGGAGGAGGAGGAAGAGGAGGAGGAGGAAGCAGGAGGAGGAGGAGGGGGGAAGAGGAGGAGGAGGGGAGGAGGAGGAGAGGAGGAAGGAGGAGGAGGAGGAGGAGGAGGAGGAGGAGGAGGAGGAGGAGGAGGGGGGGGATTGCGCCCTCCCCCCCTCGCGGAGCTGCGCGACCATTGTGTGGTCCAAGGCCAGTGCTCGGCCGAGGGTTCGACAGGCCAATTGCAAACGCCCATGGGCTCATTGCCCGCAGCGTTCCCCGGAACCCGTGCCGGGGGCGCTTGGCGCCCAGGATCTTTGTTGTAGCGCGGCACACAATTGAGGGAATTGCTCAACGCCACGTATCAACCTGACTGCTGCGTCTTGACGATCCAGAATCATGCCAGAGGGCGATTTCTGGGATTTCAGCACCGCGAACCTGACAAATCTATTGCACCAGCATTATCCTTAATCCTTCCAAGACCCCACTTCTGGTACGTTGATCATGGGAATCCGACCATGGGAATCCGTGCAACTCTTGCGAATATTGAACACGAGTGTGCGCGGCGCTAAGGCGAGAACGACATTTTGACAAGGAACCGCCTTCAATCCGTGATTCCTTTGCACATGTTGAAAACGAGCGTGCGCGGCGCTCACGCGAGAGCCACAGTTTGAAAAGGCACCGCCCTCAATCCGTGAAACTCTTGCAGCCTCTACAAACGAATGTGCGCGGCGCTAAGGCGAGAGGAGGAGGAGGAGGAGGAGGAGGAGGAGGAGGAGGAGAGGAGGAGGAGGAGGAGGAGGAGGAGGGGGACGGGGAGGAGGAGAGGGGGAGGGGGAAGAGGAGGAGGTAGGAGTAGGGTAGGGAGTCGGAGTAGGAGTAGGAGTGAGTAGTAGTAGTAGTGTAGTAGTAGCTAGTAGTAGTAGTAGTGTAGTAGTTAGTAGTAGTAGTAGTAGTAGTAGTAGTAGTAGTAGTAGGAGGAGGAGGAGGAGGAGGCGGAGGAGGAGGATGAGGAGAATGAGGAGGAGGAGGAGGAGGGTGAGGAGAGGAGGAAGGAGGAGGAGGAGGAGGCGGAGTGGAGGAGGAGGAGGGAGGAGGAGGAGGAGGCGGAGGGAGGAGGAGGAGGAGGAGGAGGGAGGAGGGAGGAGAGGAGGAAGAGAAGGAGGAGGAGGGGAGGGGAGGGAGGAGGCGGAGGAGGAGGAGGAGGAGGAGGAGGAGGAGGAGGAGGAAGGAGGAGGAGGAGGAGGAGGAGGGATGAAGAAGAGGAGGAGGAGAGGGGAGGAGGAGAAGGGGAGGATGAGGAGGAGGAGGAGGAGGAATGAGGAGGAGGAGAGAGGAGGAGGAGGACGATGAGGAGGAGGAGGAGGAGGAGTGAGGAGGTTGAGGAGGAGGAGGAGCGGAGGAGGAGGAGGAGGATAAGGAGGAGGAGGAGGAGGAGGAGGAGGAGCAGCAGGAGGAGGCGAAGGAGGAGGAAGAGAGGAGGAGGAGGGAGGGAGGGAAGGAGGGAGGGAGGGAGGGAGGGAGGGAGGAGGAGGAGGAGGAGGAGGAGGACGAGGAGGAGGAGGAGGAGGAGGAAGAGGAGGAGGAGGAGGAGGAGGAGGAGGGAGGAGGGAGGAGAAGGAGGAAGAGAAGGATAATGAGGGGGGGATGAGGAGAATGAGGAGGAGGAGGAGGAGGAGGAGGCGGAGGAGAGGGGGAAGAAGAGGAGGAGGAGGAGTGGAGTGGAGCAATCGGGCGTAGTCCGTTCGGAACCCAGGGATGCCAGAGGGGGCCATCCAGTATTTCTTGGAGGGCCGTGGGGGGCGACATCCCACGGCCCCCCGCGACGGGCCCCCCTGGCCTCGCAATTTACTCGGTGGCAGCACCCGCCGCGAAGGAACCGATCGCGGCTTCGGCTGCCGAAACGTGCAAAGCTTCTAGCACAGCCTTGCTGGGACCCGCTCTGGACGGGTGGAGGCCTCGCCTGATCCTGCTGAGGTTCTCGAGGCCTTTGCCAGTGGGTCCCAGGGCCCTGCGCTCTCCCACTTGGTGGGAGAGAGGGCACGGCAAAAGAAGGCTTTTAACCTGGTGCGTGGCCGTATGGCCGCACTTCACACAAAAGAACAACTGCAACTTGGGGATGGTGGCCAAAAAGTGGGAGGGGTGGATCAACTTGCCACTGATCACGCGGGGACCCCTCGACCACAGCACCTCTCCACACGCAGCGAACTCGGGAAGGGGGCAAGGCGGCACACACTCAGTGGCGGCAGCTGGAATAACGTGGCACGCGTCAACAATGATGAGGCAGGCAGGGCATCTCCATTTATCTGCACACCGCTCGAATTTGTGCTGGGAAGCCGCGATCGCGGTCTGCAACTGAGAACGAGGGGCTGCATCCTGGGCGGGTTGCCTTTCTGGCCACTGTCCTCGAGGCTCTGAATTCTTGCCGAAGGAACGTAAGATCAGTCGGGCCCTCTGTCGGACGATGGCAGCAATCGCGTCATATTCATCAGTTCTGGGGACGGGCGGGAGGGCAAGGGTGGCCGACTTGTGGGCCGCGCTTCCCGCGAGCTCATCGGCGTGCTGGTTGCCGGGAGCCATAAATTTTTGGAAACCATTCAAGGTGAGGGGATCGGCGTGAGATGGGGTCCAGAGCACCGCGACCGAAGAGCAACCGCCAGATCGATCCTGCACGAGGTGCCGAATTCTCAGCCAGAGATCCCCATTCTTATTCTTGCCTCTGAGGCTGCCAGGTCGGAGACATCTGCCATTCTGCCAGCCGCGCTGTAGGGCTAGGTGATCAGTAACAAACGTGAAATTCTGCTGGCACGTCTCGAGAGCCAAGCAAAACGCGTACAATTCGCCTCTTGGGACAGTCTGGCGGGGGCCTGGGAGGGGGGCGAGGAGGCCAGCATGGAGGGCCCAGGAGGCCGAGGGGGGGTCCCATCGGATGGCCGCGAGGCCAGAACCAACACGTCTTCGTCTGACGTCGTCGGAAAAGGCGCCGCCAGACCCGTCGCCAAAAAGAAACAACTCGCCCTCAGCGTTGCGAGCTCCTTCCCACGACGGCAACCCATCCCGCACCGCACCAACAAACTCCCACCCGTCCCTCCCAGTCAATGGCTCGAACGCGGGCGTAGTGAGAGCGGCGGAGGGAATGCCGCGGAGCCACAGGGCAGGGTCAGCTTCGGCCCCCGCCACGGCTCGCGGCAGTAACTTGTCGCTGGCCTCAAACTCAGGTCCCACGTTCGCCTCGCACTGCCACATACGGTGAAACAGGGTTTCAGGAACTCCTGCAATGCATCGGTCGCAATTCCTGTCGACCTGGTAGCCCGAGTTGTGGAGGCGGTCCCTGGTCCATTGTCCTCCACTGATGACAGTGTTGTTGAGGGCCCAGTCGCTGAAATCACCGTTTGCGAGGAACCTCCTTTGCTCGATGCGGATGGTGACCATGTCAGCTCCTCCAGCCAGCGTGTCGCCATGGTCATGGGTAGCGGCCTGAGTCCAAAGGAGCCTGTGCAAATCCTCGCTGAGGTCCTGCAATGCTGTGTGGATGTCGGCGTCGGGGAGGTCGGGGTCGTGGGCAGAGGGGAGGTTCCACTCCTCAATGTAGCCGTCCTTTGTGCGCCTCCACGTGGTGGCTGAGGTCGGCTCCCAGCTGGCCTCCAGCAGTGTCGCGATGGCCGCGCCAGTGGGACCCTTGACCCTGCACCACAGCTTGGGGCTTGCGGCTAGCAAGGTGGTCTTGATCCTTGGCCATGCTCTGATGATCCTGGCGTGCGTGCTCGGGTGGCGTATCCAGTGCTGGAGCCAAGCCTCGATGAACTCGATTCTTAGGGAAACTCCTGGGTCCATGCCGTCGAAGGTGGCGCCGAGTAGGGAGGTGAGGCATCGGCCCGCTGCTGCCCCCGTGGCCGCGATGGCGGCCTGGCGGCGCCATCGTAGTAGAGCGTGTCGAGCGAGGCCGTGCACCTGATGACCGAAGACTCCTTCGGGGAGAGCGCCAGTACGCCACAGTCCTGCTGAGATTCGAGCCTGCTGTGCAGTGCTCCGTAGTCGGTGTATCTTGCGAAACCTAGCTGCGGCTGAGCTCTGTCGCTTCCTGGCTTTTGCTTGTGCTCGTCGAGTAGCCGCGGCCGCGTCGACTCCGAGGTCCACGGCCGTGGCGGTCGCTGTGACAGGGATGTCGTACTGCCGCAACTTCTTGGCAAGCGATTTGCGGACCTTGGGGGTGGAGCCGATGAGGGCCGTCTTGTCAGAGATGGGCAGCTCGAACTCCTTTAACCGTCGCAGAGCGTCTTGGCGGCACGGGGGAGGTGCTTCTGTAGTGTGCGTAGGACTCCTTCGACTCGAAGGACGGTGTCGTCTACGAAGGTCCACATCTGGGCTAGCTCAGCCTGAGCTTGGGCTTGCCGTAGAATAGGAAGTAATATGAGTCGCGCCAAGGTCGTGCCATGCGGGGAGCCTGCGATGATGCCTTTGGAGGCGAAGATAGGCATACTCACCCATTGTCGGCTGCGCAAGAATCTGGGCGCGAGGTATAGCTGTACTTCCAGAAGTAGAACGATGGGTGGGAAGCCGCAGTTGAGGCCGACCATGATGAGGTTGGCGAGCTTGATATTGTCGTAGAACTTCTGGATGTCCAATAGCAATGTGGCTGACTGTATGCCAAGAGCTGAGGCTGTCTCGTCTAACAAGGCCCTGTGCAGGGCGGCATGGAGGGCTGAGGAGCCTTCGATGGCTGTAGTCCAAAAGTCATCCAGTCCTTGGGTCCAGGAAGTAGATGCCGTCGATCTGATGCGAGACCAGAGTCTGGCCATGTGTGGTAGCATGCCGAGGACCCTGTCGCCTCCAGACTTCTTGGCTGCTAGGGCTGCAATAGTGCCTGAGATTTGTAATGGCCAAATGCCTGCCTGCTCTACTGCGTTGAGGATATCCGCATAGGCTTCGACTGCTGGTTCTGGTAGTCGATGGAGGTCGCGAGGTCCAAGTGCGTCCACTCCATGTGCTTTACTGGGTGGCATGCGGCCGTGAAACCGATGTACGATCTCGGCTGTGATGGGCTCGAGCGGTTGGTGTGCGGCTGCGGCCTTGGCCTTTGATAGCGCCTGTAGGATGTCGTCAGGGGTCTCTGTGGCCTGCCATACTTGTTGCCATTGTTGCTTCTTGCTGTCCATGATAACGGTGGGGTCGGCGATGGTCAGGTTGGTCGTGTAGGCCTCGATGTGACGCACGGGGGCTGGCTTGACATGGGCGTGTAGTACTCCAGGGCGGTGTTTCCATTGTTTGGCGAGCCAGGCGCCGTGGGCCCTCTTGGACTTAGCGAGGGCGGCGGACAGCGCTCTGGAGGCCCAAGTAGCAGTAATGGTGACCAAGTCGTCGGTGTCCTCGTTGTCCAAGTGCGGGGCCCAGACGAGTGCAAACCAGCGGAAGATGGTGTCCTCGTCCTTCGCGAACTGGAGGTCGTGAAAGTGGGTGCTGAAGTGGTCCGCGCGCTGCTGGATGATGGAGGCCTGCTGCTGCATGAGCGCTGTGTGCTTGGGCTTGTCGTGAAGCGCAGCGTAGCGCTTGATGAGGGTGAGCGTGATTGCCCACCATTCTGACTGAGGGTCATGTACGTGAACGCGGCCTGGGGCGGCGGCCGTCTTCTTCCAGGACAATTGGTAGCCTTGGGCACGGCCTGTGAAGGCTGCGGCTTCCTTGGGGTCGATCTGGTGGTGGGTGATCATGGTGTTCTCGAGCGCCGTGACCCATTTGGCGTACTTGAGGTTGAGGTCGTCGGCGTCGTGCTCCCAGTGAGTGTACACGAAGTGCGCGTGGGGCTGCTTACAACGTGTGGGTACTGCTTGCTGCCATTGCTCCTCCCAGAGGTCGGTCGGGATAGCGTAAGGGATGGGCTCCTGTGCTGCGGGCTCGTCTTGAGGCTGGAGTTGTGCTGCTGCTTGTTGGAGTTCAGGAGGTAGTTCGCGTAGGCGTGCTGCTCGAGCTTCTGCTGTTTTGCTTCTCTTGATGGCGGACTTGCTGTTGGGGTCGGGTGGGATCCTGGGTCTGTCCACCGTGGGGAATGCTCTGGGGGTATGGATCGACTGATACCACCAGGGGTCTGCACTGCCTGCTCGAACCTCAAGGCCCACGTGGGTGGCCCAGGGGACGGTGGGGCACTGGCGAATGGAGATCGTGTGCTCGATGCCAGTCTTGACCAATGCGAAGTCGAGCGTGAGCCCCTGGCCCTTGTCGCACGTGGCAGATCCAGGCGCTCGCACGATGGTAGCATTCCATTTGGCGGGCCACTCTGTCGCTGCAAGCTGCTCTGGGGTCATATTCCAATCGGCCAGGATGAGTCAGTGAGCATAGTAACGAAGGCCCCCAGCGAAAGTAGCTTATCATGCACTGCACCCTCGATCTGCCTGTGGGGTTCCAGGTATGCTGCAATAACGACCAGGTTGCCCGAGCGTCTGTGCCATGCCATGGGGGTGAAGCCTCGGAACGGGTCGGGCCTGCGCTGGGAGATGGCAAGGTCGCGGAGGTGGTTGAAGGTTGTGGCCTGGACGTGGTACCTGGAGAGTATAATCTCGCCGCCCGTATTGCCTCCGTCGGATCTGCTGGTCGGCGTGGCTGTAGTCGACGATATCCTCCAACCGTCTGCTGCTAGCTTGTCGTAGATGGGAGGGGCCTTACCGTGCGAGATGTGTGTTTCAACCAATGCCACCATCTGATATTGTTTGCCTGGTCCTGCCAACCATTTCTCCGACTGTGGCCCCCACTGGGTAATGTTGGAGAAGAAAAGGGAGTGATCTGACGGCGAGGAGGAGGAGGAGCCTTCGTCTTGGTAGACGGGACTGGGGTCGGGTCTCGGGCTGCTGGGCATCCATGGGCCTTCCACAGCGGTCGAGTCGATGGCTTCCGCCATCTCATCGCCCCCTACCAAGGACTGAGTCTTGGGCGGGGCGGCATCAGGGTGTGCCTTTGGCACCTGATCCCCTGGTTCCTGTACCAACTGCTTGTCGACAGCTTGGGCCGTCTCATCTCTCCCTACCGAGGACAGCGTCTCGGGCGGAGCGGCATCAGGGTCGGCTCGCGCGGCACGCTGCGGCTGCCCTGGGTCCCATGTTACTGCGTCGACGGACTGTGCCGCCTCATCGCCCCCAACCGAGGACAGCGTCTCGGGCGGGGCGGTAGCATACTGAACTGTGGCTGCGAAATCGATGTGGGCGTCCAACTCGGCCAGCTCGTCGAACGGGTCGAGGACTGCGTCCATTGTGTTGATGATCGGTGGGTTGTCGTATTTCTTGGTCTCTGACGGTAGGCGTCCCGTCTCACCATTCCGTCCAGGGTCGGGTAGTAGTCGGCTAAAGAGGTTGCTGCGTTCCAGCCGCGGCGGTCGCGGTGGGCTTGCGCATCTGGCTGAGCATCTTCTGTGCCTTGTCTTCGAGGTCGGGGTCCTTGTTGATCGCTGGTACAGGCTGTGCAGCGCAGCTGCCGTCAGAAGAAGCGCCAGCAGCAGGTGCGGGAGGCTCGTCGCCTGGCGCCGCTGTCGATGAGGCCGCAGAGCCATCAACGTCCGCTGCGGCTGCCGCTCGGGGTTCGCCTGCTGCCGCCGAGGCGGCGGGCGGAGATCCACCTCCCTCTCTGGCGTGACCGTCCTCGTCGGCCCGCTGACGCTTGGCGGCGAAGCGCGTGCGCGTGGTGCTGGCCTCTGTGCGGAGCTGGCTGATGCGGCTGGCGGTGTTGCCGAAGAGCTCGGTGACCTTGGCCTTGAGCTCAGTGGCGAAGCGCTGCTGAAGGGATTCCCATGCCTGGCGATCGCTGTCGTCGATGTCAAGGCCTTGGAGATCGAACGCCGAACCCGCTTCGATGGATATGTCACCGTCCTCGAGGAGGCTGGTGAGGTTGAACGTCGGGTTCTGCTGCGAGGCCGTGGGAGTGGCCGTGCCGCCCTTGCGAGCGACTTGAAGGGCATCGAGAGCGGCTTGAGCCTCGGCCTGGGCTTCTGCCAACTTGCAGGCGGCCTCCTCCGACGCCGCCTTGCGCTCGGTGTACCAGCTGAGCGCCTTTTGCTCACTCTCGAGGAGCCTCTCCAGGTTGTTCTTGCAGCGGCGCTCCGTGGCCTGGGCGCGGCTGTAGATGTCGTTGAGGTCGGCTGGCTTCTGCGGCTGGGGCGGCGGGATCTGCGACTTGATACCGTCAATGGCTGCCTTGTCGATGTGGGGGGCGATCGCCTGGAGCTCCGCAAGGATGTCCTCTGCGGAGCGCACCTTGGGGGTGTCGTTCTTGTTGGCCCACCAGTCGTCCTCTTGGTTCTTGCGATTGCCATTGCCTCGGCGGCGGCGGGACTTGGGCCATGACGACCACGGTTCCCATCCCGTCTCGGGGCTGGGCTGCTGGGTACAGCTGGAGTCGGCCTGGCCTGCGGCCTTGGCGCGGGCCGCCCAGGCGCCTTGAACTGGAGGCGGGGAGTCTGTCCACGGCGCCAAGGCTTTGCTGCACCAGTAGCACGTCTGGTTGGTCTTGTAGTTCCAGGAGTACGAGCAGGAGTAGCACTTGACATAGGCGCTGCGCTGCTGCGGTGGCGCCATGGACGAGAGAGACTGAGGAAGCTCACCTGCGGGCTGCAGGAGGCACACGGAGAGTTGAACCAGCTGTCGGGCTCAAGAGCCCTGGCACTGGCCGCGGACTAGCGGTATCCACTTGTTCCACTGTGGAACAAGGCATCTTGAGCCAAAATGGCTACGGAAGAGGAGGAGGAGGAGGAGGAGGAGGAGGAGGAGGAGGAGGAGGAGGGAGGAGGAGGAGGCGTGAGGAGGGCAGATGATGATGATGATGAGGAGGAGGAGGAGCAGCAGGAGAAGGGAGGAGGAGGAGAGATCATTCCATGGAGAGGAGGATGATGATGAGGAGGAGGAGGAGGAGGAGGAGGAGGAGGAGGAAGAGGCGGAGGAGGAGGAGAGGAGGAGGAGGTGAGGAGGAGGAGAGGAAGAATGAGGAGGAGGAGGAGAAGAAGAGGGAGGCCGAGGAGGAGGAGGAGGAGGAGGAGGAGGATAGAGGAGGAGGAGTAGAGGAGGCCCGGGAGGAGGTGCAGGGGGGGAGAAGGAGGGGAGGCAGGAGGAGGAGGAGGAGGAGAGGAGGAAGAAGAGGAGGTGAGCAGGAGGAGAAGGAGGAGGAGGAGGAGGAGGAGAGAGGATGAGATTGAGGAGGAGGAGGAGCAGCAGGAGAAGGAGGAGGAGAGCATGACCTTCCTGGAGAGGAGAGGAGGAGCAGGAGGAGACGGAGAGGAGGAGGTAGGGGTGAGGAGGAGGATCAGGAGGAAGGAGGGAGGAGGAGGAGGAGGAGGAGTGAGGAGGAGGGAGGAGGAGGGCAGGAGGAGAGGAGGAGGCGAGGAGGAGGAGGGGAGGAGGAGGAGGAGGAGGAGGAGGAGGAGGAGGAGGAGGACGAGGCGAGGAGGAGGAGGAGGAGGAGGAGGAGGAGACGAGGAGGAGGAGGAGGGGGAGGAGGAGGAAGAAGAAAAAGAAGAAAGACAAATAATCCTAAGAATAAAAAAAAGAAGACGAAGAAGAAGAGGCGGAGGGGAGGATGAGAAGATGAGGAGGATGGAGAGGAGAAGCAGGAGAAGAGGAGAGGAGCAAGACATGGAGAAGGGGAGGAGGAGGAGGAGGAGGAGGAGGAGGAGGAGGAGGAGGAGGAGGAGAGGAGGAGGAGGAGGGGGTGACAGAGTGCGCCGGGCGCGCAGGCGTCCGCGCTCCGCTCGAAGGCGCTGGGCCGCCTCGCGGAGGAGGGTGGCGGCGGGGCCGCGTCCGGGGAGGGCGGCCCGTGCAGGGGCGCTCCCATTCAGGGGTAGCGACAGGGGGTGGGGGTAGGCATAGGGGGTGGATAGGCCCAGGGGGGATAGGCCAAGGGGGGATATGCATAGGGGGGGGGTAGGCATGGGGGTAACGAAAGGGGGGGGGATAGGCATAGGGGGGGAACGCATCGAACTACCAATCGCCCATTGATCGCCGATATCGGCCCGACAGCCCCCACCTGCACCAGGAAGGTGCGGATGCACCATCGGAGGCCCATCGCCGATGTGTCGGCGATGTATCGCCGATTCTGGGTCGAAGAATCCCCTCCTGTGTTGGTTCCCCTCTATGGTTGCCCCTCAGCCCCTCCCCCCTCCTCTTTCCCCCCTCGATGGGTCCTTCTCCGCCAGGTGTCGTCTGTGCTTTGCCGAGCCATGGGGGCGCCACGCCCGCGGCGTCAGCCACGGGTCCGCCTCGCGCTCTCCGCTCCGCTTGCTCCGCACATGTTCCTCCCAAGGCGTCCCGCCGTGGCGAGTCGTTGCGACTGGCTGGGTGGTCCGCCTTGTACCGTCCACGCCGGGAATGGCCCAGAGGGGGGATGGCCCAGAGGCCAACTGTTCCAAACAGCTACAATGATGGAGGGCAGGTCGTTTTCACAGTGTGGCTCTCGCTACTGCGCCTGGCACATTCGCCTCAAGATGCCCGCGCAGCTGCGATGGTGGAGGGCGATTCGCTCTCAAAGTGTGGCTCTCGTCCTGGGCGCCACGCACATCCAGCGCAAGCGTTACCTCAAGCGGTACAAGGCTTCATTTTGGATATGTTCAAAATCGTGTGAAGGCCTAGTAGATCCTCAAGCAGCTCAACGGTTCCAACAGCTGCAGGGGTTGAAGGCGGCTCCTTCTCTTGGCATGCCCGTTTTTCTCTCCCAAATCCAAAGTGGGGTTCTTCTTGCTCCCCGCATCCAGGGTGGGGCTTCTTTTTTACACAAACCCCGCGCAGGATCTCCTCCTCCTCCTCCTCCTCCCCCTCCTCCTCCTTCTCCTCCTCCTCCTCCTCCTCCTCCCCCTCCTCCTCCTCCTCCTCCTTCTCCTCCTCCTCCTCCTCCTCCTCCTCGCCCTCGCGCCCACACTCACACACCCACGCAGTAATGCCTTCACACACTCATGATCACCATCACCATCGTTATCACCCACACTCACTCACTCACTGGCTCACTCACTCACTCGCTCACCTCTACTCGTGTCTCATTCATTCTTCATTCCTATGACACGATCACCACCATCGCCCTCATCATTATCGCCAGCACCGTCGCGATCAACATCATCATCGCTACCACTACACACGTACTGTCACACACGCACGCAGACATTCAGCATCATCGCTATCATCTTCCCCATCTTGGTCACCTGTGATCGTTATCATGCCATTACTACGCCACACACGCATGCATACACAAAAGCACACACAGACACACGCACAGACAATGACACACAATGGTACTTATTAGATTTGCTCAGGGAGTTTGTTCCAGACCGTCCTGTGGTGTTTGGTCGTCGTTTTGATGGGTCAGCTTCCCGCGTCTCTCCTCCTCCCCCTCCTCCCTCCGTCCTAGCGCCCAGTACAACGCTTCGTGGCCCCATGGGGAGCTCCACCGACGGTCCCAGTGGCGCAGCCCGCATGCGTCCCCCACACCTAGCACAGCCTCTCGTGGTCCCATAGGGAGTTCCACAGGAGGTCACAGTGGTGCAGCCCGCATGCGCCTCCCACACCCAGTACAGCGCGTCGTGGCCCCAGAGTGAGCTCCACCGAAGGTCCCAGTGGCGCAGTCCGCATGCGCCTCCCGCACCCAGCACAGCGATTCGTGGCCCCAGTACAGCGCTTCGTGGCCCTATAGGGAGCTCCACCGAAGGTTCCAGTGGCGCAGCCCGCATGCTTTTCCCCAACCCAGTGCAGCGTTTCGTGACCCCGTAGGGGGCTCCACCTAAGGTCCAAGTGGCGCAGCCCGCATGCGTTCCCCTCGCCTAGTACAACGTTTCATGGCCCCATTGGGAGCTCCACCGAAAGGTACAGTAGCGCAGCCCGCATGCGTCTCCCACACCCAGTACAGCGCTTCGTGGCCCCGTAGGGAGCTCCATCGAAGGTTCCAGTGGCGCAGCCCGCATGCGTCCCCCCCACCCAGTACAGCGTTTCGTGGCCCCGTGGGGAGCTCCACCGACGGTCCCAGGGGCGCAGCCCGCATGCGCCTCCCGCGTCCAGTACTCGGTTTCGTGGCCCCATTAGGAGCTCCACCGAAGGTCCCAGTGTCGCAGCTTGCATGCGTTTCCAGTACAGCGATTCGTGGCCCCGTTTGGAGTTCAACCGACGGCCACAGAGGCGCAGCCCGCATGCGTCTTCCTTACCGGGTACAGCGCTTCGTGGCCCCATAGAGGGTTTCACCGACGGTCCCAGTGTCGCAGCTCGCATGCGTGTCCCCCGCCTGGTATAGCGTTTCGTGGGCCTATGAAGAGGGGCTCCACCGCGAGACTACACCGAGGACGACACCTACAACTGCGGTATTCACAACTGCATATCTTTGGGTCATTCGCCAGTCTATGTTTACAGGTTTTGCCTCGGTGTGTTGGAAATCATTCCCAGACATCCTGTGGTGTTGGGTCTTCGTTTTGAAGAGAGCGCCCCGCGTTCCTCTCCTCGTCTCCTCCTCCCACTCCTCCTCATCCTCCTCCTCCTCCTCCTTCCTCCCATCCCTGCCTCTTCGGCACACCCCACACACGGTTCGAGGCCCCATAGGGAGCTCCACCGAATGCCCCAGTGGCATTGTCCACATGCGTCCGCCACACCCATTGCGGCACACCCCTCGCACGTTTAGTGGCGCCATAGAGAGTTCCACCCAAGACCCCAATGCCACCGTCCATACGCGTCCGCCACACCCATTGCGGCACACTCCTCACACGGTCCGTGGCCCCATAGGGAGCTGCACCGAAGGCCCCAGTGCCACCGACCACATGCGCTTGGCACGCAAATTTCGGCACACCTCTCACACTTTTCGTGGCCCCATAGGGAGCTCCACCGAAAATCCCAGTGCCACCGTCCACATACGTCCGCCACACCTAGTTCGGCACACTCCTCAGACGCTTCGTGGCCCCATAGGAGCTCCACCGAAGGCCCCAGTGCCACCGTCCACACCCATTGCGGCACACCCCACACACGATCCGTAGCCCCATAGGGAGCTCCACCGAAGTCCCCAATGTCACCGTCCACATGCGTCCGCCACACACATTGTTGCACACCCCTCAGACGCTTCGTGGCCCCATAAGGAGCTCCACCGAAGGCCCCAGTGGCAGCGTCCGCATGCGTCCGCCACACCTAGTTCGACACACCTTCTCAGACGCTTCGTGACCCCATAGGAAGCTCCACCGAAGGCCCCAGTGCCACCGACCACGTGCGCCCGCCACTCACATGTCGGCACACCCTTCACGCGGTCCGTGGCCCCATAGGGAGCTGCACCCAAGGTCCTAATGCCACCGTCCACATACGTCTGCCACTTCAATTTCGGCACGCTCTCACACGTTTCGTGGCACCGTTGGGAGCTGCACCGAAGGCCCCAGTGCCACCGACAACATGCGTCCGCCACATACATTTCGGCACACCCGTCACACGTTCGTGACCCCGTAGGGAGCTCCACCGAAGGCCCCAGTGCCACCGTCCACATGCGTCCGCCACGCCCCGTTAGGTACACCCCTCGCACGTTTCGTGGCTCCACAGGGAGCCCCACCGAAGTCCCCAGTGACACCGACCACATGCGTCCGCCACACCCATTGCGACACACCCCTCACACGTTCGTGGCCCCACAGGAGCTCCACCCGAGGCCCCAATGGCAGCGCCTACATGCGTCCGCCACACCCATTTCGGCACACCCCTCACACGATTCGTGGCCCCATAGGGAGCTCTACCCAAGGCCCCAGTGGCACAGTCTACATGTGTCCGCCACACCCATTGCGGCACACCCCTCACACGTTTCGTGGCCCCATGGTGGGCTCCACCGAAGACCCCAGTGGCACCGTCCATATGCGTCCGCCACACCGATTGGGCTGGATGCCACGATTCGTTGAATGCCCCTCACTGCGGCAGGCTGTTGTAAGTGATTGGGGCGCTGCTTCCGTTGGGGAATGCGAAGCAAGACAGGGGTCGAACATTGGGCGGCGACATGTTGGCAAAGCGTGTGGGCAATGGACAGGCTGTTATCGAACAGACGCGCGTCGGTTGTAGATATGTTGCGGGTCCCGCCGTTCGACTCTTCTGCTGGAAGCAGTAAGCCATATTGGGCCAGTTCTCTCACACCACGCTTACAGAACTGCGTGCGTAGATGGCGCTGCAGAACAGTGTGCTGATACGCATCTGCCTGCTCCAGCGCGTTCCAGGACCATTCTGGGTTGATGTGGGCCAAAGGAACAGCACGCAAACCAAGGGCGAATAGCCTTGAGGCACTCATGCAGATCCCCCATCCCGCCCTCCACCCTTTCTCGTATCTCATCCTGTTCCTCTCCCTCCTCCTCCTCCTGCTGCTTTTCCTCCTCCTCCTCCTCGTCGTCCTCTCTTCTTCCGTGGGGGCGCCCGCCGACGGCGCTCTCAGGAGCAGCGCCCCGTATATCCAGAGGCCTCCGAGGCAGAACGTGGTGTCGCTGGTCGGGCTCCTTACGGCGTGCCACGGAGCATCACGGCAGCCTCGTGTATATATATATATATATATATATATATACATTCCTACGTATATATATATATAGTGTTTACATTTATGTATATATACACATATATGTTTATACGCACACACACACACACTAAATATCACATATATATATATATATATAAACGGCGTGAGACGGAGCACCACGGCAGCCTCGTGCACATATATATATATATATATACACGCACACACACACACACTATAGTTCAGATAAAAAAAAAACGGCGTGCCACGGAGCACCACGGCAGCCTCGCGGAGCGTAGCTGCTGTGGTCCTTCGTGGCATTCGCCTCGCCTTCTCCGTCGGGAGGGGGCGAGGTGGGGGTGCCAAGGGCCGGCACACCTCCAGGCGATCGCAAACGTGGATCAAGGTGGCGGTGGTTTTTTCATTCATCGTTTTGCCGATCGGCGCGGGCCCTCGCCCCCCCCCTCCCCCCCTGGAGTAGATCCTGGCTGCTTTTCGGGCGCCTTTTTCAAGCGGGTAGAGTCTCTCACACAGGACGCACTGCTGCAAACAGCCGCACTAAGCAGAGGTTCGGAGCGAGACCCCCCCTCCCCCCCGCCCTTCCGCCCAATGTCGAAACGCCGAATAAGAAAACGCTGAGGTGTCGTGGATTAGCGACGGGTCCCGTTTCCACGGGAAACCGCGGATTTCCGCCGCCGAGCGAGGCAGCACCGGCCGCATGTTGGGGAGGGCGCCTCCCCCGATCCATGGATGTTGGCGACCGCGCGCCAGATTCATGGATCGCTAATCCGTGCTTGCGCGCCCCCGACACTTACTCGTCGGATATGGGCTTGGTTGGCTTCGCGACGGTCTCACTGTCCGGCCGAGCCTGCGTGGTGCCCCTCGGCGGCATCCAGCCTCCTCCCCCTCCCCTCCTCTTCTTCCGCCTCCTTTCCCGTTCCCCTCCTCCTGCCCCCTCTCCCCCTCCTCGTCCTCCCCCCCGCGATGCGTGTTAAGAGGAGATCGCGGCGCACGTCGCGGGCCCCTTCGACGATGTCAACAACATGATCCAAAAGATGATCTTCCACCTCTCGGACGAGCAGACCGACGAGGACAAGCACAAGGCTGCGCAGAGCTGCACATGTGCGAACGCTTGCAGGTCAGCTCGTTGAATAGAAGCGTAGTTCCCCCTTGTGCAGAAGGGCTGGGATTTCTTCAGCCGAGCGCGAGCTGCCTGGCAGAAGGCAGCTGCACTGGCCACGGAGCAGCCCCCTCTCTTGGACAGTCCTCCCACTGCCCTGCCGAAAGTCTGGCTCCCCGCAAACGCGCCAGGAGGTAGGCATTGAGGCCATGGGGGAAGGAGTGTGAGGCGGCTTTGGGGGGGGGCGTGGTGGCAAGGAGAGTCAGGAGGAGCACCATGAGCAGGAGCAGGAGCATGAGCATGAGCAGGAGCAGGGGCAGGAGCAGGAGGAGGAGGAGAAGGAGGAGGAGGAGGGTCAGGAGCAGCAGGAGGAGCAGGAGGAGCAGGAGGAGCAGGAGGAGCAGGAGGAGCAGGAGGAGCAGGAGGAGCAGGAGCATGAACAGGAGGAGTGGCAGAATTAGGAGGAGGACGAGGAAGAGGAGAGGAGGAGGAGGAGTAGGAGGAGGAGGAGGAGGAGGAGAAGGAGGAGGAGGAGGAGGAGGAGGGGGAGGAGGAGGAGGAGGAGGAGGAGGAGGAGGAGGAGGAGGAGGACTGTAGTGTAGTGCAGAGAGGAGGGGGAGGGAGACGGGGAGGGCGGGTGTCCCTTGGCCCTTGGGGGCGGGGGAAGGCCGTCGACAGGGTGAGGGCGGAAAGGGGGGAAGGAGGGGGGCAGTGGGGAGGAAAAGGAGGCCCTGGGGCCTGGGCGCAGGGGACGGGAGGAATGGGGGAGGTCTCGGGAGAGAAAGGAAAGGGAGGGAGGAGTCGGTCGGAGAGCGGAGTGAAGGGGTGAGGGAGGGCGAACTCCCATGGATGCTGGGGGAGGGGCCCCGCCCTGGGGCCACTCTGGGCCGTGCATGGGTCCTCCTCCTCCTCCTCCTCCTCCTCCTCCTTTTCTTCCCCGTGCCTCCTGTTCCTCCTCGCGTCCTTGGTGTCCCTGGCGCAGCGTTTTTTTTTCTGGCCCCTCGCCACATGCATGCAATCGCAGGTGCACGGCTGGGTCGACGCTTGTCTGCGAGTTCGCCATTGATTTGTCCTGGGCTTCATGGGTTAGCCTCCATGTGATCATCGTATTGTTGGTGTGTCAGGAGCTGTGGCTGCCAGAATTCCACATGGCTACGGCGAATCACCGCCACCCCCGGCCTTCTGGAATCGTTCATGCGGCCAAGCATTGGGCCGAAGTTTGGAAAGGCTATGGGATCATGTGTTATCCTAGCCGTTGTGGAAGCCCTTGGGCGAAACGTTGGGAGAGGAAGAGAAAGGAGGCGGAGAGGGAAGAGACGGAGGACGAGGATGAGGAAGAGGATGCCGCTTGAGACCCTCTCGGGGCCTCATGGGGCCTCTTGGGTGCTCATGTTTTGTTGCCATGGCATGAGCTGTGTTGGCCAGACTATGCGCTTTCCCCGTGAGTCCATGTGGGGCTTGAGAAGCGGGTGGGAGGGCTTTCGCGTACGGCATCTGTCGAGAGGTTGCAGTGCAGACTGCTGCAGCGCACTGCCGCGATGTGCCAAGCCAACATGCTTGCCTTCGTTCCCACGATTTTGCGACACGGGCTTGTGCCTCAACCGCCCGCTCGGCCTCGAGGCATTCAGATTGATGCCAAGAGCTGCTTGAGGTTCTGATTGGCCAGTGCAACGAGCTGGTATGGCGGCGCCACCGACTGGATCAGCCGCCGCTGGAGCTGGAGGTGATGGGGGCGCACCTCGCAATGCCATGCCATCCTGGGACCCGAGCCTGTTCGCGAGGATGTCTTTGCAAGAGCTACAAACTCCAGGACTGATGCATCGCTGGCCCCCAGCTCGTCTGGGTCCACGGGTCCAACGCGCGCCGTCTGGCGTAGAATTGTCCAGACATCTAGACGCTTGACGAGGTGGACACAGGTGGAAAGCTGCTGGGCTGGACGCGAGGTTTCGAAGCTTCCTGCGTGAGGCCAGCCAACCTAAACCAACGAGACTGGAGGCGCGACCGCTGCCAATTTCACAATCCCCGAATGAAACGCATGCTGACGAGCACGACGAGGGATCGCACGCAAGTCATGGGTCTCGAAGAACTTGTAGAGATTGGGCATCAGGGGGGGGCAATCGAGGGCTCCCTGGGAGCCCTCCCGGGGCGTTTGGGGGGCCTCTTGTGCCCTGTGGGCGTCTTCTTGGACGGCCCGGGGCGATCTCCGGGAGACTCGGGGCACTCTTGGGCTGGTTGGGGGGGCTCCTCGGGGCCCTCCGGGAAGCGCACGCGCGAGCTCGCGCGCGAAGGCCCAGGAGCGCCCGGACCTCGGGGCTGCGGGCCCCTCGTAAGAGTACTCCCACACTCTGCACCACGAGGCTTTGGGGGGCCTGGGCCCAACGGGGGGTGGACGACCATCACTGGAGAGGAAGCATGTTGCCAAGTACTTCCCAGACGTCTACATCCCCAGGGCGAAAGTTTTTTCCTCTTGGGCCCAGAACGACGGTGTGACGTCTTCAGCAGCCCCGTATGAGATAACCGCCGTCGGATCTCATGAAGCTCGCGCGGATCCAAATGTGGTTTTAGTGTTTGTTTCGGTGGATCCGATTTCAGTAGGTACGGATCCGATTTCGGATTAGTTGGATCCGTGCCCGGTCCTATTTTTAACGGCGGATCCGATTTCTACCCTGTTTTAAATTTATATTATTAAATTAATCCAGGACGCCGGATGAAATCGGATCCGCGGACCCCGCAAACCGCCCGTGTGAGGGGATTCGGTAATCAACTTTCCGCGATGGGCCCTGCGTCGTCTCGCGCACTCCCATCAACTCCCCGCGCGAGCGGGCCTCATTCAACATGAATACATACATCCCTCCCCCCCCCCGGTTGCTGCAAACAGCTCGTCCGGTCGCCGTCCGTTCGGCGGCGCCGACGTTGTCTCGCGAACTCCTCATGGCCATTTTCACCTCAAGAGGAAAATCTTTCGTCTTGCGTAAGTGCGTTTCGGCCCTGCGTCTCCTCACCCAACGGACAGCCTGTGAGATGTGGTGTCGGCTGTGTGGCAGCCAACAAAGGACTGCCTGTGAGATGTGGTGTGTCGGCTACGTAGTAACCAACGAGTCCGAAAACCAAAACGCTAGTGCGTTTCGGCCCTGCGTCTCCTCACCCAACGGACTGCCTGTGAGATGTGGTGTCGGCTGTGTGGTAACCAACAACGGAAGGCCTGTGAGATGTGGTGTGTCGGGTACGTGGTAACCAACGAGTCCGAAGGCAGTGCGTTTCGGCCCTGCGTCTCCTCACCCAACGGACTGCCTGTGAGATGTGGTGTCGGCTGTGTGGTAACCAACAACGGACTGCCTGTGGGATGTGGTGTGTCGGGTACGTGGTAACCAACGAGTCCGAATGCCAAAACGCTCATCCCCAGGACGATGTTTTTCTTCTTGCTGCAAACAGCTCGTCCGGTCGCCGTCCGTTCGGCGGCGCCGACGTTGTCTCGCGAACTCCTCATGGCCATTTTCACCTCAAGAGGAAAATCTTTCGTCCTGCGTAAGTGCGTTTCGGCCCTGTGTCTCCTCACCCAACGGACTGCCTGTGAGATGTGGTGTCGGCTGTGTGGTAACCAGCAACGGACTGCCTGTGAGATGTGGTGTGTCGGCTACGTGGTAACCAACGAGTCCGAAGGCAGTGCGTTTCGGCCCTGCGTCTCCTCACCCAACGGACTGCGTCGGCTGTGTGGTAACCAACAACGGATTGCCTGTGAGATGTGGTGTGTCGGCTACGTGATAACCAACGGGTCCGAAGGCCGAAACGCTCAGTGCGTTTCGGCCCTGCGTCTCCTCACCCAACGGACTGCCTGTGAGATGTGGTGTCGGCTGTGTGGTAACCAACAACGGACTGCCTATGAGATGTGGTGTGTCGGTTACGTGGTAACCAACGAGTCCGAGGGCCAAAACGCTCATCCCCAAGACGAAAGTTTTTTCCTCTTGGGCCCAGAACGACGGTGTGAAGTCTTCATCAGACCCGTGTGAGATAACCGCCGTCGGATCTCATGAAGCTCGCGCGGATCCAAATGTGGTTTTAGTGTTTGTTACGGTGGATCCGATGTCCGTCCGTACGGATCCGATTTCGGATTATTTGGATCCGTGTCCGGTCACATTTTTTACGGTGGATCCGATTTCTACCCTGTTTTAAATTAGTATTATTAAATTAAACCAGGAGACCAGATGAAGTCGGATCCGCGGACCCCGCAAACCGCCCGTGTGAGGGGGTTCGGTAATCAACTTTCCGCGATGGGCCCTGCGTCGTCTCACGCACTCCCATCAGCTCCCCGCGCGAGCGGGCCCCACTCAACATGAATACATATATATCCCCCCCCCCCCGGTTGCTGCAAACAGCTCGTCCAGTCGCCGTCCTTTCGGCGGCGCCGACGTTGTCTCGCGAACTCCTCATGGCCATTTTCACCTCAAGAGGAAAATCTTTCGTCCTGCGTAAGTGCGTTTCGGCCCTGCGTCTCCTCACCCAGCGGACTGCCTGTGAGATGTGGTGTCGGCTGTGTGGTAACCAACAACGGACTGCCTGTGAGATGTGGTGTGTCGGCTACGTAGTAACCAGCGAGTCCGAAGGCCAAAACGCTAGTGCGTTTCGGCCCTGCGTCTCCTCACCCAACGGACTGCCTGTGAGATGTGGTGTCGGTTGTGTGGTAACCAACAACGGACTGCCTGTGAGATGTGGTGTGTCGGCTACGTGGTAACCAACGAGTCCGAAGGCAGTGCGTTTCGGCCCTGCGTCTCCTCACCCAACGGACTGCCTGTGAGATGTGGTGTCGGCTGTGTGGTAACCAACAACGGAAGGCCTGTGAGATGTGGTGTGTCGGGTACGTGGTAACCAACGAATCCGAATGCCAAAACGCTCATCCCCAGGACGAAAGTTTTTTCCTCTTGCTGCAAACAGCTCCTCCGGTCGCCGTCCGTTCGGCGGCGCCGACGTTGTCTCGCGAACTCCTCATGGCCATTTTCACCTCAAGAGGAAAATCGTTCGTCCTGCGAAGATAAAACATGTTCTAAACATGTCGTAAACATGCAAAACAACATGTTGGAACAGGTTTGGGACATGTCTCAAACATTTTAAGCATGTGTTGATTCAACGATCGGGCTGTTAGGGCTTCCATTGTCATGGCATCCACGAACACTAGGCGTCGTCAGGCGGCACCGCGTCCTGCGCGATGGAGCTGCGTGGACCTGCGCGCGCCGGTGGCGCCTCGGCGAGGAGGAGCAGCCGTGCCCCCGGATGCCCGCGCGCGCAGGCGCCGGCTCGCCACGGGCGAGCCGAGCGCTCGCCCGCTGCAGCCGCGAGCGCGCGAGGCTCGGGGCTGCTTTCGGCCTCGCCGCGGGGTGGTGGGCCCGCCCGCCCGCGGGCCACCGCCAAGACCGGCCGGGGTACGCCCCGCTCGGGCCCGAGCCCCCCCCGGGCGGCGACGCGCAGATGCGGATCGCAGCACTGCCTCCTCGGCACTGCGGGCGTGCAGCGCGGCGCCGCGCGCGGCGCCCCGCCCCCCCCGGGCAGACCCCGGTAGGCAGGCCGACGGGGGGCGCGTGGCTCGTGCCAGCACGTCGCGCCGCGCTACAGCCGCAGCCGTCTCGCGCTTGAGATTCCGCGGTCCCTGTGGTCTCGCGGCTGCACGGGCAGTGGTTCGGTGTGTGCACGGCTTGTCGGCCGCGACCTCCGTGCGTCTGTGACGCGTCCACCCCGTTCCATTGTGACGATTGGAGGAAAGGCCACCCGAACGCCTGCCGCTTCCTGTCCAGCGGCACTCCACTAAGTGCTTAGCAGTACGGCGGCGGATCATTACACATCATGGCATCGTTGCGCTTGTGCGTCCCCTCTGCCTTCAGTAGACTTCGGGGGAACAGCAGGAAGGAAGGACAGGAGCATCGATGTATCGGGATGTTCCTCCCCCCCCCCTTCCTCGTCGCCCCCATTCCACTATTCCCCTGCTGCTCCTCCTCCTCCTCCTCCTCCTCCTCCTCCTCCTCCGCATATGTTATGTGTCTCCTTCTCCTCCTCCTCCTCCTCCTCCTCCTCCTCCGCATATGTTATGTGTCTCCTTCTCCTCCTCCTCCTCCTCCTCCTCTTCCTCCTTCTCCTCCGTCCCTCCCCATCTCATGACGCTGTTTCTTCCCTTCGCCCTCCCATCCCCCCCCCCCTACTCCTCGTAGTCGCGTGGCCTTGGCGGCCCGCAGGCCTGGTGCGACCTCGAGGTTAACAAGACGGACGCCTCTATGTCGAACAAGGCGGTCCTCCACCCCACTATTCCCCCTGACCCCCTCCTCCTCGTCCACCTCCCTTCTGCTCCGTCGTCCTCCCCCCCGAAACGCGTCCTCCCTCGTCCTCCCTGTTTCCTCCTCCTCCCTGCTCCCTCCTCCTTCCTTCTACCTCCCCGTTGCTTCCCTCCTTCCGCTGCAGCTTCTCCTTCTCCTCTTTCCGAGGTGGAGAAGATGGACGCGCTGCAGGCCTGGCCCAGCTGCCGTCGGGGAGGGCGAGTGGCGATGTGTTGGCGAGGGCAATCATGTTTAAGTTGTTGTTGTTGTTGTTGATGGTGCTGATGTTGATCATGATGATGATGGTGATGATGATGGTGATGATGATGATGATGATGATGATGATGATGATGATGATGATGATCATGAAGATGCTGATGTTGATGATGCTGATGATGGTGATGCTGATGATGAGGACGAGGAGGAGGAAGAGGCGGGGAATACGAGGAGCATATTGAGGCAGCATCGGAGTGAGACGAAGCGATGACGAGAGGAGGGGCCTTTGATGAGGAGGAGGGGGGAGGATGGAAGGGAGTACACACACATCCAGTGATAAACCGACATGCTAGCAGGTGCCCCACGGAGATGTGGGCACAGCTAAGTCATACGACACCCTGGACATGCTGAATATGGACGAGAATATTTCCACAGTGGGCTAGCCCATACAGACACAGGTTGATACACAGCACCCCGCAGTTGCGGATGAAAGTGAAGGGGCGGCGGGGTCGTCGGCAGTCTGCGAGGCTCTGAAGAAGCCCGCCGCAGGCGCCGATCTTTTTACCCGCCGCAGTTCGATTGTTCATCAAAGCAATGTGGGTGGGTCGCGGGTGGGTCGCGGGATGGGTCTCGGCGTGGGTCGCGTTCGAAGGCGACGACAACAACACCATCACCAACAACAACGCAACAACACAACAACAATGCACCATCGCAACAGCAATCCGCACCACGGAACCCCACTTTGACCAAGCGCCCAGGGACAGTGAATGACCGTTCGGACCCCTCACTCTGACAAGTGACTTTCGCAACAGGCCATTGCGAACATGCATGCAGCAGGATCTTGTTTGGGGAGAAGGAGATCGGATGGGTTGGACAGATGAAACATTGCTATGAGGTGGTATGGGACAAGGAGAGAAGGATATAGAGAGAGAGAGAGAGAGAGCGCGAGAGACAGAGAGAGAGAGAGAGAGCGAGAGACAGAGTGAGGGGGAGGCGGGGATGATGAGGAGGAGGGGGAGGAGCAACGATGGAGGAGGAGGAGACATGGCCGAGGAGGAGCAGGAGGGTGCCCGCAGGCGAAGATCGACAAGGCGGATGCCGCCATCGTGGAGCTCGCGAACGAGATCAAGGCTCACAACGAGGCCTCCCTCCCCTCCGGCAGGGAGGAGGGAGGAGGAGACGTGAGGGAAGAAGGGAGAGGAGGTTTCTGAGGAAATGGGGATGGAGAGATCCAGGTCTACAACGAGGCCCCTCCCATCCGGCTTGATTTCGTCGGGGTATCGTCGATGGCGCGAAGATGGCCGCTTCTCTTTGTCTCGCAGCAGGGGGCGCGAGGCTCGCGGACCCAGATACGCGCCCCATCTCGCGCTGCTCCCCCTGCCGTCCCCCCCACCGCCTCCCTGGGCGTAAGTCGGGCGTGTCCCTCTCCAGGGGGAATATCAAAAAATAGTTTAAACATAAAATAGGGGCGATTTTCTATAATGTTTAACTATGTTAGAGCATTGTTTGAGTATTTTTAAACATGTGTCGTCCAAGATCCACCTGTAGGAGGACACGCCCGACCTAACCCTTGGCCACTTCCCCCACCAGGGTGGATGGGGTTGCGTCGGCGACCGACGAGGCTCGCAGCCCGCTGGTCGCAACGGGGCCCGTCTCTGTCGCAGCTGCCACTGCGTCCCGCCTTTTCTCTGCCCTCCGTTCTCGCCCTCCTGTCTGCCGCTGTCGTCGTGATCCTCCTCGCCCTCCTCGTTTCCATCGCCACTTCTCCCTGGCTCTTTCTCCCAGCAGGCTGCTCTCAGAAGAGCTTGGCACCCTAGCGAGCAGGCCCGTGACAATCTTTGGCCACGCCCGGGCCCGGCACTTTTGCCTTGTTGTTCTGTCGTCTCCGTGGCGCGAGCGCCACGCCGCCCTGCGGCCCTGACTGACGCAGGCGTCGAGAGCAGCCTCGCGGCGTACATCCCTCTCCTCCGCCGCCTTCCCGTGTCGCTTACGCTGATGGCTGTGTCACGACCTCCTCCTCGTCCTCCAACGTACTGGAAGCATCTGAGGCGGCTTGGCATCGCTCGGACGTGTGCATTTTTCTCGGCGAAAACCATCGAGGACCATCTTGGACCATCGAGCAAACAACAACACGCACGATACCGAAAAATGCACGGGAAATGGACGTCCGAGCGACGGCAAGGCGGTGTTTCGGCCTTTCCTGCCTCCCGGGGCCCTCGCCGGGTCCCAGGACCATAAGGCACGACGCAGAATGAGAACCCAGCCCTGGGGAAGGAAGGGGTCGGGATTTCTGGAGGCCCCGCACAGGCCAAAGCAAGTCACCGGATAGCGCTGGGTCCGTCTCCGCTTCCCGTTTCCTCTTCTGCTTTCGCGCTTTGCGTCCCGGCGTCGAGGTGTCATTGGCCCGTCTGGGCGGCCTCCGGGCGCCTCTGGACGCCTCACGGGACCCCTGGCGCCGCCTCCGCCTCTTGGTCCGCTGTCTTTGGCCAGCGCCCGCCCGCAAGCCTGAGCCGGCAGCGAAGTCGTCAGGGAGCTCTGGCAGAGGAGCTCAGACGCGCTTGGTCGGGACTCGCTGGAACTTGGCGGGAGGAGCAGGGAACGAGGGTCAGGACGAACAACAGGGGCAGCAGGGAAAAGCATGTTCAGGAGCAGGCAGAAAACGAGGGAAACATACTGAAAAGGAGGAGGATATGGACGACCCGGGGAAGACAGGAAGTGATCTTGGATCTTGGATGACAGGAAGGTGCATGCGCGAGTGTCGCCGATCACAACACCCTCAGCTGCCCATGCGTATCTTCAATGACGCTCCACTGTGATATCGCCGCGCGCACCAGATGGTGGAGAAAATCACGGTCCACATGAAGGAGTCGGTTGAGATCCGCAAGGTGGGCAAGCAGGACAGTTCGTTTTGTTTTTTTTTGGGGGGAGGACACCACCATCCACCTTTCCGACGATGGCCATGCCATTCTTGGGCCGAGGACCGCTAGATACGCCCTCTGAGTTAGCCGTCAAGGATTCTGACCGATCTTGTGCCCAGGATTGGCCTGGCCAAGACTCGTGTCGGTGGATGGTCGGCTCCCCCCGACCTTTTTGTCCCCTCCGAGGGTACGCGAACGGCGGGTCGCCGCCGTCTCCGGGCATCAGGGAGGTGTCGCTCACACCTTCATTGTTACCCTCCCCGCAGTACGACACCTCTTTTTTTTGATTATGGGCATCTACAAACACGTGCCTGAAGTCAACGAACGAGGAGGAGGAAGTGGAGGAGGAGGAGGTCTCCGATAAGGCAGGAGGAGCGCAAGGTTGAGGAAGTGAGATACCATTTCCGCTGCATCTCTCCTGAATATTTGCGGACAAGCTGCATATCCCGATGAACCAGCAGAATGGAGAGCAGCAGATTTCTTGTTCCCGGTATCATATGGCACGTTGGCTCGATCCTGCTCTTTGCAAGCTGGAGCACTGATTTTGGAACCGACCAAAGCCATGCAACGCATATCTACTTGAATGTCTCGGCTCAGCCACCTCCAAAAGCTATCCAATCACAGCGAGGGGAGGATGCGAGATGGGGGAGGCGGGCGAGGAGGAGGATGAGGAGCATGAGGAGGCCCACCTCGTTTGCTGCCCTGGTTTTCCCCACTGGCCTTTTTCTACCCCTGGCAACGAATGCCGCCAGCATAGTTTCATACTCCAGCCCCTGCAGCTTTCAATTCAGCCGCCAGCGGCAGAAGGGAGTAGGAGCAGGATGAGGAGGGAAAACACATGGCTTGTGGAATCGTGCATCACAGGCTCAGCTCTGCTAAATTCACCGGTGTCTGCGTGAGGCCACGTGCGTATGATGCCAGGTGCTAAACTCATATTTCCCCAAATGTGTTTGCACTTAGGGTCTGTTATTTGTGGTCCGAAGAACGGGGTGGGTGTCGATCTGGCGGTTCCGTGCTCGTCGTCGCCGCCCCGTCGCCGCCTTGCAAACACTCGTTCCACTCCGTTTGATTATTACAGGTCCCTGCTTGTGGAGTCGGGCGCCACCTGACAGCCAAGTCACTCCGCTGTCGGGACCCATCTACTTGCACGCACATCCGCCTCGTCTCACTGAGTACAATAGTGGGAGTAACGCGGAGGATGCTGAGAGGCGGAGGATAGCAAGGATGACCGCTGACGGAGAGCGGTGATGATGTTGTTGCTGATGATGACGATGTCGATGGTAGTGTTGATGCTGTTGATGGTGATGATGGTGATGCTGATGATGGTGGTGGTGGTGATGATGTTGATGCTGATGCTGATGATGCTGATGATGATGGTAAGCGGGAGCGAATAGGAGTAAAGAGGATGAAGAGGAGAAGAAGGGCGATGAGCGACCAAAAAGGCGAAGGCAGATGAGGTGGATGCTGCGGATGAGGGATGGGGACGAGGAGGTGGAGGATGGAAGAGGTGGGGGCATGGGGAATTGGGAAGGGAATGCGGAGGAGGAGGAGGAGGAGGAGGAGGAGGAGGATCGCATCCTGACCAGCAGCCCTCTTGAGGGCCGCTGGATTATGGGTTGCGCGTTGATTCACGCATGGGCAAAACCAGAGACGATTTCCTTCTGCGCTTTGTGCTGCGGCGTTTCTGGAGATCAGATCCTCTGGCCCTGTCGATTCGGAATAGTTTTGCCCCTGGCACGGAGCGTGCCCAGCAGTGGCGCATACGCAAGTCGGATAGCTATTCGTAGTGTCGGTGGCGGGCGCAAGGCCACGGGAACGCAAACGCTAAAGCGCCTTGCCCTCTTCGAGGCCAGCAGCTCATGCTGCCTGCTTCTGCCACCACCGATGCCCGTCACCAGAGGAGAACGCGCTGGCCATCAAGGATGCGCAGCAGGCCCAGACGGCGATTGCCGACGCCGTCGCTGTGCTGGAGGCCTACTACAAGGACTGGACTGGCCGGCCGCCTCTCCCCAGCGCGGGCGGCAGCGGCAGATGGGATTTCTTACACGGTCGTGCCAGTGCGCTGTCCAGATGGGGCGAGGAAGGGGCCTTGGTAGGGCGAGGGGAAGGGGGGACGGGACGTGGAGAGCAGAACGGGGATGCCATCTCCCCAGCACCCTGCTCCTTGGGGGGTGAGGGCGATGGCGAAGGGGGGCGCCACTGGCGGTAATCTCCTCGCCCCAGCCTGCGACATGCCACCCCGAGCACCCCCGCACTCCTTCTCTCCCCCTCCTCGTCTTCGTCCTCTGCGTGCTGCGTGCCCCGACTCCCAACGGCTCCGCCTCGCCGTTCCTCCCTCTGCCTCTCGCCACCCGTCCTCCTCCCTGGCCGTGCTGGCTCAAGCCCAGCCGTTCCTCCCGCGCAAGGAGGGGCCCCGGCTATCGGCCGCCAACCTGGGAGTGGCAACGCGGCTGACGAGCCATCAAGACTGGTGGGCCCCTGGGCTCTGCAGCAGCAGCGCTGGGACGAAGCCCCGCCGAGGCACGCGCGCGCGAGGGTGTCCTCGTTTCTCACCCGTCTCTCTTTCCCCCCTTCTCGCCTCGCCATCAAGGACGTGCGGTGCGGATAACCCTTCAGGCAGAGATCAGGTCACCAGAGGTCACCTTTGACGTGAAGGGCAAAAGCGCAAGAGCGGCATAGCTACAACAGCGGCTGTCACAGCGGCCACCAGGCGAAGCTTGATCATAATGCCAGCAGCGGCAGCGCTGGGATCAGGGAGAGCGCCGACCGGACGTCTAGCTGCGAACAACGAGAGGTGAAGCCCGAGCCCGATGTCATCAGCTACAGCGCTGGCGACGGCGAAGGACGAGCCCGACGTCATCAAGTACAATGCGACGAGGACGACGACGAACAGCGAGCACGAAGGCGACCGGACGGCGAAGGGCGAACCCAACATCGTCAGCTACAGCGCGGCGGCGACAAACAGTCGCTGCGAGCGTGAGCCAGGCGTCGGCGAAGGACGAGCCCAATGTCATCAGTTTCAGCGCTGGGATCAGGGCACGCCCCATGGCGGCCTCGCCTCACGTAAGAAAGGCGAGCAGGGGCAGCAGGCTCCAGCGCTACTCGTCGAAAGGGTGAAGGCGAAGCGAAAGCCCGACGGCATCACTTACAAGCCAAGGTGCTGTGGGAGCGACAAGGCCGAGGCCCCGTCCTGCGTGAAGCTGGGGGCCAAGCGGGAACCCAAACTAGGCACTAGTAGCGTTGGGAGCAACGTGTGCGAGAAGGGAGAGGCGAAGCTGGAGACCAAATCGTTTGCGATAAGAGCGGGCAGCGGCAGTAGGCTCTTGCGCTACTCAACGAGAAGTGGAAGGCGACGCAAAAGCCCCACTCCATCAGCTACAGTGCCCCCCACCTGGAGCCCCAACGAGATGACGACAACGCTGGGCACAGCGCGTGCGAGACAGGCGGACAGTGGAAGCAGGCGCTGTCGCTGCTCAACAAGAGCAGGACGCTGATTATGGAGCCCCACATCATCGGGCTACGCTGCGAGAAGTGGGAGGCGAAACTGGGCGGCTCAGCGGCTCGGACGCCATCCTGCGAGAAGTGGGAGGTGAAGTTAGAGCCCGATGTCATGAACTGCGTGGGACCGGGAGGATTCTCAGCTGCAGTGCGGGGAACGGGTCTTTCGAGAACCAAGGCAGTGGCAGCAAATTCTGTTGCCGCGGGGGCTCGGACGAGCAATTCTAGGCTACAGTGCAGAGATCAGCTCGTGCGAGAATGTGTGAGAGAAGTGCGAGAAATCCGCAAGCGCCCAGGGTCGGCTTGGGGCCTGAGTTCTCTTTCGAAACCAGTGGCCGCCGCTGCGCCGCCGCGTCGTCCTCTGCTGCACCGCATAGTCCCGCATAGCCCTCCGTCCTCCTCGCCATCTGCCCTCTCGGACTCAAAACCTCCTCTCTCCCGTTCTCCTCCCTGGCCCAAACGGGCTCTTTTGGGGCCCTTGGCTGGGGCCACTCAAACCGTTCCTCGGGTAGCGACCACTTGTCTGCAGCGCTGGAGGCCCAGCGCTGGTCGGACGACCTGGCCATGGGCTGTGGCAAGCGCAAGAACATGTATGCCCTGCGGGAGCGCCTGTCTGGGAGCGCCCGATCGTAAGATGGGACGCCGGCCCATGGAGACCTCGACGTCCTTTTCTTCGGCGCTGACCTTTCGAGCCAGGATCGGTCTGTGCCCACGGCGGTGTTCGATCCTCTTGGGAACATGTGGGCTGACTTTTTGTTGCGAAGCTGGGTGCCCGTCGGCACGCAGTTGCAGAGAGTGCCGCGTCGTAGCTCAAGGCCCACCTGAGCGATGCGAAGAAGACGTGCCTTTGTTTTAACTCGGGCGGTTCAGTAGGTCGCGAGTGAGGCTGGGCCCGCATCCGTGCCTGCTGGCCCTCGCCGAACCCCCATGGCGAGGACACGTTCCCTTCTTGCTCACGACCTCGATCAGGAGGGAACAAAAACACACACAGACACAATGAATCGTCGACTCCCAGGAAAATGTTCAAACATATGGGAAGTGGGGGGAAGACGAAAATCCAAAAAATATGGACAATATGGGGAATCCTGGAATGTGTGTGTATGGATTTATGTGTCCCAGGGCCCCTTCACTCGAGGTGGCGGAGAGTGGGGGGTGAGGCGCACTTGGTGCCACCGCTCTGGCAAGACACCGCTCTCACGAGCGAAGCTGGAGCAGCCTGAGGAGCCCGGAGTGCGGTGCGAGCCGGCGCCACGGCATCTGTTTCTTTCTGCTGTGCGGGCTGAGCGGCACGCTG
Organism: Prorocentrum cordatum; assembly: GCA_963575745.1. NCBI lineage: Eukaryota > Dinophyceae > Prorocentrales > Prorocentraceae > Prorocentrum > Prorocentrum cordatum. The sequence continues at coordinate 31,875 of CAUYUJ010022158.1, forward strand.
GCCTCCTCCCGAGGGCGCGAAGTGCTGCAGTCTCCCTTGATCTGCAGGAGCTGGGCTTCACTTGTGATGGCCTGCAGGTGCAGGTGTTGAAGGCCTTTGATTTTCGTGGCCACCTGGTCCACGTCACGCCCAAGTTTCTGATGTGCCGCTGATGCGGCGCACGCGTCTCCATCGAGACCCAGTCTGGCGAGGCTTACTTGCCGATTGCCAAGGCCAGGCAGAGCGAGCCTCTGTGCAGGCTTGGCGCATTCAAGCTGCTCAGTCGGGACGCGAGGTCCGCTAGGTGGGCGACGTGGCTAGCTGGCAGCGGCTGGTGCCGTGGGGCTGTCAGCTAGCCAACGTAGCCCCTTAGCGGTCCTTGGCCTGTGCGCACGGCGCCGGACCATTGCGTTGGGAATCCGGCCCGTGCCCCTTCTCCTGGCCCGCCAGCCCTCGTTCGAATCGCATGTTGTGCCTCGGCCTGATCCCTCGTCGTCTTCTCCGTCCTCCACAGGACTCTTCTTTCGCCCTTTCGCTCCTTCCACCTGCCCCACCTCGCCCTCAGCCGTTCTCCTCCCCCCCCCTCCCTCTTCTCTCTCCTCCCCACCCCCCTCCTCTGCCCATCCTCCCCCGTCCCCCCCCCTCCCCCATCCTCCCCCCTTCTCCCCCATCCTCCCCCTCTCCTCCTCCGCCTCTCTCCTCCCCCTCCTCTTCTCTCTCCCTCCTCCTCCCCCCCCATTCTCCCCCATCCTCCCCCCTCCTCCTCAGCCTCTCTCCTCGCCCCTCCTCTTCTCTCTCCCTCCTCCTCCCCCCTCCTCTTCTTTCTCCTCCTCCTCCCCCCCCTCCTCCGCCCGCCCCCGCCCCACTGGAGCGGCGAGCGGGGCCCGCCCGCCTCGCGCGTGCCCCCCCCCCCCCCAGGAGAGCGGCATGCTGCCGAAGGACCCCGGCGGGGCGAGGGCGCCGCCGCCCTGGGAGGCCGCGGAGGCGGGAGGCGGGAGGAGGCAGGAGGTGGAGGAGGAGGAGGAGGAGGAGGAGGAGGAGGAGGAGGAAGAGGAAGAGGAAGAGGAAGAGGAAGAGGAAGAGGAATACTACTACTACTACTACTACTACTACTACTACTACTACTACTACTACTACTACTACTACTACTACTACTACTACTACTACTACTACTACTACTACTACTACTACTACTACTACTACTACTACTACTACTACTACTACTACTACTACTACTACTACTACTACTACTAATATTAATAAGAATAATAATACTAACAATAATAATCATAATAATAATAACATTAACAATAAGAAGAAGACTATGAATAAGAACAAGAAGACGAACAAGATGAATAATACGAAGACGAATAATAATAATAATAAGAATAATACTAATAATAAGAATAATAATAAAATAATAAGAGTAATACGAATAAGAAGAATATTAATAATAATAAGAAGGAGGAGGAGGAGGAGGAGGAGGGGTGGGGGAAGGGGGGAGGGCTTCTTAGGAGCCCCCCTGCTTCTAAGAAGCCCTCCCCCCTCCCTCCACCCCCTTGTGCGCGCCGCCAAGCAGGGTCAGCGGGGTGCGGCGCAACACGGGCCTGCGCTGACGACGACGGCGACGACGACGATGACGGCGACGACGACGACGACGACGACGACGACGACGACGACGATGCCGGCCGTGGCGGCCGTGGCGGCGGCGGCGGCCAGGCCCTAGCGCGGCACCTCGCGCACCCCTGGAGGCCTGTCGCGGCTCGGCGGCTCTCGGCGGGCGCCAGCGGCCGGTGGAGAGCAGGGCTGGACCTAATACATCAGAAGGGGAAAAAACACACAGACACAATTAATCGTCGATTCCCCAAAAAATATGAGAAGTGGAGGGGGGAAGACAGAAGCCCAGAACATACAGGAAAATATTGGAAATCCTGTGATTTGTGTGTCTTTGTTTGTGTGTCCCAGGGCCCCGGGCCCCTTCACTAAACGCTGTTTTGCTAGACTTCGGCTGTGTCTTGTGTTTCGTCCCGGGAGGGAGGCACAGGAAAGCAGGTGGCGCAAAACGAAAAGCAAAGCGAACACAAAACGGACAGACCACGTTTAGGTCCAGCCCTGGTGGAGGACACCGGCGCCGAGGTCAGCGACGGTGGCTGCGGCACCTCGGCCGGACGCCGCCAGCTCCGCGGGGCCCAGAGGGCGCTGCCGCGGCACGCGCGCCGAGTCGACTCAGCCGTCCTGCTCCTGGGGTGCTCCCGGTGAGGCTCGCCCCTCCCCTGCTCCAGCAGGGTCTGTACTCGCCGGGTTCGGATGGGTCACTCTCAGGAGGGAACAAAAAACACACAGACACAATTCATCGTCGATTCCCCGAAAAATATTGGAGAATATGGGAAGTGGGGGGGAAGACACAAATCCAGAAAAGATGGGAAAATATGAGGAATCCTGTTATTTGTGTTTATTTATTTGTGTGTCCCAGGCCCCCGTCACACTCTCAGCTGCAGTGCAGAGATCAGCTCGCGCGAGAAATTGGAAGCCCCTTGGAGGCAAGCCCTCAGAGGGCACGGCGTTCTGGCTCGGCTCGGGGACGGCCCCATGCGGCCAGGATGACCCACGGCACGAAACCGTCGGGCGTCGTGATCCGTTTTGGCCCGCAACACTCCCGCAACACTGCCTCTTGCATCTGAGGTAAAGGTGCACGCCACCCGAGCCCAGCGGCGTGACATGGGTGAGCGCCTTTTTCGGGGCAACCGCTTCGCGAATAAATACGCGAAGAAGGGAGCTAAATTGTGTGTGCACCCCTCCTGGCAGCAGCAGGCATACGAGCAGAAGCTTCACATGGTAGCAGACGATCTCGAGCTTGCTGTGCGATTAGCAGCGATGTCGTCCGACATGGTCGACACGACTGCTGAAAAAGCGAGTGGCATCATAGGACTCGCCCCGAGTGAGGCCGCCGAGTCGTTCCCTGCTGCTCCTCTGATGCCTCCCCCTCCCCCCGCCGTGCGCCCCCGGGAGGCCAAGAAAACCGAGGGTCGCGGCCCAGACCCCGAGCGGGCCGCCGGGTACAGAAGCTGAGGAGCTCGACTCCCGTCAGGCCCGGATCCCAAAGGCACAGGGGCTGGGACACCGCCTAGGGTTCAGACCCACGCGTGTGTTTAGCAGGCGGTGTGCTTCTTACGCTCCGTGTAAATGGACGAGCCTTGTGAAGGAGAGCTGTATGCCCGCCCTAGCTCGGACGGCCAAGGGTCGACTGACGCGTTTATGGGAGGGCCGCCACCCCACCACAGGAGCACTCCTGTAAATTTTAACTCACACGGTGCAAGCACTTTGGCACAGTCTTTCCATATGCGTGGGAATTAAGTAGCATCATCCAGCATAATCCTTATGTATATCCTCCCTTCCGCTTCTGCTTACACCCTCACTTTCCCACCATGCGTTCCCATCTCCCACCCCCCCTCCACCCCCGCCCCTTGTCGTCCTCGTCTTCCGCGTCCCCTTCCCCTCCTCCTCCTGACGGGGGGCCGGCCTGAGAAGCTGGCTGTGGGGACCTGCGCGGGTCGTCGGAGACCGTCCGAAGCACGAGCGGGGCCTTCGGCTTGTCGGGGACCAGCCGGCCGAGCCCGCCTGCGACACCGCCGTTGCGGGCCCATGCCGCGCCAGCAGGAGCGAGGAGGAGCGAGGGAAGGAGGACAGGGAGGGGGACGAGGACGATGAGGAAGGAGGTGAGGGCGGGGGGGGGGGGCAGGGAGGGGGAGAGGTGGAAGCGAGGAGAGGGAAGGGAGGGGGGGGCAGGGAGGAGGAGCGAGGGGAGGGGGAAGGGGGAGGGGGACCGAGGACGACGAGGAAGGAGATGAGGGGCGGGGGGGGCAGGGAGGGGGAGAGGTGGAGAGGAGCAGGGGCCACCTGCCCAGAGCCGAGGGGGCAGGAGGTGGAAGAGGAGCAGGAGGAGGAGGAGGAGCACAGAGCAGGAGGAGTAGGAGGGGTAGGAGGTGGAAGAGGAGTGGGAGTAGGAGGAGGAGGAGCACAAAGCAGGAGGAGTAGGAGGTGGAGGAGGAGCACAAAGCAGGAGGAGGGAGCAGGTGGAAGGGGAGGAGGAGGAGGAGGAGGAGGAGGAGGAGGAGGAGCACAACGCAGATTTACTTCTCACCAAGGGCACCTCTGCTACGGTTCCAAGACGGACGCACGGGAGCCACCACAATACCTATACACACACGGAGCACCTAGAAAAGCATTGCGTCCACGACAACAACGACCAATGGTTCTTGGACTACATCGAGACGATGCGCAACCACCAGCAGCAACATCAGGAATACCTGTCAGAAGTACGACAGCGCAGCCTACGCCAAGCAGAACTAGGACAACGACAGGAAATATCCACCGCAATGGCAGCGCCAACCATGCCCAAGCCTATGTTCCCAACACCCGAATACAAGGCACCACTCACACCGACACCAAGGTCCCCAACACTACAGGCGGACGGCCACGATTATGGGGGTAATAGATCTACCACACAAGCTGCAGTCTGTTCTGGTTACCAAATGTGTGACCGTAGTACGGCAGGGATTGCAGAGTCTACGACCTCGCTGCATCCACCACAGCAACCGCCAGTACTTCAATTACCGCAGCAGGAGGATTCCTGACGGCATTCCCTCCTGTCCTTCCTATCCCCTAGCATTTTGGTACTGAGGCTCCTCCTGCTTTCGTCCAGGCGTCCGCCATTCTGTCGTTCGTTCTTCCTACTTCTCTCATCTGCCTGCGCTCGATCAGCCGTTGGAGACTACTCCTCCCCCCCCAGGGGGGGAATGTCCGCGTGCGGATGCGTAGGGCTTCGACGCTCGCCTCTTACGGTGTGTCACTTCCCCTACTCCCGCCATCTTCGTCCCCGTCGTTGCTGCCCGCTGACGAGCCGTAGCAGGTGCACCACTTACCTTCAGCATCTAGCCACATATACTCACTGTTGCCAATCCTCTCTTAGGCTGCAGACGTAATGCGCAGTGCGTCACAGTCATGCTCGCTCACCTTCTGTCTTCCATCACTCCCAAGCCGTCACTATCAGGGTCAGGCAGCGCCGCAGCACTCGAGCATGGTTCTGGGATGGGTTTTTGGAGATGGATTATTGGAGATCCGGGATCAGGGGGGCGGATGGGCTACTTGCTGCTGTATTGCAGCAGGCATTCCAGCCGACTTTGAATTGACTGCAGGCACTTAGTTCCTCTCAGCACCTCAGCATCCAGCCGCCGTAGTTCAACTCTGATCCTCTCTCATGCCATTATGTGCCCCCGCTCTCGGTATCGAGGCGCCGACATCTCCCTACGTTTCAGCCATGCAGGACACACTAGCGCGCGACGGCCTCACACGCCCACTGCGAACTGCCAGGCAGAGCCGGCCTCGCAGTGCGACGTGGCTCGTACGTAGTGTCGACTTAAGCCTCTCAGATCAATCGTGCATTCTAGGCCCCTCGCTAGATGGGGGTGGCACCACAGCTTAGAATGGCATAGCCATCAACCTATGTTAAAATGGACATCCAGCAGCCGTAATACAGCTCTGATCTTCTCTCTTGCCAGAAGTCCAGCCTGCTTTAAGCTACCGTATCGCCTCAGTGTGCCTACTCAAGCCTCAGCTCACACAGTGCATGCCAGGCCCCACTTTGCAGGGTGTGGCCCCACAGTTTAGACTGACCATGCATTTTCACAATTCTTTTAGTATGCTTGCTGTCTTGTCTCTGGAGTTGGATGGGTTGTGGGTGGAGAGGAGGTGGCGGAGGATGAGTCCACAGTGACACACGCGATGGGCCACTCCAGCCAGTACTTTTGCGCCAGCCACACTACTCAGACTGACCGCTGCTTATTAGCTCGCTCAGACAAGTTGAGTTCAGCCAGCAGCATGCACGAGTATTTCTCTCACGACCGTCCAACCATATGTTTCTGCAAGCCGCACATGTCACCTACAGTCTCTCTCTCTCTGTGTCTCTCTCTCTCTCTCTCCTGCCTGGTGACAGCCATGTTATCACACGGAAGCCAATAACATGTACTGGATATAGGGGGTGTGGGACTTGGCTGGGGATGGGGAGGTTGTGGTGAATGTGGGATCTGTCTGGCCGTTGTGGCCTTCGGCGGAGGGTCTTCTGCCCTACTGTGGGCTGCCGTACTCTGTCACCTCCTACTTTTCACCGCAGCTTTTTTTATCTCACCTTTTTATCTCACCTACAGACTCCCCTTACAGCTGCCGCTCTACAAGCCAGCTCAGCCTATCCACATTCGCCGGTGCTTCGCTACACACTCTCCTTTCAATATCACAGGCCAGTCTACAGAGTGCTAGCCTCAGAAAAACATGTCTAGTCACAGGATCTACTTTGAAGGGGGGAGGGATGCGAGTCACAAGGGCGGCCACACTGACGGGGGCAGCCCCCCTATGAACTGGAACGGTGAACGGGGCCTCCCTTCGAGAAGCCGAAAACGACACGGATAGCAGCCCAGGAATTGTTATTTGTTAGTCTGCCACAGGGCCAGCCAGCACAGTCTGTGCCAGCCCTAACACATTTTGCTGAACGCTTGTGCGCTCTCTCTCTCTTGTGCGCCTTCTCCCGGAGTCGCATGTCTCTGTTTCTGTTGCCGTCTATTCGCAGCGTGCGTCCATTTTACCTTGACGCGGCCTGCCTGGATACGCCAAGGGGGATGTGTGGGGCATTTCTTATATGGCTGAGGTACGGGGGGGGACCCGGGCACCACCAGGCTTAGCTGATGTCTGCGGCCTGGCGGGCGCATGCTCTGAGGTCTTCCAGCCCTGCGCTCCTTTCGCGTCTCTTTGACATGTTTCTTCTCGCTGCGCCCGCCAGGCCTTACTCGTTTGCGCTTCGTCTGAGTCGGCATTCTGCACTTCTTGCCTTCGAGCGCGGCAAGTTTGCGCTTCACGCCGGGGTAACGTCAAACGGAAGAGGAGGAGGAAGAGGAGGAGGAGGAAGAGAAGGACGAGGAGGGGAAGGAGGAGGAGGAGCAGAAGGAGGAGCAGGCGGGGTGGGTGACGTTACGATTTGCCCAGAGTCGCACTGAAGAGGTGGAAGTGGGGGGCGGGCGAGGAGCCCTACGAGCTCGCGCAGACCGGCGCCGGAGCCCCCGCGGAGCTCGGCGATGAACCCTCTACCTGGGACGCGTCTCGCTCTCAATGTTTACCCCGCCGCCTTCTCTTCCTCCTTCCCCAGCCTTGTTCCTCTACCTCCTCCTCCTCAACCCCCATCCTCTTGCCCGTTTAAAATGTATCGACCTCTTCGTGTTTGCCACTTCGTCGCCCTCCCCCCGCTCTTTAATCCCATTGCTTTGCTGTCCTCAAGTGTTCGAAACTGCTCCGCATTATTCCTTGTCCTCCTCAACATCGTCTCCTTCCCTGTCTGTCCTCCGTCCGTAGCCGTTGTTTTGTTCAATACGTTGAAGACCACCGACCGTTCGAGACTGACAGACACGCGGCTGTGGTATGGTGCCAGGATAGGCATGAACTTCAACGGCACGATCAGCATCCTGAAGAACGGCGGCTTGCCTAACATCGGCTGCGGGTGATGTCGGGTTCGCATGCAACGGTGGACCGTGGGTCGCCCTGAGCGCCAAGGCGTGCTGTTTCTCGATTGGCGTCGGCTGGTACCATTGCTGCTACTACTACTACTGCTCGTACTACTACCAATATCCCTACTACAACAACAACTACGACTACTACTATTACTACTTCCACGGCTGCTATTATCACTTCCACCACTCCTACTACTACGACTACTACTACCACTACTACTACTACTGCTACAACTACTACGATTACGATTACGATTACTATTCCTACGATTACGACTAGCACGGCCACTACTATTACTACGAGCGCCATTGCTACGCTTACTATTACTGCTACTACTACTCGTACTCCTACTGGTGCAACTAGTATTACTACTACCATTACCAGCGCTACCACTACTACTACCGCTATTACTACTACTACTACTACTACTACTACTACTACTACTACTACTACTACTACTACTACTACGACTACGACTACGACTACGACTACTACTACTACTACTACTACTACTACTACTACTACTACTACTATTACTACTATTACTCGATGCCGTACTACTACTAGTACGAAAACTACTTCTACTACTAGTACTA
>CAUYUJ010022158.1:42500-107500 GCA_963575745.1 Prorocentrum cordatum
TTCGCCCCGCGCCTTGAGGTGGAGCCAGGCTGCCGCATCAGTCGCGTCGGGAGGGAAAGAGGGAGAGAAAGAGAGAACGAGAGAGAGAGAAGGGAAGACAAGGCAAGAGATAAAGAGGAACAGAAGGAGACGGATATAGAGGAAGAACAGAGGAGACACATCAAGAGACGACGACAACGACGAACGCCCCGCCCCGCGCGCGCGCGCCCCGCACCGCGCGTCCCGATTCAAGCAAGCGCGCCCGGGACAGACACCACCTACTTACGGCTGTTTTCGTCCAGTCTTGCAGTGGCGAATGTGCTGTTTTGCGGACAGGAGCTTGGAAGGTGCGTTGTTCACTGTCCGCTTTAGCGGCGGGGCGTCGCAAAAGTTGCTGACTGGGGGCGTTTTGCCTTCCCTGGCTGTCGGAGCGCGAGGAGCTCTCCCTAGTCGAGTTTCGCCAGACGTTAACTGGGGCTCATCTTCCATCAATTCTGGACGTGAGAGGGTCTCACAGTCAGTGCGCAGCGGATTCCTTGCAAGTGGTGCTTCTGGTGGAGCGCGTCAGTAAATATCTGGACTATACTTACGTATCTTTGCCCGTATCTTAGTTTTTCAGGGGTATTCCGCCCTCCCTGGCAGTCGGGGTGCGAGGGCATATTCTCAATCGAATGCTGCTTTGGATTGAGTGGCTTATCATTCAGTCATCTCTGGGTGGTGACGGGCCTCCAGAGACAGTATACAGCGGATTCAGAACAACTTGAATTGTGGGGGAAGTCAGTATTCATCCAGAAAGCACGTGTTTCACGGCTAGTCTCTGTAGTCTCCAACGGGTCACATCATGTATTGTTGTTGGGGGTCGATCCGTGAATCAATCGCTTAACCTAGGCGACGAAATTTGACGGATGGCATGTTGATTTTCTGGAGACGTTCCCTGGAGTGATTTGTTGTTGTATGCGCTGCAGTGTGGAATGTTAGCAGCAGTGGTTAGTCATTTGTCCTTTGACGTTGCCGATTAGACGACATGCCGTCTTCCGCTTTGCTGGATGCACTTGCCTCGCCTCGTCATCACAGTTGTGCCAGTGACGCATGCTCTTCCCACGCATCTCGGATTCGAACTTCGCCCTGCGGCTGATAGCAGCTCGGGAGAACGCACGCGCGGGCGCTAATATGAGCGCCGCGTTGCACGTTAACCTGGCTCCGGGCGAATCCCTGTGCAGTCGGCGCCGTCTCTCGCGTGACGCATGCTCTTCCCACAGCTTTTCGGATTCGAACGTCTTCCTGCGGCTGAGCGCAGCTCGGGAGAACGCGCGCGCGGACGCCAAGACGACCGCGACGCTGAACTGAACGTTAACCCGGGACTGGGCGTATCCGTGCGCGGTCGGCGCCGTCTCTTGCAGGGGGATCCACCCCGCCTGTGCGTGGGCGCGGCGGCCCTGTCAACCGCGCCGCCCGTGCTCCTCGATCCTCCATCCGCCCTCCTCCCCTTTCCCCATCCTGCGTCCGCGATCCCCTTTTCCCTCCTTCCTTCGCCCTTGTTCTCCCTCCTCGTCCTGAGGTTCTTCCTCCCTCCTCCTCCCTCCTCCTCCTCCTCCTCCTCCTCCTCCTCCTCCTCCTCCTCATCCACCCTGTTCGTTCCTCCCTGCTCTAGCCCCCCCCCCACTCCTCTACCTGCCTGGCAGTCATGCTTCGTCCCCGCTTCCCCCGTGCCGTCGTCGCCAGCGGGCAGATCGCACCCGCGCCTGCACGCCGTCCCCAGTGGCCGCCACAGTGCCACTGATCGCGCAGCACCAGGGCAGCGCCATGGACCGACGTCGAGCTATACCTCGCGGCGGGCTCGAGGGGTCGTGACTGGCTTCGGAGGGGTCAGGGATCGCCCTCGGCAGCCTCCGTGGCACCAACAGGGCGCAGTGCAAGAAACTGTGGGACTGCCCAGCCTACCCAGCAGTCCACGAGTAGGTTCGTTCAGTGTGTTCGCAGTGCCTCTCAGCGGGCCCCCCGCAGTCCAGGATCGCGATGGTCAGGCGCGTCCCCTCGCATGCACCCGAAGACTGGAGTTCCCAAGCCCCTTCCCACTGGCACTTTTACAGCCCATGTGGCCCGCACTGTGGACGGTCTCGCACCGATGACCAATTTCTTATCGACATTATTCCGCTCAAAAATTCCGCATCGATGTCACCCAGAGACATCAATGGCATGCCGTCGGTAGAGGCACCACCCCACCGACCCCAAACAATTCTGATGTTTCCGACGCGTGTCGGGTTTGATTTCGGAACGCCTCGAGCGACACATCACATGCTCACGGGACCTGGGCCTCTCCCTGGCCAAGCCGACGATCCTCCGACGGAGTTCAGTGCAGCTCTGCACGAAATTATGAATCCGAGAAGCCCGCAGGCCAGGGTCGCCAAGCAGACGCCGTGCGTTGCGCGATGTCGACGTCATCTGGTTGACGCTCAAACGCGATCCGTTTTGGAAATGTAGCAATAAGCAGGTCAGTAACGACATGATCCGCTTCATGGTTAAGCTTCCCAAGCCGAGTCAGTACTGTTCGTTTGAACAAGTGGAACAGGCCGAAGAAGCGCAGCGAAAACATTGTTTTCGTGGCGCCACCTGTTCTTGTATGTACGCAGTGCGAGTTCGAGGGGATTAGCAAGCAAGGGCCCAGGCAGCATTTCGCGAAGGGGCGCTGGCGCACTTAGGATCGAACGATTCACTGGGGATGCCATGCATGGCGTAAGCTTCAAAGTGGCGACCTACTTGCGCACCGTATGCGTGGATCGGCCCTCACACTTGACATGGCAGCAGAGCTCAGTCAGCAGGCCCAAGGAAGTTACATGTCTCAAGATGCCCGAGTGCGGCAGGTGGCGCGCAGCGTTCCCAGCCAAGGTTGTCTTGCCAGAAGACTGCGGGCACCCACCACCTGTTCTTTCTTGTTCCAGATCACTATGCGAGGGGTCTGTTTCTATTGTCCAAATACGATGCTGCCCCAGGAGGGCTTCCTCCGTACTTGATTTTACTCACGCCCGAAGATGCCAGCATCGAGTTCCCGATTGCAGTGCAGTTTTTCCCGATCGCCATTGGCCGCTTCGGCCGCGCGGCCACGCTGCTGACGCAGAAGTCTCACTGCCGTGCAGGTTGCACCGGCTTAAAATGTTCGTCACCATCATGTTCGGATGATGTCGTCGTGCAAGCAGCACCACGACTTGAGTAACGATCGAACGGCATACTCCCCCACTCGTTCGAGCTGTCAATTTGTAACGTCATCGGTGCTGAGCACGCAGCAGAGTATCATCCGTGTCAGGGCTAAACGTAGCCTGCCCCGACGAACGGCACACGGGAGGCCCCGCCTGCGAAACGTGGTATGTCGCACGATGGCAGGAGTCCCCACCCCACGCCTATGACGCAGGACTAGTTGTTGGGTGCGCCGTGGGTGACCAGCCGCCAATCGCTGCAGCTACCCAGTGGGGTCCTACTGCTGGTGTGGAGTCTCATGCACTTCTTGGGATGTCATATTTGGCGGATGCCTCAGGGTGAACCGAGTCTCCTCAACCAGCGATCTGGCAACCCAGGGCCCTTAGCATTTTTCAATGGGCTTCGTTTGATACCCTCGCGTCCGCTCTCATTGCCTGCATGGTGTATTTCGACTTGCGCGAGCGTCAAGACGTGCGTCAGACTACTATTGGCAGGGCTCCCACGAGGGTCCTAGGGATTTGCCCCCCCCCCCCCCCGCGCCCCATGCCAGGCTTACCGACTTTCCCAACCAGGGACGGCGACGCCACCCCAAGGATTCCCAGTAGGTTTTCGGCAAGCGCGCCTTTGGGACTTTCCGTGCGAGAGTTAAGAAAGTTCCCCTCCCCAGAATGTGCGCGGGTCTTGCCTACGCCATGCGGGCCTTTATTTCCAGCATCTGCGGTGCTCAGGTGGGCGCTGAAGCGACTGCCGGCCCACCGTGCGATGATGCGCTGACCATTGGCACTCGAGAGTTTGACGATCCAGGCCGAGGCTCCCAACTGTCCTGAGGACCCGCCGCGGGCCCAGGTGAGGAGCAGGAGGAGGATCGGGTGGGGGGAGCTTCGGCCCTCCTGGTCTTGCAGGGCCCAGAGCCGAGCGGAATGCAAGTCCGATTTCGATCGCGATTCCGGCGTGACGTTCTCGATTCCGGTTCCGGTCCGAAGGCCGGACGGGATCCCGATTTTGGTCCGATGTGGCGCGCCTTTTTGTTTTTTTTGCCAATCCGACTCCGAGTTTTCGATTCGATTGAAGGGGGGCTTGCTGTGCAGTTTCCAGGCCCTCCATGGCCGATCCACCAGACGGGGCAAGGACGAGTACAAGTACAAATCCGTTCCATGGCGTTCAGCGCTCTCAGAGCGTTCCGGAACGCTCTGAGAAGGCCGTGGCGTCCGAGACATCCCCCAGAGCCGCCGGATATTAGACATTCTCGATTTATTCTCACCTGATTTGGTCTTCGTCCCGGCTTTGTTTTTTGCATGGCCGATCCAGAGTCTAGCCTTTTGCGGTCGACCCCGACCCAGAGTGCCAATTCTCTACTGACTCCTGCGTCGGTGCACCCACCGCCGGCTCTTGCTGCCGAGGGCCCCCCCTTTCAATCCAGGGCCAGATGCCTCCGAGGAGCAGGAGGATGTGGAGGTTTGTGTGTCGTGGGTCCAGTTTCTCTCGGTTCCCCTCCTCCCTCCCGTCCTGCTACTGGCAGTTAACATAGATTCTGTGGCTTGACGGTTGAATTCGCCCCTTCGCGAACCTGGTTGTTTCCCTTTAGGGTGCATGCATGTGAGCACAACTTGACTGTCATGCCACCGCTCATCACCACCCCTCCTGCTTCTCTCGTCCTTGCCCAGCTTGCGTGCGCAGCCTTACGAACCTGAAATGAGGCCAACTCTGCCCCGGGAGCACGTCTGTGAATCATGAGGGACGTTCCGAACGAAACAAGTATACGACAACAGTTTCTGAGTTCTTGTGCGCGGGAACAATACTCGGGAGTGGCGGGAGCCTGGCTGGACGCTGGCAGGGGAGAGAGGCGTATTCATCATGTGCCTGTGTTTAACAAAAGTATGTAGGTCGGAGGGGCGTGAAGAGCAAGAGGATGTCGGAGAAAAAGGGTCGCTCCCGTGCCTCTCCCTCCTCCCTGTGCCCTCACCGCCGTTGTCCTCATCCCTCCCTCCTCGTCCTCCTCTTCGTCCTCGTTGTTTGTCCTCGTCCCTCACTTCGTCCAGATAGTCCTGCTCCTCCTCTTCCTCCTCCCCCCCCCACGTTCTCATGCCGCCAGCGATACGGGGGAGTGCTTGCACTCCAGGTGCCCGCCGACGACTCAGCTCGGCATCCTGTCGGGAAAACTCCCCGCTGCCCTCGCACGCGCGGCCCGTGCGGGCAGCAATCGAGAGGAGGAGCTCAGCGCAGCAGCCCTGGCGGCAGCTGTCCCCTGAGGAATGCGAGCGCGGGTGCGCTCTTTCCTGTAGCGGGACGCACTCGCTCCTGAGGTTGGGAGTGTTTTGTCTTACTCCGTGATGCACATCGCGAGCAACGTGCAACTACACGAGGAGCATCCACAAGTGAGGGATGCGTGTGCATTGGATCTTCTGCGCATGACTGGCAGCGCAAGGGTGGTTCGTCCAGGAAGTCCTCTTTCCCACGAGGTGGTCCCGAACATGTTTTGTTGCACCTGCGGTCGTTGCATTCCTCCAGAAGTTGCGTGGCATGGCTTCACGTTGCATCTCATATTCCGCTTCCTCCTCCGTCACCGAGGTCCTACACTGGCGTCACCGATCCCGCTGAGGCGGCGGGGGGTGGGGTGGAGGCGCTTTCTTCGGTCCATGTCCCTTCTATGGTGCCCGCTCTCAAACCCACTGGCTACGATTTCAACTACAGCACTGCGCATGGCTCGATTGCTCCTCTGCTTCTCTTCCTGTCGCTGGCTCTCCCTCCCCTCGCCAGCCCTCCTCCTCCTCCTCGTTCTGCTCATTCCTGCCCCTCCACGAATCTCCCCACCCTCACCTTGCTCTCCCCTCTCTTCGCGCCCATGGCCATCACCATCACGACCATCACGGGACAGTTACCCTCGAGCCTCTTGGGCTCAAAAGTGCCGCCTCCTCTCTCGCCTCTCGCTGCTACCGGAACCAGCTGTGCATGCCCGTTGGCCCGCTCGTTACCATTGCCACCACCATCAGCATCGTCATCGCCATCTGAAAGCATCACCATCATCGTAAGCATGGGCAGATTGGTCGTGATGACCCGCATGATCGCCAGTTTGATCCTCATCCGCATCAGTAGCAACATCATCACCACCACCATCACCACCATCACCAGCTTCATCATCACCATCACCATCACCATGACCATCACCACCACCGCCACCATCATCATCATCATCACCACCATCATCACCACCATCATCATCACCAACATCATCTTCACCACCATCACCATCATCATCACCATCATCAGTATCGCCGCCACCACCATCACCATTATCATCATCATCATCATCATCATCATCATCATCATCATCATCATCATCATCATCATCACCAGCATCAGCATCAGCATCAGCATCATCATCATTTTTCTAGTATTATTACTATCATCACCATTTTCCTGTCCGGAGTTTCCGTTTTAGGATGCATCCGTCGACGCTTGCGCGCGAGCGCATGCGAGCCAGCTGAAAAGGCTGAGGCAGGGCGGTACAAATACCATAGTCCCCGCAGTTGTGGATAAGAGTGATGGGTCGGAGGGGGTCGTCGGCAGTTTGCGTGGCCCGAGTGCACACGTCGCCAATTTTGTGTTTAAGCACATCAAGGGGGCAGATTTTCTAGCGTAGGCGCCGATTGTTCCACCACGCGTTGTGGTGTGGGCCGCGGGGCGGCAGCGCGGTGGGTCGCGGGGCGGAACCGCATTTTCAAGACCGTTCGCCCGCCCCGCCCCCCCTAATCATTCGATCCGTACCCGCTGCAGTTGGGAGCGGTCTGCTTCAGGGCAGGGGGGATTACGGGTGGTTGGTGGCGTGGGCTGGAGGCTCTCAGTCGATGATCCTCAGGGCGTGTGTTGGCCCAGTGTGTGTTGACCCCGTTCGGCCTGTGCCGGCCATCGTTGCGCCACGTGTGCCGTACTGAAGGGCTTCGATGGACCAGCACACGTTGGCGCTGGCGCACGTCCTGAGGATCATCGGCTTAGGCCTGGCCCGCGCGGCACTGCGCGAAGCCTCACGAGGAGGTGGCACGGCTGCGGTGGGCTGCGGTCTGGGTGGTCCGCGTGGTGGGCGGAGGCGCTGCCGGCGGCAGGGCAGCCGAGGGGGGCGGCCCTCGGCCGGGGTCGTCGCACGAGGGGGGCCTTCGGCGGGGGGCGTCGGCAGGTGTGGCCACGGGGCGACTGTCAGGCGATCGCAACACATGGAGCAGGGGGGCGTGGACCAGCGACGGGTCCCGCTGCCATGGGAAATCGAGGGTTTCCGCCGCCGGGCGAGGCGTCAGCGGCCGCATTTGGGGGAGGGCACCTCCTCTGATCCATGGATATTTGGCGACCGCGCGCCAAATCCATGGACCGCTAATCCATGTGTGCGCGCCCCCCCAGACTGGATAGGCGTCATCACCATCATCAGCATCGCACTTTGGCATTAGGTCAGTGCACCTCCATCTCCTGGTGTCCCGTGCTTTGCTGCCGCGGGGAACCCCAGCATGGCTGTTGACGTGATTGCCGACATGAGCGCCTATGAGTACAAACACCGACTCTCACTTCGCGCTCCACATCTCTTCTGCAAGGCCGTCAACGCGTTCATGCGAATGTGGGACTGTTCGTCAGTCAGCTAGGACCGCCTGCCAGTTGCGTCTCCCGTGGGTAGCGAGCCCACTGGCATTCTCAACGATATCCCTTGATCTTGGTGATCTGTGCCCACCTGGTTTACTAAGTCTGTCGCAACGGCGCGCATCGCCTGCGCCATCACAACATGATGCAGCGGCTTCGTTTTCGCGCGAAGTTCCAAATTGATCGGCTACCCGATCAAGCGCGCGACGTTTGGGCTGTTCGACGCCTCGTTGACACTGCACAGGCTGCGTTGCTGCGGCCCAATGGACCAATGGGCTGTCCCTGCAGACGCACCATCTCTAGCAAGAAGCCAGCTGCCGCATGAAAGCCACTGCTCGCTCGAGTGCTCCCCTTGCTCGGCGAGTCACGTGCTCGATTGCTGTTTGCTGATACGGAGCCCGCAGAACGGGAGCCTACACGGCCCCCCTTCGGGAAACTAACTCGTCAGGGGGTTGAAGAGAGAGGTGAAGGAGAAGGAGTTGGAGGAGGAGGAGGAGGAGGAGGAGGAGGAGCGAGCGAGCGAGCGAGCGAGCAACCACATCGCACATCAGTGCGACGTCTTCAAACATACGCAGACCACTGAACACTGACCACGTGACCACCCTACGGTGTCTGTGGTGGGCGGCACCATCCTGGCATGCTCGTCGGCCACCTGGAGCTCACTAACTGTATCTCTACGGTGCTCTGTCTGCCACCAGCTGTGTGCATTGCCTGGGCGAGTGACGCAAGTGATGCAACACCCTCTTCTGGAGGTGACATCCTGTTCCGCATGCTGGGCAGCACGCGCGAATGACGTGCTGCCTATCCTGCCGCACGCCAGCGCTCCGCGGCGCATCCAGGGCGCGACGCGCACCGCGTGAGCACAACGGACGCTGGTTTCCGGGCGGCACGTCGCCTCCGGCAGCCGAGAGATCACACATCACGATGCCTGCAGCTGGAAGGGAGCGGTGGCTGCTCTGCCTGAGCCTCGCAGCCCCTTTCCACCGCTCCGGTGAGGAAGAAAACGGCTCTCAAATGCAACCGGCATTCGCGTTACGACGGTGGTTCTTGAATCTTGCGGTCCGCTCCCATCTTCTCCCTCCCCCCCCCCAAAAAAAAGCCTCTTTCCACCGTTCCACGCGGCAGACGACTGAGTCAGCCGTGCCACCGCACACCGGGTGGCCCAGTCCCTCTCGGCCCAGGTTGCGCGCTGGCGGGCCGCTCCAGGTCGTTGGCAGCAAGGGCCGCCAGAAGGAGGAGGAGGAGGAGGAGGAGGAGGAGGAGGAGGGGGAGGAGGAGGAGGAGGGGAAAAAAGGAGGAGGAGGAGGACCCGGAGAAGGACCAGTACAAACCCTAGACGCACCAACGATGTTGCAAAAAACCCTCACTCCAAGGTTCCCTCTTCAGAAGCCCCTAGAAATAATGTGTTTTCATTGCGGGAAGTGCCCCATTGGTAAGACAAACGCCCGAGAATCCGCAGTCGTGCTACAATGCCATCCCTGGAATGTCAACGCCGCGAATTCACGTGACTGCTGCGCCCTGACAACCCTAAATCGTGCCGAACACCACTCCTGGGACTTCACCCCCCCGAACCCGCGTGACTGCTGCGCTCTGAGAATCGTAGGCCGCGCCCTGACCACCTTTCCTGGGATTTCAACCATTGAAAGAGCGTGTTCTACCGCTGCCGGCGGAAAACCGGGGGGGGGGTCACTACGGGTTCGAACCCCTCCCCCCCCCCCTCTGGTAAACCGGGGGGGGGGTCACTACCGGTTCGAACCCCTCCCCCCCCCCCCCAGTTCATCATGAAAAGGGTGGGGGGGTCACTACCGGCTCGAACCCTCCCCCCCCCCTCCTCGAACTCGAAAACTGGGGGGGGTCACTACCGGTTCGACCCCCCCTCCCCCCCCCCCCCCCTCGGAAACCGAGGGGTGGTGCGGACAGTGGTGGGGACGGTGGTGGTGGGGACAGTGGTGAGGGGACAGCGGGACAGTGGTGGAGACAGTGGGACAGTGGTGGGGACGGTAGTGGTGGGGACAATGGTGAGGACAATGGTGGGAACAGTGGGGACAGTGGGACAGTCGTGGGGACGGTGGTGGTGGTGGGGACAGTGGTGTGGGGACAGTGGGAATGTGGTGGAAACAGTAGGACAGTGGAGGGTACAGTGGTGGTGGGGACAGTGGTGAAGGCGGTGGCGAGGACGGCGGTGGGACAATGGAACAGAGGTACAGTAGGGACAGTGGTGGGGACAGTGGGGACAGTGGTGGGAACAGTGGGACAGCTCAGTGGGACAGCGGAGGAGTCAGTGGGACAGTGGGGACAGTGGGGATAGTCGTGGAGAAAGTTGGGAGAGTGGAGCCGTGGTGGGAACAGTGGTGGGACAGTGGGGACAGTGCGACAGTGGTGGTGGCACTCGTGGGGACAGTAGGGGCGGTGGTTGAATCAGTGGGGACAGTGGTGGTGAGGACAGTGGTGCTGGGAACAACAGTGGGGGATGTGGTGAGGATGGTGGTAGGGACCGGGAGTCGTTTGCTGGAGGCGAGAGGGGGGTTGGGGAGGGGTTCGAACCGGTGCCCCTCCCCCCTCCGGTTTTCGAGGGGGGGGGGGTTCGAACCGGTAGTGACCCCCCCCCGGTTTTCGAGTTCGAAGGGGGGAAGGGGGGGGCTAGGGGAGGGGGGGGGTTTTGCCGCGGTAAGGGGGGGGGGGTCCAGCAGGGGGGGGGGGGGGATTTTCGGGAGGTGTGGGGGGGAGACCCCCGGGTTCCGGAGGAAAAGGGTGGCAATTTTCCACAGTAAAGCGGCGGTGGATCACGCTCTCTCCAACCATACGATCCCTTGAAACTGCTGCAAGCGTTTACAGCGAGTGTCCGCGGCGCGGCGGC
Source organism: Prorocentrum cordatum (assembly GCA_963575745.1). Taxonomy (NCBI): domain Eukaryota; class Dinophyceae; order Prorocentrales; family Prorocentraceae; genus Prorocentrum; species Prorocentrum cordatum. The sequence continues at coordinate 53,149 of CAUYUJ010022158.1, forward strand.
GAGAGCCGCATTTTGAACAGGAGCCGCCCTCCGTCCGTGGAGATGCTGCCAGCAGCTTTCAATACACGTGTCCGCGGCGCCAGGGCGAGAGCCACATTTGACAGAGTGATCGTTCCCCTTGTAGAGCGAATGTCCACGACGCTACTGCGATAGCCACACTTTGAAAGCGGCCAGTCCCCCATCCTTGAAACTGCGGCACATGTTTGAAACGAATGTCCGCGGCGCTACGGCGAGAGCCATAATTTGAAAACGAGCGGCCCTCCATCCGCGAAGCCGTTGGGCACTCCGAGCTCCAGGATCACAAATGGTGAGAGTGTCTCTGGCGAAACGCCCAGCTCGCCCCACCGACAGGGAGGAGTTGTTTACAGTGGAGACCCATGCCGAGAAACACCCTGCTTGCATTCAGGGTGCCCTGGGTTTCTTGGGTTTCGATGGGTTTGGCATGGACGGCGTGACGTTCCCATACCAAAAATCACTGAACGTCCTGGTCTCAGGGCTGGGTTTCTTGATGAAGGTTTCTTGTGGCCGAGCTCCTCCTGTGAGGAAGAGGGATGGAGGAAGATGAGGAGGCGCCTGGGGGACAGCGCCGGCAGGCCGGCGAGGGCGTCGTCGCCGTGCTCAAGTCGGTGTCGGCAGACTTCGCAAAGATGGAAGCGGACTCGAGGGCGCCCCTTCCAGGAGGAGGGAGGAGGGAGGAGGGTGGAAGGGAGCAAGGAGGAGGAAGGATCATGAGGGCAGGGAGGAAGAGGAGGGGAGGAAGGGGAGGGGAGGATTCAAGACAAGGAGGAGGGGGAGAGGAAAGGAAAAGGGGGTGGATGGATGAGTGGATGAGGATGTGCAGGAGGGTCTCTTCTTCCTGGTCGTTCTTCTCCCCTCCCTCTTCCTCGTCCGCTTCTTCTACTTTTGATTAGGCACTCCCGTAGCATCAGCCCCTCATCTCCTCTCCCTTCCGCTTTCTCTTGTTTCTCTTCTCTGTCCACATCCTACTCCAATGTAATTCGCTGGCCCAACGGGCCAAAGACGTGCTAAGATCTCCGGTAACTGTTTCACACTATTTCTAGTTCGCGCGCGCGGGGCGGCCCCTGGGGGTCCCAGGACGAAAAGTACCCCGGCAAGGTCCCGGGAGGAGCCACCAGAGCATTCCAGGGGAGGGCCATTTTTGAACACCCCTCACGAGGATCGTGGCCTCCGAGGGTGGAGCCGCAATCGACTGCCCCCCCTCCCGCTTTAAGAGGACTCCAAGAGCACCCCAAGAGGCCCTGGGGGCCCCCAAAACGCCGCCAAGGAGCCCCAAGAGACTCCCAAGAGGGCCCCAAGATGCAACATGTATTGTTTTTCCTAAGGTTTTGGGGACATGTTGACGTCTCCACCTTTTCGGCATCGCGACGCCCCAAGACGGCCCAAGCGGCTCCCAAGATCGCTCTAAGAGGCCCGAGAGGCCTCCGACAGGGCCCCAAGACGGCCCAAGAGAGGTCCAAGGCGGCCCAAGAGGCCTCCAAGACGGCCCAAGAGGGCTCCAAGAACGCTCTAAGAGAAGCCCCAGAGGGGGAACACGAAACAGCATTTCGAGCCCTCGGCCCTAAGACGCCCCCAGGAGGCGCCAAGAGGCCCCTTTGAAGCCCCAGGAGGCCCCCCAAAGGCCCTCGAGATAGCCCCCAGACGCCCCACGAGGCTTTCAAGAGCACTCCCAAGAGGGCCCCAAGAGGTACAATTTATTGTTTTTTAGGTTTTGGGGAGATGTTGGCGTTTCCACATTTTTTTCGGCATCGCGACGCCCCCAGACGGCCCAAGAGGCCCCCAAGATCGCCCTAAGAGGCCCGAGAGGCCTCCGACAGGGCCCCAAGACGGCCCAAGAGGGGTCCAAGGCGGCCCAAGAGGCCTCCAAGACGGCCCAAGAGGGCTCCAAGAACGCTCTAAGAGAAGCCCCAGAGGGGGAACACGAAACAAGATTTCGAGCCCTCGGCCCTAAGACGCCCCCAGGAGGCGCCAAGAGGCCCATTTGAAGCCCCAGGAGGCCCCCCCAAAGGTCCTCGAGATAGCTCCCAGGCGCCCCACGAGGCTTTCAAGAGCACTCCCAAGAGGGCCCCAAGAGGCAAAATTCATGGTTTTCCCTAAGGTTTTGGGGAGATGTTGGCGTCTCCACCTTTTCGGCATCGCGACGCCCCACGACGGCCCGAGCGGCTCCCAAGATCGCCCTAAGAGGCCCGAGAGGCCTCCGACAGGGCCCCAAGACGGCCCAAGAGGGGTCCAAGGCGGCCCAAGAGGCCTCCAAGACGGCCCCAAAGTGCTCCAAGACCGCTCTAAGAGAAGCCCCAGAGATGGAACACGAAACAGCATTTCGAGCCCTCGGCCCTAAGAAGCCCCCAGGAGGCGCCAAGAGGCCCCTTTGAAGCCCCAGGAGGCCCCCCCAAAGGCCCTCGAGATAGCCCCCGGACGCCCCACGAGGCTTTCAAGAGCACTCCCAAGAGGGCCCCAAGAGGCAAAATTCATGGTTTTCCCTAAGGTTTTGGGGAGATGTTGGCGTTTCCACCTTTGCGGCATCGCGACGCCCCAAGACGGCCCAAGCGGCTCCCAAGATCGCCCTAAGAGGCCCGAGAGGCCTCCGACAGGGCCCCAAGACGGCCCAAGAGGGGTCCAAGACGGCCCAAGAGGCCTCCAAGACGGCCCAAGAGGGCTCCAAGAACGCTCTAAGAGAAGCCCCAGAGGGGGAACACGAAACAAGATTTCGAGCCCTCGGCCCTAAGAAGCCCCCAGGAGGCGCCAAGAGGCCCCTTTGAAGCCCCAGGAGGCCCCCCAAAGGCCCTCGAGATAGCCCCCAGACGCTCCGCGAGACGACGCAGGGTGCCGGGGACTCGGGCCGGAGTCTGCGCGGCGGAGGTCGCGGCGGGCCGCGGCAGCTCCGAGAGAAGCCTGGCCGTCGTCGTTGTCGTCGTCGTCGTCGTCGTCGTCGTCGTCGTCGTCGTCGCAGTCGTCGTAGTCGTCGTAGTCGTCGTAGTCGTCGTAGTCGTCGTCGTCGTCGTCGTCGTCGTCAACGTCGTCGACGACGACGCAAAACGAGGGAGAAGGGGGATGAGGAGAGAGGAGGGAGCACGAGGAGGAGGAGAGAGCAGCAGGAGGGAGTTGAGTCCTCCTCCTCATCCTCCTCCTCCTCTCCTCCACCTCCTCCTCATTTCCGCTCCGAGACGTGAAGGTCAGACGTGACACCCGATTCGGTGAGAGGCCAAATTCGGCGGCCCAACGGGCCAGTAACTGACCCCAAAATAGTCCAAGAAAGCCCCGAGTCGCCGACCGATCGGACCAAACCGCTCAAAATGGCCTCCAGACGCCCGCAGACGCCTGCAAGACGCCCGAAGATGCCTCCAAGAAGCGTCTCAAGAGAGCCCCAGGAAGCAAAAATGGTAGAGTTCTTTTTGGTTGCTGAAAGATTTTAGCGTTCCCACCTGTTCAGCTCCCCGACGCTCCACGACGGCCCAAGAAGCCTCCAATATCGCCCCCAGGCAACCCAAGAGACCTCCAAGACGGCCCAAGAGGCCTCCGACACGGCCCAAGATGGCACCAGGACAGCCCAAAGAAGAGGCCCAAAGTGGGAACTGGAACGGACATATCGAGCCCTCGGCCCCAAGCGGCGCCCAGAAGCCCCAGGATGCTCCCAAATGCTCCCAAAGGAGCTCCAAGAACCCCCAAAGAGGCTCCAAGAGAAGCCCAAGAGTCCCCCAAGAAACCCCCAACGAGGACCCCAACAGGCGCCCTAAAGCCCAAACGCCAGCGAGGGCACGGGCCGGCGGAATGAGCGAAGCGATTCAATAACTCCCTTCACCCATCCTCATAGTCATCATACATACTGTCCCCCTTCTCATCATGATATACCCATTCGTCCTCATCATGGTGTCCTTCCTCCACATCATCTCTCTTCCACCACTCGCCTCCTGGTAGCACTTCGGATGGTGCTTGTAGTCAGAAGCGAAAGAAGGGAAGGACGTATGCGTACATGAATCCACGTTTGGTTTCGAGAGTATACATTGCGCGAACGTTCGTATCACGCGGCCAGTCTCTCGGATCGGTGGCCGTGTTCATGGTTGGGCGCGTGCGTCTTATGTGGGCTCCCGATATAGGAGTGGAGCTGGTGCTGCTGCTGCTCCCCCTGCTCCCCCTCCCCCCCTCTTCCTCCTCCTCCTCCTCCTCCTCCTCCTCCTCCTCCTCCTCCTCCTCCTCCTCCTCCTCCTCCTCCTCCCCCTGTTGCTGCCGCAGCTGCTCACAGAGGTGCTGTCGCTGCTGCGGCTTCCGCTGTTTCTTCACCTCCGCATCACCCCCCAACAAGCGCAATGGAGAAAAACACGCAGGGGTCATCACTCAACCAACGAGCGCAATGGAGAAAAACGAGGAGAGGTAGCAGTGGGAGAGGAGGGGGAACAGGAGCAGCAGCAGCAACAGCAGCAGCAGCAGCAGCAGCAGCAGCAGCGGCAGCGAGGAAGAGCATGCTTTCCCCATGGGCCCCAGGGCAGAGCGTGACATCAGGAGCCGGCTTGGTGGCGCGAGTGCCGCTTCCGCCAATAGCCAACTGCAAGTCGGGCATGCCCCTCCGCAGGAGGAGTATTCAAGAGTGCCTGGTGTCGATGGTGTCGTGCTCTTTTGCCTCTCGTTTGGCTTTCGTTTGACGTTATTTTTCCAACTTGTTCTCCCAGGATCCGCCTGTGGGAGGACATGCCCGACCGAAAGCCAAAATCGAAGTGGAGACCCGGCGCCACGCGTGCCGGGCGCTGCAGCCGCAGCGCCCTCTCCTCGCGCTGCAGGGGCGCTGCAGCGGCAGGCGCGCCACGAGTGCCAGGCGGCGCTCCCTCGGGCGCGCGCGAGAGGCCTGCGGGCTGCCTGCCTCCGGGATCGCGGCCTGGAGGGCAACGCTGGTCGGGCCGAACGAAAGTCTGCACGAACGAGATGGGCACGGAAAGCATGGGGCACGATGCCCAACAGCAGTTCCTGTCCATTTTGAACAGGACTCGCTGTCCGGGCCGCCGCGGCCTGTGTCCATTTGAGACAGAAGGCCGCCTGCCCAACAGCGGCCGCTGTTGGTTCGGGACAACATTTGCTGTTAGGCATTGTGCCCATTGTTTCCGTGCCCATTTCGGGCGTCCAAAGAAAGGGGGGGACATGGAAAGGGGGGGGGGTACGACATCTGCTGCATGCAGCTGGTTTCGGCCCCGCCGCGGGGCCCATTCCTCGATGCGTGGGCGCTTCCCGGCGCCGGCGCTTCCCGGCGCCGGGAGGCGCCGGGGAAATCAGCTGCGTGAGCTGATTCTCAAGCTATCCCCCTTTGCTATCCCCCCCTTTCGCCCGGCCCGAACTGGCCGATGGGCGACAGGGCTCTCTTCAATACTTCGCCTTGCTGGGTCTTTTGTACTGCGGTGCCGGTCCGCCTCTTCCTGTTCCTCCTCCTCTCCCCGGTGCTGGATTGCATAGTGCTGCGTTGGATATATGTATTAGCGTGGCCGTTTGGGTAACCTTGTAGGGGGTATAACACAGCTCTGTGCCGCCGCGTGGCCGATACGCTTCCAAGGGGATTCGTATCGTTCGCCGTCTGGTTTTTTTCGCAGCCCTCCACGCGTTCTGTCCGCATACCCGCCTTTCCAAGTGTTCGTCTTCTGCCCCGGCTCCAGGGCTGCTGCTCGCCTTAGTGCGTGGAGACTGTGTGCAGTTTTCGTTGCGATGCGGCGATAAGAAGTTTCCTGGGCATGGAATTTCTGCCCAGCTGCTCGTGTGGCGGCCGCCGGGAAAAAACAAACTTAGCATCATTGTGGTAGTACGGTTGGGGACCACGTCTTGCCCGATGCAGGGTCTGAGCGCCACTCTTGATCAGAGCCAACGCAGAGATGAAGGATGGGAGGATGTGAGGGAGCACAGTTCAGAACTCAATCCCATCAAGCCGTCCGAGGGCTACCTGATTCGAGTGTCTCGGGCTGGGGCCGTTAACATTTTCGACATTATGTCAAGAGGGCAATTATGTTGCTACATGAAGTGCTGAAGGCTTTGAGCTCTTACTCTACCACGAGGGGGGGGTACAAGAAGAAGTTGACGACAGCCGAGGAAGAGGAGAGGCAGAAAGCAACAGTATTCACGCAACACGCTGAAAGGATCACCTGTGGGCCCCAGCGCGAGAGAACAGCCTAAATAATTGTTATAAGCTCCGCGACCATTGCCTTTCCCGTCATCCAGCTGCCTAGACATGGTGCCCCGGGGGGGCGCGATTGAACTTTTCATCCGCTCCCATGCTTCGCAACTGCTTACATGCTAATTGCTCTATGCTCACCCATGTGCCCTTCATCTGCAGGCACTCACTAGGAACTCAACCGGGATGGTCTGAAATCATGGACCCAGTCCCTCTGGCAATTCTTCGAGCTGCTTGGTTAGAAGTTTGGCCTCTGCCACCTCGCGCGGGAGTTACACACTGCCGAGCATCGACAACGTAAGGCGGCTCTTGGGAGTCTGCCCTTGGCGGTCTTACGTCAGCACTGAGGTGAGCTGTTTGACCCACCTCGAGAGTTGGAAGGGAAACGATTTGGCCATCGTCAGCCGGAGGCGCTTTCAAGCTAGGGTGCCCACCTTGACCATTACCGATTCGCCATTGCGCGAGTAGTTCTCTCTACAACGGCGAGAGTTGTGAATCGGCCTTGGCGCGCGGGGCTTGCCATCTTCTTTTTCTGGATGAGCCTTCCTTCCTTTAGGTAATCCTGGAACATGTTCGTGGTGCTCTCGACTACTTAATGAGTCGTCTGCATCAGGGCCGTCGAGAAGGCCGCGTGCTCGAGAGTCCTCACGCTCGTCTCTAGTTGAACTGCTAGCTTGTCTCGGACGCTGTTGGTGACCTTTGCGACCTCCTCGTCTTCATCCCCGTCCTCCGACACGTCCTCTCCCTCTTCCTGCTGCTTCTTGTTACTCTTCTTCGTTAATGCTGTGCGACAGCAGCAGTTTGCGCGGTTGCTTTGGGCCCCCGCGGGAGGCCCTAAAGCCGCGCACCGAAGGTCACTCTTGCCTTGGGTCACTCGTTTATGTAGCCGAAGGCTACATAAGTGCAAGCACAGATTGGGGAACCAAGCGGTAGACAGCATTGAAAAGCAATCCAACGCAATAGCAGCAATGTGGTGCAATTTGCCGTGGCGGGGCCCTATAATCAGACCAGGGTCGCACCCTCTGGGCAGGACCCTGTGAGCGAGACCAAGAGGCGCTTAAACATTACCCGGTTCGCAACGCCATGTTGGCTCAGGCCACTCGTGTTCAGTCCACTTGGGCGGCGAAATCGCCGCGTTGCCCGAGTGAGACGTGCACAGCTGCCTCACCTGGCGATGGACGCGCGGTGCTGCCGTGCTGCGGCAGGCGGTGACTCTGCCGCAGCCGGCACATCCCGTTACACGCTGAGGTTCGCAGACCCAAGGAAGGAGGAAGGCTTCGCCAACACCCACAAGGCGCAGCTGTCCCGCAACGGGGCGTGCGCCATGGCCGCCTTCACCGTCTCGATCCTCATGAGCCTAGCTGTCCATCGGTTCTGGGACGATTCTCAGTACCCCACGAGGGAGGCCCTGAAGCTCAGCAGGTGGCAGTTGCTCGTCCACGTTGTCATCCTCGTGTCCTTTCTCATTTCTGTTGGCTCTGGGAGATTGCTCGCCAAGCATGGTATGGTGAGCACCCTGGGACTGGAGATCACCGTTGTGTCTGCGTGCGTATTCGCAATGGTGTGTTTCACTGTCAACCCGAAGCACTACATGGCGCGAGTGTTCGGCTATAGCGACACGGAGGCCATATGGGGCGTTGATTTGGGCGCCACCGACTGTAGCTTAGTGCTGGCAGTTGACTTGGCGGTCACATGTGTGCACCTGCTGATACCCATCCGCTGGGTGGTCCTCGTCCCCTTGGAGGTGGCCGCCGTCCTCTGCTACATTGTGCCCTCGCTGCTTCTCGGTAGCCCGGTTATGACCCAGGTCCCCTTCAACATCATCGCGATCGTTGCCCTCGTGGTGATTTCAGCCATCGGGAAGCGGGCGTCCGAGAGACAGGAGCGTCTCTTGTTCGATGAGTTCCTGTTTGAGAAGCAGAGACGCTTCCAGGGCAGATTGAGAGCAGCGATGCGGCTTCGAAGGAAAAGGACCCCGGCTCCGAGCTCGGCGGATCGACGCGCCCAGGGACGACGCCGAGCGCAGCGGCCTTCGACGGCAGCGTGGAGCACGCCTCGCTGGACCAGATACGCGCCATCGGCCAGCGGGAGCAGTGGCTGATTGCCAGCGGTGAGGTGCAGCTCCTGACCGATATGGTCCTTGGCAGTGGTGGATTCGGTGTTGTCGTGGCGGGGCTGTACCATAACAACGTGGTGGCGGTGAAGGCGCCTAAGGAAGACATCGTGAGCAAGGGCGCCGTAGGTTCATCCCTGCCCGAGCTCTGCAACGAGCTGAGGACCCTTCGACGCCTTCGTCACCCCAACATCGTCTTCTTGTACGGGGCGTGTATGGACGCCGCCCTGCGCAAGCTGTGCCTCGTGCTCGAGTTCGTGGACGGCGTGCACCTAGGCTTCGATAGCAAATCGCGGGAGCCTGGTGTACCCTCGTAATTCTGTCTTTCGTGCCGCCTAGCGTCGATTAGCGTCTGGGAGTCGATACGATAGTGCCGATTTAGCGTCGATTCGTGTTGATTTAGCGTCGATTTGGCGTCGATTGGCGTCGATTTAGCGTCGACGAGCGTCGATCCGCAAGGGTCGACAAGATGGTATGGGAGGCTCCCGTGCGTTGCCACCGAGCCAGGCGTGTTCATCCGCGGCCCCAAGGCTCCCGCGGAGCCGCGCCCTGGAGCCCCACAGGCCAGGGACCTGGCCGGCGGCGCCTCCGTGCGGCCCATGCTCATCTTCGACATCCTGAGCGCGCTGCGCTACCTGCACTCGCGGGAGCCCGTCGTCGTCCACGGCGACCTGAAGGACGCCAACGTCTTCGTGGAGGCGCGCTGCAGCATGAGCGGGCGGAAGTCCTACCGCGCCAAGCTCCTCGACTTCGGCCTCTCGCGGATCCTCACCCGCAGGGCCAAGCCTCTGGGGGGCACGCTGCGATGGATGGCGCCGGAGCTGACGGCTCGCCAGGCCGTCCCCCCCGATTGTGCCGCCGATTGCTACTCGTTTGGCTTGCTGACGTACTTCATCGTGACACGGTGCTTCCCCTTTGAGGGCAGCCACGCCGATCAGCTGATGAGGCAGCTGAGGCGCGGCCAGCCGCTCAGTCTGGCGTGGCCCACGCCCGCCGACGAGCTCACGCGGGCCTGCCGGTCAGTGGTGGAGCAGTGCACGCGGGCGACCCCTGCCGCGCGCCCCACGACACAGCAGGTCAGTGACGAGCTGTCCACGCTGCTGAGTGCATCTGCGGACGGGGCGGCGGAAGCAGCGGCGGACACCCCCTGCACCAGAAGACCCAGCATCGGAGGCAAGAAGTTGCCAGGCGCCAGCGTGCCCACTGCCGCGGACGCCTCGGCGGCCAGGGCCCTCCAGCAGTTCGCGGGCGTAGTGGAGGCGAGGCAGCCCGGGCACGCCAGCGTCAGCTCACTCACGTCTGACATGGGCTTCGGGAGCCTGCCCCCTGTGAAGGAGCACAAGGTAATGCTGACAGGAGAAGCCGCGGACAGCATCGCCTCGCCGCCTCCCAGGAGTCCATCAAACTCGCAGGGGCAGCTGGCCCACCCTGAGTACGAGCCGACACCGCTGAGCACGCAGGCCCTCACTCTGGCGCTTCTGATTTCGCAGTGGAACCAGACGGTGCCGAGGAGCGCTTGCTGCCGGCTGCACGGTGCTTTGCGCTCACTGGACGTGGTGAGGGAGGAGGTCAGCCGCAGGCCGTGCCGCATGCCGCCAGAGAGTCTATTCTGCGGCCAGTGCGGCTACTGTGGGCTGCTGAAATACGGCCCGTCCCCCTGCGAGTTCTGCGGGCACCCCGGGGCCCCGGGCGCTGGGGAAGGCCCGCCTGATCGCCCGGCCGCCTCGTCTGCGGTGTGAGCCGGCCTCGACGTGCCCTCGGCTTGTGCCCTCGATGATGGGAGGCCGTGGACAGAAGGGGGGGCGGCATTCTGAGCGTGCTGGCCTCGCCCCGCCGCGGGGGCCGCAGGAGGAGGCGACGGGCGGGGACGGCGGTGCGCGGGGCGGAAGACCAGCGCTGCGACGGGCCGCTTGTGGGTGCTCCGGCGTACTCGCTTCTCTTGGCTGCATCCGCCCTCCTCCAATACCTGATCTGATGGTGCGAGGTCCAGGCGTGACGTCGTACATTTAGCAATGAGCGTGCATGGTCCAGGCTAGGATCGTGCTGTACTCATTCGATCTGGACTTTATCAGTTCGCTCTGCGGGAGCACTGCCGACTCCTGCCCTATGGTTTGGCCGCCTGTTCGGGCGGGGCACGGCCTCACTGCCTTTGTGCTGCCCGACCTAGGTCGAGCGTGCCTCAATGTTTTTTTTTTTTGTTTCGCGCTGCCCTGTGACAGCCTTGATCCTGCTCGGGGCGGCGACGCCAGATGCGGTGGGGGCCTTTGTGGAGGAACGCGACCGGGAGGCTTCAGACCCTGCAGGCTTCCGCATCGGATGGGGGCGGCGGTGATGTCACATCGTGATGTCCACTGCCGGTCGGCGATGGGAGTTCCACTGGCTTCCAGGCCCCGGATTCCTTATCCAATGCTTCCTCATACAATGCCCCCACCTGCATGGCCTGATGGGCCTGTTTTCCACCACCACCACCACCATAGGTTGCAGGGGGGGGGGAAGGAGGTGGAGGACGAGGAGGAAGAGCACGAAGAGGAGGAGGAGGAGGAGGAGGAGGAGGAGGAGGAGGAGGAGGAGGAGGAGGAGGAGGAGGAGGAGGAGGAGGAGGAGGAGGAGGAGGAGGAGGGGGGGGGAGGAGGAGGAGGACCCCCTCCCCCTCCAACTCACTGTGGTGGTGGTGGAAGGCAGCCCCATCACGGCCGCGTGGAGGCCCGCTGCGCTGCCGGCCCCCCCTCGCGGGGGTCCGCGGACGCCTCTGCTGGGGCGGCCGCGCGGGCGCGGCGCCGGTCGCGCAGGCGCGCCGAGGGCGAGTGCGCCTCTCGCGAGGCCGGGGCGAGCTGAGCCGAGGCCTGGGGCCGCGTCTCTTCGTCGTCGCGTCTCCTCCTCCTCCTCCTCCTCCTCCTCCTCCTCCTCCTCCTCCTCCTCCTAATCCTGGCTAAGTCAGTTCAGGCCAGGCGCCCCAGCGGCGCATAGGTAGGCGAGTCAGGCGGCCGAGAGTACGCCAATCGCCCCGGCGGCGCAGTCCGCCAGACACGGTGCGATCTGAAGGGGAGGAGAAGGGGGGGGGGGGAGGCGACCGAAAGTATTTTTTCTTCTAGGGGAGCCAAACGTGACAGAAGCATAGAAACTCGGAGGTCCGCGCGGATTTCTCGGATCGGCGCTGGACCCCCCTGGCGGCGCCTCCGGCGCCGCCCCTGGCGCACTCCGCGCGCCAGGGAGGGGGGTTCCAGCGCCGATCCGAGAAATCCGCGCGGACCTTTGAGCTTTTATGTTTACGTAATTTTTCGTTCCCTTATTTCTCTCTGGCCTCAAGGCTCCTTCCAGGCGGTTCAAAAGTGATGCTTCTTGGCTCAACCCCCATGGTGCACTCGCAGACGCAATGCCCTTGCTTCCAGCTTGGTCTGCAATTGTCGATTTCCCCTTGCTCGCGTCGCTCCTTCGTCTTCTTCTGGTCGCATCGGTTTTCCAGGCGCACTGTCGTTGGTCGTGATCTCTGATATCTACGACGTACAGTTTGCGTCTGTATTTAATAAATGCGACCTTCCTGTTTCAAATGCGACCTCCCTGTTTCAAATGTGCAGCGGGCTTCACGCGGAGGTTAGACAACGACAGAACCGAGACGAAGCGCTCCAGCACGCTGTCGTGAAAAAGCTGCACGCCCCCTTGACGCCTGCAGGCGGAGCGCGTGCGGTCACGCGGCGGGAGGGGGGCTGCCGGAAAGGATCCATCAAGGGAGGGAAAACCACCCGGACCGGACAATTGGCGTTTACTGAACGGCCCTGGGTGTTTACTAAACAGCCCTGCCCTGTTCCATTCCTTCTCTGGGCGCGTTCACTACAGGCCTCGCGTGTCGGGGTGGTTCTCATGGGGGGGATTTCCTGCCCTCTGATCCAGACCGTCTGTGGGGGCGGAGCGGAGGACGCCGTGCGGCCCCTCAGCACTCCCCTTCACGCAGGCTGCCCCTGGCGGGCCGGCGCTGCCATGCGCAGGAGGGGGGCCCGGGCGAGCGGCGGGGGCCCGCCCGCCGTGCGCACGGAGGGAGGGTGTGCGAAGCCGGTGTCCCGTGGGCGGGCTCCCGTGGGCGGGCTCTCCCTTTCGCGGGCCCGCCCCAGGAAGCAGCACGAGGGGGCCGTACGCACACAGGCGCACGATCAGTCGTGGATTCCCCCGAAGGTGTGGGAAGAGATAGGAAGTGCGGGGGGGAGGCGAGAACCCCGAATGCACGAGAAGACATGGGGAATCTGGTAATTTTTGTGTGTATTTCTTTGCGTGTCCCAGGTCCCCTTCAAAAAATGTCCCGGGTGCGCCCCCGTCGGGCGGGGTCACCCCGTGGGCGGAGCCCCAGGGCACCCAGGAGGCCGGGCGCAGGCGTGGCGTGTCGGGGCCCAGGCGCCGCGGGCGGGGCTCTAGAGGAGGTCACCCCGGAGTGGCGGGGTCCACAATCGGGGGTGGACAGCACCCCCCAACAGTGACACGTCGATTAGTGAATTGTCCGTTTTCGGTTCTCGAGAGGGCGCCGTGGCCGTCATTTACCAGGCTTGCGCCCGCCAGGTTTGGGCCTCAGGTCGTTTTCACTAAGCCACGTTTTACTAAAGGGGGGTCTGTCCATCCCCGACACAAGACCTGCTCTTGTGAGCGGGGAGGGAGCCGCACGAGTGCAAACACCGTGAGGGGGACATCGCGCCCAGCTCTCTGCCCTCGCGTCGTCGCCGAAACCGCGGAAGTCGTCGTTCCCGTGATCGACGCCCCATATCTCCCCCTTTTCGTCCTTCTCTTTCCCATCCTGGGCAGGTGCAGGAGGAGACAGATCAGAAGTTCTACGAAGAGGAGATGAAGGAGTGCGAGATCGAGAAGGCGAGGCGCATCAAGGAAGCGACGCTGAGCCTGAGCCGCACAGTTCGCTTGCCGCGTGCATAGGAGGAGCAGGAGGAGGAGGAGGAGGAGGAGGAGGAGGAGGAGGAGGAGGAGGAGGAGGAGGGACTGGAGAAAGAGGAGCTGGAGGAGGAGGAGGAGTATAGGGATCAGCCTTGGCCGAACGGGCCATCTTGGGTCACTTCGGCTTTCTGGGAGGGAGACGGTGCGGAGCTTCGGACGTTGCTCCTGAAAGGGTTGGGTGGTCTCTCAGAGCGCCAGTCGGAGGAGGATGAGGAAGAATAGGAAGGAAAATGAGATGAGGGATGATGAGCGGGAAGTAGAAACATGTGACTTGGACTCGGGTAAAGAAGCGTGCCCTCAACTCATCAAAAGGGTGAGGCACATGGGCAGGAACAGGCGCAGAATGCAGCAGACTGCAGCAGGGAGGAGGACGGCGAGGCGGAGGCCGAGCGAGAGAGCCGGATGAGGAGGAGGTGCAGCACACCAGAGGCAGAAGCAGCAGCAGGATAGAGCTGCAGGAGCAGGGCGAAGGAGGAGCAGCACGGCAGCCAAGGCACGCGCCGGGGAAGTGTCACCAGCAGGAGCCGTCGGCGTCGCCGTCGTCCGGAGGACTGGCCCGGCACCCGCGCGAGCCCCGGCGCACGGCTCCGGCGCGCCCGGGGCCTGGCATTGGGGCCTGGCGCGCCTGCGCCCTCGGAGGTCGTGGGGCGAAGCCGAGCCAGGCTGCACGGGGAGCCGGCCTCCATCGGCGCTGCGCGCCAGGCTTCGGTGTGCATCGAGAGCGGGAGCAGGGGGGGAGGATGCGGGCAGGGAGAGGGAGGAGGAGTTCCTCCTCCTCCTCCTCGCCCTCCTCCTCCTCCTCCTCCTGCCTCTCCTGCTCGTTCTCGCCTCCATGCCTTTTCGTTCTCCTTCCCGGCTTTCTTCTCTTTCCTTCCCTTCGTCCTGCTCATCCTACCTTCCTCTCCGCCATCCTCGTCCTGTTCCCCCTACTTGTCTTTCGCCTCTTCATGCTTCTTCTGTTCCGCTTCGTATGCTTCCTCATTTCCCCGTGGGAGGACGTCGAGGTCAAGACCGCAGAAAAGAAGCGGCAGGCGGACAAGGTCGCGTCGCTGACCGAGTCCAAGAAGCACGTCCAGAGCGAGCACGAGGCTTGGGCGCAGGGAACGCCTCGTCCGTCACTGGCTCTGCCAGGCAGGGGCTGGGCTTACATGAGGTTTCGGTAACATCAAGCTGTTCCTCATGGTGTTTTTTCGTAGCCATCTCTGGGCCGGGGCGGAAAGGAACAAGGGAAGCACAAGCAGAGACAATTGTAATTATGGGTGACGGATCTCGGGGATGATGGGCGTGGCAGGGATGAAGCAAGGGGATGGGCGATGACGTTGTTGATGATGATGATGATGAGGAGGAGGAGGGTGATGAGGATGAGGATGAGGGTGACGATGATGATGATGCTGCTGATGATGATCATGCTGCTGCTGCTGCTGATGATGATGATGAGGAGGAGGAGGAGGAGGAGGAGGAGGAGGAGGAGGAGGAGGAGGAGGGGGAGGAGTCGGGGGAGAAGGAGAAGTAGCATCAGTGTGAAGAAAGCCACGTGTCTTAGCTGCTGAGTTCCTATGTCTTCTCCATGTCAGTCTATCTGCTGCTCACCTTTCTTGCCATGTTTTCACCCCCCCCCCCCCGTCGGATACGGGTGCGAGCCTCCCACCACGAGCCGCTGTCGCCAGGCGACGGAGCAGTACATGGCGGACCTGCAGAAGGCTTGAGGGCAGTCCATCTTTGTCGTCCCCCCCCCGCCCCCTCCTCCTCGTCCTCGATGTGCCCCGCTCCACCTCCTCCTCCTCCTCCTCCTCCTCCTCCTCCTCCTGCCCCCCCTCCTACTCTTCCTCCTCCTCCTCCTCCCCCTCCTCCTCCTCCTCCTCCTTTTCCTCCTCCTCCTCCTCCTCCTCCTCCTCCTCCTCCTCCTCCTCCTTACTGAAATAGGATGTGCTGCTGCTGTTTGGCCCCGGAGCCGGCGCGTACCGCATGCTGTGGAAAGTCAACACCCGATCTTATGACATCGTTACATCATGTTCAGGTTTGCATCGCCACCGCCACCGCAACTCTAGTAGGCAGCGGAGCTGGGACCAGCTTGCGATCCACGCAAGACGCGCAGAATGCGAAGTGGGCGCGCGTTCGCACTTCCCCCACTTTCCGCATTGGTGCCACCCTCCATCCCCTGAGCAGTCAGCCTGTGCTTACGGCTGTTTTGCAACCCCGCGGGCAATTCGCCCCAGGCACCCGCAGGGACGATGAGGCCAACACCAGACCGTGTGAGTCCTTGTGTTAGTCCGGCTGCAAGGGCAACGGCGGCTTCTGGCTAGGTGCAGGTCAATGCCCCCTCGGATGCCAGAAGGCCAGAGTTTCTGTACATCCACGTGGAATTGGTCGCAAAACGCGATCTCTTGCTTTGGGCTGCATGACTGGGCAAACAATCCGGTTCGGGTTGCGCGCAGCAGTGCTGGTTTACATCGTAGTGAGCACGCTACGCGCCCCGAGCGACACGTTTTTGGTTAACGTACTTGTTTCACCACTCTTCGTGCCGACTAAGGTTGCCAGCACCACGCGGGTTGCCCTCAGCATCGAGCTGGCGTTCGTGCTTGTGCGGGTCGGAGTTCCAAGGCGCCTGGGCAGCTCATGTTGTGGTGGAGTCGTTCAGAGACGGGTCTCCATCTTTGCACGCTATGGGTCAGCATCAACATTCCTTCCGTGCTTGCTCTGCTCTGGTGCAGGATGCCAGGAAGACCAGGACAGCAAGGTGGTGGGGGCTTTGGCGGCATCACCACTCGCCAAACACTTGGCTGGTCACCCGGAAGCAAGTTCGCTAACCCTTTCCGCCGCTGGGCACAGGAGGACTTGCTCCCGTGGAGCGCACCCAGACCACTTTGCGAAGAGTCACGTCTACAATATATACGGGGGCGCTTCGAGTGCTCGAGGCAGCGAAACGGGACCACCGACGAGTTGCTCTCGCGTTTCGTCGCACTGCGGCTCCGAACGACGCACAACGGTGGAGCGGCGATCTCATGGGAAGGCTACAGCTGGCTGCTCCTCCGAACGGTCGACGCCACGGCCACCCAACTTATGACGCTGCCTGGGCCCTACGGCCTACGGCAACATATACCCCGCAACTGAGGCTGAATTCAACAGTGTCCCTCGACGATGCTAGACGCGTGGGACATATCTTGGATCACGCAGAAAGTATCATCGCCCGCCCCCCCGTGCGTCACTATCCCTCGGAGGCTTCGCAGGGAAGACCAACAACAGCAACCACCGCGGCGCGCACTCAACAGATCCTTGGCACGAACTGGGGATGGGCCCGTGGCCTGCCAGTGCCGCCGAACTCCCAGGTGCCGGAGGTGCCCTCGCTCACGTCGGCAGCGCTCAGCCGAGAGCTGCGCCGCCGCAGGCAGCATGTCTTTCCGCCGCGTGGCCGCGCGCCGATGGGGCGCCGGCCCGCGTCGAGCATGAGAGCGGCACCAGTCAGACAGTGGAGCAGCGATCGATGATTCATCAGAACAAGTCAGAGGTTTATTCTCGGCCCAGAACGACGCCCAACTTTTCTGGCAGATGAAGCACCGCAGTCAAGAATGGCGACGCGATAACATCAACAAGCCCGCCAGAAAGTCAGACGAGCCATCGAGAAGAATGGGCGTTCGTTCAGAAGTAAACAGAAGGGCAAACGCAAGGGGGCCCAGAAGTGTGGCTTCCTGGCCCGGCTGACCGTCGACCAGGTCGACGCCGTCTTCCACGGCATCAATGGCAAAGGCGAAGCAAAGCGTTCCGGCGGCAAAGGCAAGGTCCGGCAGATGAACCCGCTTACTTCGGAGCTGAATGCCCCGGGCCAGCCCAGGAACTTCAGGTGCCCGAGGATATGGCCCGAGCTCAGGCGGTTGCGCCGACTCGGGGCCTATCGGTGCGCCATGGATGTTTGGCCCCTCCCCGGCATCTCAGGAGTCGCCGCCGTTGTCGCCGAATCTCCTCGACCATTGCAGCCGTGGCCCAGCCCGTCTCCAGCGCGGCCTGCTACCGAGGGCTCCTGGCAGATGCCCGAGTCAATCCGGCGATCCGGGTCGGCTGCGTCGCCCACCGCCGCCCAGAGCCACGTGCGCGCCAGTGTGCCCGACGTGCAACCTGCGCTGAGCATGCTGGAGATTTCTACGCCTGCGTCAGGACCTCAACAACCCGTGCTTCCACCGCTCCCTGGCGCTGCCCCGGCAGCTCCAGGGCCCGCGCCATCAGCGAGCCAGTCGCGCCGCGGGGCCTGCGCGGCACCGCGAGCTTGGACTCGGCGGGGGCCTCGCGAACTCGCGCTGATCGATCCACGGTGCAGCGCGGGGGCGTCGCTGCGCCCGACTAGACAACTCGCGGCCTTCGACGACCAGCGAGCGTTGCATTCCTTGCGTCAGTGGTGTCTGCCAGCTTGCCAGACTTCGAGCGTGCCCGCGCGAGCAGACCGCCGCGCCTGCAGCGCGGCGACTCGGGCGCAATCGCCGCGCCGACTTGCCGACCGCGGCCATCAGAACGTTCGTCATCCACGACGTAGCTCTCGGACTTAACATGCGACTCGCCGCCCCGTCCGGCCGCGCGCCCTCGCGCGAGGCCCAGATGGAACAGCGCTGCGCTCGCCGCCGTGAGCGGGCCCAGCAGGTGATCAAAATGGCCGCGGCTGGGCCGTCGACTGCAGCGCCGCCGTTCCTGCCTGAGGATCTACAAGCCGCGTCAGAAGCTACCAGCGTGGAAGTAGATGGAGATCTCATGCGCGGCATCTGCTTGGGTGCGCGCGCCACTTGGGGGTCTACGCGTCAAGCGTGGTCATCAGTTTCAATGGGTGCGTGCCGACGAGCGCGCCGCCGCGAGCCCTGACCGTTATCAGCGCAGGGCCGTCGATGCTGGGCAACGCGCCGACCCGGCGCGGGCGCCGTTCCCGTTGTGCCTGGCGCGCAGGCGACAACTGGCAGTGCGAGGGGTCGCGCCCGTCCGCGTTTGCGTCGCGCCGCGCCCTGCGGCGCCCGCTGGCGCGGCGCCAACGACGCCGTAGAACAAACTATTACCAGCGCGCCGGTATCGGAGCGGGGGCTGTCGTGGAGATGCCAGCGCGCCCGTTATGGCCAGCCAGCGATCCCGCCAACGAATGCGCCGCCCAGGTGCGTCGCGGCCGCGCTCAGCTACCTGCCGGGGAGCTTGGCGCGATGCAGGTCCACGGGATTGGACGGACCCCGCGGGGTCGGCGCTCGCGCGCCAGCTGCGCCGATGCGCCGTCGAAGCAGGGCGCTGGCCGCAGCGGCTCCTCATGTGCAGCCCCTGAGCACTCGAGGTGTCGGCGACGGGGCGCAGCGGCGCGCTCATCGGGCGAGCGCGCCCGCGGCCGTCGCTGATATTCGTCGCAGCGCTCATCGTTAGAGGCTCTAGCTGCAACCCACTTGGGTTGCTTGGGCTACCAAGCGCCGATCTTCGACGCGGGCAGGCGCGAGCTCATTCTCCCAGGGGGCGGCGATGTTCAGATCCACTCGCCCGCAGGCGCAGTCCGCTTGCTCAAGAAGGCAGTGGGCGGATACCTAGTCATGGCCAGCGACGACGCCTGGCGGAGCCCCGGGCCGCAGCGCGCAGCTACGCGCCCGCGCCGACGAGGCGGGGGCGGAGACGGTGGACGACGCACCAGCAGCAGCTGCTGTCTCCCATGCGGAGGCCGAGCAGCGGCCCGCCCTCGGTCTTCAATGAGTCGATGTCCCCTCGCGGGCTGGGGATGGAACAGATCCTGTGCTAAACCTGCTTTGGCGATTGAAATCGCACCGCCAAAAGCGCGGGCCGTTGAGCGGCGCGGCTGGGCGACGCGATCAATGCATTCCGGCGCGCTTTTCTCCCTGCATTTCTCCGTCGTCCCCGGCGAAATCGCTACCCGGATCATGGTGCCGCTTGCGTTCATCTACGCAGGCATATGCATTTGCGCCCGCGGCCACCTACGCTTGCTTGAATTCAACAGCATGCCCCGTGCCGGGGTGGGTCTCGCTAGCCCATTGGATCCGCCGCCGCGTGGGTCGCGACTCAAGTTACGGGCGTGAGACTGGTCGCTATCGGGCTCCGCCGGCTGGTGCTTAGGCCGGAGCCCCACGTCAAGTCACCGGCCAAGACAGCGCTCCATATCGTCGCGACGTTCGAACGAGGTGCCAGCCTGGAGTGCACATGCCCACATGGCTTGGCGCACCAGGCCAGCTGGAGCAGACCATCTGGCAACGTCGTCGGCGCGACAGCGCAAGACACACCAGCAATCCGAACGACGCTGACCCAGGCGCAGAGAATCAAGGCCGAGGTTCAGTCTCTTTGGATTGGTCAGAGCAGAGTTTGCTGCTCAGGTCGAGGTCATGGATGTTGCACTCCCGAACGCACCAGTTGCTTTTCTTGGCGAAGAGGCTTCGGCAGCGCTGTCGGGGGCTCAGCGCGCAACCCAGTTTTCTTGTCTGCCCGACAATCCTGATTCAAATCGAAACATCTATAAGATAACACGTAACATAATCCCTGACGGCTTTTCCCGCATCACCAGAGTAAGTGCGACGGCGACGACCGACCAATTTACTGGGGGTTCGGACCAGAACGCTGTGACCCGCGTGCACGCGTCGCTCCGAACCAACATTTGCACTGTCCAGGACCAGCTGTCCCGCCCCAGTCGCGCGGCTGGCCCCTGCTAGGATCGCCCGCGTGAGTCCCGTGCGTGAGCCTGGCAGCCTCGTCGTCAACACTTCCAACTGGCGCCAGAGGACCACGGCGCGCGAAGCTATGCCTATGCGTGGACAGGTATAGCCAGACTCCAAGCTACTACTCCCGCATCCTCCTCGGCAGCGCCAGCATGAGAAGTTGAACATACCATGGGGGCGCCGGAGACACGGGCACGCGCCCATCAAGCGCCAGCCAAGAGACGGCGGTAGAAGGCGTCTAGGACGGCATCAGCTACGACCCATCAGGAGCTGGCACGGAGAAGCAGCTCGCGCAGGTTTTCAAAGATGCCACCGTCGACCACGCTATCGAGCTCCCCACGGGTGAGCAACTGGCGGAGGCACTCGCAGCCGGAGCCATCGCTGGTTCCCGAGCCGCATTTCCAGCATCGGTCTACCAGGCCACGAACCTAGAACAAGCCGTGACTGCGGCCTCCACTTGGGGCCCAGGCATGGATCTTTGCGAGCTGCTCGAGGAGAGGCCCGCACCTCGCAGATCGCCACCTGGTGGCTGGCCCCGACCTGGGTGGCCCCACGGAGCAACGACGTTCCCGCGGGCATCTCGCGTCCAACAGCGTACTTGTAGTTATTGCGGCCACGTCCCGCCACAGCACTGGACCTCCAAACAACATCAAATACCGTATCAACCACGAGACTTGGAGGGCACGCTATGAGGAGGACTCCTCACGCATCATCTTCGGCGGCCAGGTGGCGATGCCCAGGTCCAGGAGACTTGTTTTTCCTTTGTCGTGCAAAGGGCCCTAGAGGGCCCAGCACCTTACCACCGCCGTGTAGTCCTTTATCACAATATCCTCGGTTGGATGCGGCTGCGTTCGGCCAGTGTTGTCTGGAGGCCAAGGGCCCGCGAGGATTGCCTGCTCAGAGGCGCTCTCCGGTCATCGACAACTTTCCACGCCTGCTTGCGTCATGCAGGACTTTGAGGTGCAGCGGGAACCGCGACCGCGACGTCAGTTGGGGCCGCCGCCAAAACGCCAAGACACGGCAGGTTTGGCCATGGCGCTTGGCTGAGCGCACGGTGCAAGGCTTAGTGAACCTCAGGGGTGCGGCGAATAGCTGAACTGCCCTGCTGGCCGAGCTCTATCCAGCCGCAGGTTCACATGTCAGCCCAGATGCATTCCAAGAGCGCGAACATTTGGCGGCTGCAGAAGCGCCGTCGCCGCCTATGCCAGCCACGCCAGCACTGGAATGCAAGTCTCGTGCTAGGCCGAACTACCCGGCGCCCCGACTGAGGCGTCGTGCACTTAGACTTCTGCCGCGTCACCAGCTGCTTAGCAAGCAGCCAATACACCTGACACGAGGCGGTACCCAGAGTGCCCAGGGTGCCGCGGCAACCGCGACAGTCCGGACCCACGGCGCGAAAAGAGCCAAGGGACATGTGCAGTCCCAGTGGGCTTGGAGTCACCATGCTGCTCCCCCAGCTGCGTTCCGACCGCGCCAGGTGCCCGGGTCAATGCCGCTGGTTCGGTGAGCCAGTCAGGCAGCTTGCGAGCGCCGCGCCGGCCAACGGGAGTTTCCCTCGCGAGGCTCGTGCGCCGCAACCTCCGGATTTGTGGCAGGTATCCTTGGGTCGGCCCCCACCAGACCGGGGCCCCATCGGCGACCTAGTACCACCCGAGTCACCACCCGACGATCTTTGACGGCGAGGAGCCACCGCCCCCGCCAGATGCAGCAGCTCCGAGGCCAAGAGCACGTCGACCACACCCACGAGTTGCGGACGCTGCGACTAGCCATGCGCCAGTGGACTGGACAACTTCGACGTCGCGCAGAGCTTGCGCATGTCACGGACAGGTGACGCATCGCAGACGCAACGGGGAAATTCGCAAGTCACACATCTTCTGGCGGCACGTTGCACGGGCACAAACGGAAGATATGTTGAATGCAGCCCGACGCCCGCATTCGTCAGCCACGTAGTTGCTGTTGTCATCGACGCATGCATCATGCCGGCAGTGCTGGGGTGCCAGGCATCGATGCTCCTAGCGACTGTGATCAGCCACCGTTTCATGTTTGATCTTAATTTCCGGGCCGTGCAAGACCCTGTTCGTGGACGGCGAACGCGGCATCGTGGTCCAAGCGCGAGCCCCATGCCAGCATGCCCGAATGGTTGAATGACGCGGCGCGATCTCACAACGCGCCTTGTGTTGCAGGGGTGAGCACTTCAGGCGTGAAGGCTGACCATGCCCGACCTGTTATATGAGGCAACATTCGGCGGCAACTTGCTGCTCTTCCGCGGAGGTGTCACTCCATTTGACAACCGGTTTGGCCAGCAACCGCTGATGCTGCCAGGTATGTAAGCATTCCCCGAAGACTTAGCCAGCGCCGTGGCCTCGGTCATCGCCGCAAGATAAAAAAACATGCACCGCACTCCCATAACACACCCTGGATTTCAAGTCAGGAGACCTATTTGATTTCTACCGAGCTCCACCCACCAAGGCTGTGAGCGGGTGGAGCGGGGCAGCATCCGTATGCAATATGGACGCATAACATGGTGCGGCGTTTCTCAGTTACCGAGGCGCCGAGCAACAATGCCGCCTAGATGATGCGCGATGGTTCGTGGACTTCGGTGGACTGGTTGACGGAGTGGCAAGCCAGACTACAACACCACACAGACAGGCATGAATGATGGTAGAAACAGCGCTCAGCCTTGACCCGAAGACAGCGCAACGGCTTCGGCGACACTGGTTCGATCACCACAGTGACCACCGCTCGACGTCAGATGGCCGTCGGCGTCGAAGTCTTGGCCAGGAGTGTCTTCAACCTCACCAGCGTCGTACCCGTTCCAGCGGTAAGTGCCGTTGACCGAATAGTCTCCGAAGTTGGTCGCGACGGATCACCTCTGGTCTGGCGAAGGCCGGGCCATTGCGAAGTGGGGACCTGGTGGAGCACCGAGGATGGCCGAATCAGTCTTGTGGAATGCCTGGGTCCTGATCACAGCGATGTATGTTGCCTTCTGCTCGACATAGGAGTCGTAGGTGGCCGCAGCTTTGGAGATAATTGTCGTGGAAGATGAGCCCCAGGTGGCAGACGCGCGGGGTTGTGGCGCCGATGCCTTGGAGGCCGGCGCGCGGACGAGTCCTTCCACGACGACGGTGGGCTCTCGACCATCGACGAAGGGTCCGATGATAACTCATCGAGCGACATCCACCTAGTCGACTCGCCTAGGTGGGCTTCCCTGGCGACTGACCAGCAGCATGCAGACGTGCAGGATGCGTTCTCAACAAGCGCTGCAACGTTCGACCCCATCTGGGAGACCCAGCCCGAACCAGACCCGTCATATCCACATGCGCGCGTCACCAATGTCCACACGCAGCAGCACCGCCGAAATCTGACAGGAGATGCTGTGCCTTTGATGACGTCCGCAGCCCTTCGAGGACCACGACGATGGCGACGCGCGCGCGCCGAAAATCTATCATCATATGAGATGCGTAAGCTGGTCCTTCACCACCCAGTGCCCGACAGCTACTTTGCCAGACTCCCGGCGAAAGTCGCCGTGTCCAAGGGTTCTGCGATCGATCGCGGCACTTACCTATGCATCCAGCGCATTCGCCGAGCACGCTGCCACAGTGGCCGCAGCTGCCTGGAGGAGCTCCGAGTCTGGGTCGACCCCATCAGCCGCATGCGCCGGACTCTTTGGGTTTTCAAGGACGTTGTGCTATCCTCGTCGCAACCTGCGCTGGCACTTCCTCGCGATTACCACAGATGATGATTGTGTCGGAGGCGGCTTGCCGAGGATGGACGATCGACGCTTGGGGCGTCCAGACAGCTTTCCTGACAGGGATCAGGCACAACGAACTGGCAGAAGTCCCAGGTAAGGACGAGCGGGAGGTAGACTTTGAGCTCTCCCCTGGTGCCGTTGCCGTTTTCGAAGAATTATGGGTCACGGGAATTTCGCAGTTCTGGAAGTATTTCACATGGACAAGCCAGGCACCGGCTGCAAATCTGCGTTGGGGTGCTGGTCTATCCAATCCACCAAGGTCGCCAGCGGCCTCGACGAAGCTACCCCCGCGCTACACGACAGCAGGTTTATCGCCAAGCACGCAGATGGCGAACCATACCCTTTAGCTACCAAACATGTCACCGATATCAAAGTTACTGGGGCCCAAATCGAAAAGGTAAGACAATGCCGATGCTCGGAGTCGACGTTTGGAAAGGCGACCTGGATATAGCAGAGGATAGTTTCACTTCTTCTGGAACGCGACGCTCTCCTACGAGCGGCGGAGGATCTGATATAGACGAGCGTTTAAACAACGCTCTGACGCCTCCGAAGGGCTGGCCAAGCTGACCCCCAGCCCACCCTATGGCCCTGGCCTTCGCGCTCGTCGCACGCGTCGACTTGCGCGTCTACGCTGTCGCATTTCAGCGCCGCGCCGCGCCGCGGCGTCCACTTGCGGCCGCGCCCGCAAGCTCAACACTGTGGTAAGATGGGCTCAGGTTACACCGATGCAGGCGCACGACCCTCCTATGCGATGTGCGGCCAAGCCGGAGATTCATAGCGATGCAGCATCTCAAATCGCACAGAAAGAGGGCAGCAATGCATGGCGAGCCCTTCGAGGAGCCACCTTCCTGGGCATGGCCCGCGCGGGCGCAGCTGGACGGAAGCCCTTCGTTGGCAGACAGCCTTGCCACCTAATCGGCTGGCAGTGCGGGGCGCTCAAGACGGTGGCGCGAAGCACCTTCGCATGCGAGTCGACGGCCGCAGTCGGCCCCGCGGATCACGGTCTGGCTCTGGCCACCGCGCGCCGCGAGGTGCTCGATGGCCAGCGCAGGCCCGACGCCGCGCGGCGCCAACGCTATGGGCATCTGCCCTCGACTTAACAGATCGAGCTCTGATTGGTCCCGCGACGCGGCCCAGGCCGTCAGCAGAACACCCAGTCCTACCACATTTCTGGTTGTCATGTGATCTCCTCTGCTCTCCTCTACTCGGGCCAGCTTTGGGCCCCGAGCTGGGAGGGCACCCGCGATATGGTAGCCGAGGTACATACCAAAGACAGCGTCGACCGCTCTGCCCTCCACGACGTGGCTGGCGGGTGTCGCCAGCGAGCCCACGCGCCGTGCACTGTCGCATTGCACTCGGCAGGCATGCTCACTGCGCTCTCGGGTCAGGGGCGCCAGCCGACTGCGCGCGACGACCAAGAGTCGCCACCGCCGTGTCCCTGTTCGCCCTGAGCAGAAGTTATTCCTGCCACCCCATCTTCTACTTGGGGGATCTCGCAGTTCCAGCCGAGTGCATATGTGTCTGGACGTTCACGTCTGCGTGCGATCCCTGCGTTGTCTTGGGGCAGATGAGATATTGGCGCGGGATTGCATGACGGGCCTCCGGTTGAGAACGTCGACTGTTGTTAGAAGTGTGGACGCATGAGTTGCGGAGTGTCGCGATGCACGCCGCGCGCCAACCGCCGCTGGCGCGCGGGCCCCCCCCCCGCGCGAGGCGCCTCGGCAACCCTGTCGCCGCAGATCTCGAGCACTCAGACGGAGCTCCCGTCATCCGAGCACTCGACCACCGAGGTTCAGTCGACAATCGGCAGCAGCTGGCGCCCCCAAGGACCTGCCTAAGCCCAAGCGGCCAGCGGCGGCGCGCCGTGAGCCCCCACCCCCAGTGGTCAGGCGGGCGGGCTCTTCGGTGCGCTCGCCGGCCATGTCGGCCACGATTGCCGTGGATCTGGCCCTGTCCTAGCTGGCAGGCGCTCGCGCGCCGCCGCCGCAGCCGCCGCCGGCCGCAAGGGCCCGCGAGCTCTCCCGACCTTCGTCAATCTTTCTGCTGCGAAGCAGATGAATGTTGGTCTCGCGATCAGCCGCGCTCGCAGCCGCGCCAAGCAGCTCGAGCTCGGTCTCGCAGTCGGCCGCTCTCGCAGCCGCGCTCGCGCCGCCGGCGCCGCCAGGCTGGCTTCGCCACGGGCTCGTCCGTCAGCGAACCCAGCGCGGCCCCGCGCCCCGCCGGCCAGCGTCTGCTGCAGGAGGCAGCCGCTGAGCGCGGCGCCCCCCCCGCCGCTGGAGGTGCCCAGTCCTGTTCTACTCGCTCGATGATGAGCCGTCGCCGCGCGAGCTGGCGCCGCTCTCGCTGGACTCGGCCGGCAACAAGCTCGCGGGGGTTCATTCACGCGGCGCCCCTCGGACATGAAACCGGAGGAGATCGATCTGGAGCTACTGCCTGGGCCCCCCGGACGTGGCAGGGCCCGTCGCGCGCGCGGGCATCGCGCGCGAGGGCCGCCCGTCGCTGGGCGCGGTCGCCAGCCCGACATCGTCGCCGCGCCGCCTATATAGTTCGAGGGCAAGCCGATCCCGATGCCCGCGCTGATGTTCTGCCGCAAGCTGCGCCAGCACTGGGGGCGCGCGCGGGGCGCGGGCGAGCGCCGGGCGCGCCGGCGCCGCCGGCAGGTCCTCGGAGTCTGAGATATTGGCCAGGTCACGGGCCGGATCCGCCATGGCAGGTCGCCCGGCCAGACGACCCGAGCACCGCGCCACGATTTGGCGCAGCGCTGGCCCCCCGCGTTCGCTCTGCGCGCGCGCGCGCTCGAGGATGCCCTCGCGCCAGGGCGCGCGACTGCCGCGACCGGGGCACCCCCCGCCAGGCTGGGCGCCGTCGTTCCGCCGCGGCACTGGCCCTCTGGCGCTGGCGGGGGCCCCTCGGACGCGCCAGCTTGGCGGGCAAGGGCAGCGGTGGGGGCGGGGGC
Organism: Prorocentrum cordatum; assembly: GCA_963575745.1. Classification (NCBI taxonomy): domain Eukaryota; class Dinophyceae; order Prorocentrales; family Prorocentraceae; genus Prorocentrum; species Prorocentrum cordatum. The sequence goes on from CAUYUJ010022158.1 coordinate 79,726, forward strand.
AGGTGCCAGAGCAATGCCGAGGTCGACGACAAGGACGAGGGGGCACAGCGTTGGACGTCAAGTCCAAGGAGAGCCGGTTGGGAGGCGAGAAGGCCAAGCGACGCCGCGGGCAACTCCCTGTTGCCGAGGGGCCCGACGAGGCCGCCGCGGGCGTGGAGCCAGCAGCCGGGCTGGAAGGCAGCTCGCCAGGTGAGCCCCCAGTGGAGAGCACGCGTGATTTGGAGAGCCTTCGGCGAGCGAAGCGGCGGCGCGATGCCTTCGCGCGCCACCAATGGTCTGCCTTTCCTGGCCCCCACCCGCGCGCTCGCGTGAGCTGTGCGCAGTGCTGATCCTAAGAGCACGGGTGAGCTCCCGAGTAATTAGTTAGAGTCGGCGACCCCGCCAGCCATCCCGTGCCGACGCCTTCTAATCAGATGGCGGCGGTGGATCGTGGCTGGGTTGGGACTGAACGTGGGGGGTGGGTAGTTATGGCTTCCCCTTATCTTGTTTCCTGGTCCCGCCAGAGCTGCTCGATCGCCCGCGCAATCCCGACTCGCCGTGTGGCCTCAGCGTTGGCGCGTACCGCGTGTTCTGAGAAGTGAAGACCCGATCCTGTAACATCGTGTTCAGGCTTTCATTGCCACCAACCCCTTGCAATGTTAGTGTCTCCTCCTTGTCCTCTCCTCGCCATCTTCCGTGCAATTCGATGCCCCCGATAAGTCGAAGAAATGTCGCCTCGAGAATCTTGGACGTTGTTTGCCTTCTTTGTCGGGCGGTGCTTCCGTCGGCGAGGCGGCGGACCACGCAGCCCCGCCTTGTATTTTCCGTTCATTGCATCGCCTTATATCACCCTGTTGGAGTAGAGAAACTCCATTGTCTAGGACACCTCTCTGCCTTGCGATGCCCTTCTGCCGTAGAAAAGCACATTGATTCTAGACTCTTCGTTATTTTCTCCTCGCTTTCTCCCCTTCTCCCCCCCCACGTCCCCGCACCTGTCGTCCAGAGGAACGCAGCCCCTTGCTCTAGGGTTCCTGCGATTTGGCCCGGAGCCCAGCGGGACTTGGGGATGGGAGGCGCATGGCGTTTGTTGGGGGGTTCAGGACAGCTCCATCACACTGGGTAAACAGTTCATTCGCACAGTTTAAAAGCCGAGCCTTGGCGCGACCCGAGAGACTCGCCAGAATTGTCGCGTTGACAAGTTGCGTTCCTTGCGCTGACCGGTCCCAGCGGCAGTTCGCAGCTTGAGCCTTTCATGGCCCAACAGGCAGCCGATGCAAGCACCTACTTACGCGGCCGGGGCGGAGAGAGTACGTAATCATCTTTTCCTGCGCCAGGGTTAAGTCGGGCCTGTCCCTCTACAGGCGGAATATTCAAAAATAGGCAAACATGTATCAGGGGACTATGTTTGGAGCATTTCTTGACCATTTGGGAGTATGTGTGGCGTATTTTTAATTTTTTGTCGAGAGTCCCCCCGTGGGGGGACACGCCCGACTTAGCGCCAGGGCGAAAGTGTCAGCGGGCCCCGCCCATGCCCCTTCCCTCCCATAGCATAGGAATCGATGGTGGCGCAACTTGGCACCCAGATTAAGTCGGGCCTGTCCCTCTTCAGGGGGAATATTCAAACATAGTTTTAAAAATTGTAAGGGAATTATTTTTGGAGTATTTTTGGCATCATTTGAATATGTTTTGAATATTTTTTGTTTTTCGTCCAAAGTCCCCCTGTAGGGGGACAGGCCCGACCTAACATTCGGAGTGGAACGTGTTCCCACTTGGTGAGCAGGAGGCGCTCGCGAGCTGTCCCGCTTCCGACGTTTTGGCCCGGGTAATATCACACCAGAGGAGAACCCCAATTTGTGGATGGTTTTCGCCGACGAGAACGACTGGGAACCCAGGAACCCGGGAACCCAGAACCCACCGAAATCGGCCCGGAACCACTCACCGGGAACCCGGGAACTTGGAACCGGGAACCCGGGAACCCAGCCTGCTAGCAAAATCGGCGGGAACTTTCGCCAAATCTTTCAATTCCCGCTCGGACCCCTTCAGTGCAAGCACTGATTGGGGAAGAAAGTGTGCCGCGCGCGGATGGTAGCAGGACTTCAGAAAATTCTTGCGTATCGTTGCGGCGAGAGCACGTTGTTTTTTTTGTTCGGGCCGCCGGATTTCCCATGAAAGCGGGGAAGACGAAACATGCGCCGCGCCGAAACAACACTGCCACTTTCACGTACACACTGCGCGGCGCTTGGGCGAGGACAGAATTTCGTCCACTCGCGCGGCCTTGGTAACGATACCGCTTTCTTGCGACTCGGCAGGCGTAACATGAGCCGCGCCTTCGCCAAATGCCGTCTCCAGGCGAAATTTGCATAGAGTTTGGGCGAAGGCGGCAAGTCGCCCGTTCGAGCATGGCCCCGCCCCAACGACACGGCAAGTGACAAATCTGCGCCGAAGGCGGGAGAGCCACTTTCAGGCGGAATCTGCGCGGCGCCGATGCGAGAGCGACATCGACATCGACATCGACGATAGGGCGAGCGAAACATGTGCGCTGCGCCGAAGCGGGAGTTCAACTACCTGGAAAAGTGAACGCGGCGCCGAAGCGAGAGCGGCAGATCGCCTGTTAGCGCAGGCTGTGAGCTGCGTTCCAGCCACGCATTTTGCAACGTCGACGCCAAATGTCCACGCTGAGAGGAAAAACGTCCTCAATCGAGCCCGCATCGTCCAGGGAGGCAGCAGAGTGATCTGAGTATGAACGAATGAGGAAGAAGGGCTCGGGAGTTAACAGCCAAGATAGCAGGCAGCCGCCCGCCGATGGCAGGCCATGGCTGAAACCCGCCGAGGGCGCAGAATTGTTCTTACGCAGTGCGTTTTTTGCCCAACCTGACACCCGCGCCCCTGCTGAGCCAGCCACATGGACCCCGTGGCCCCCTGAACCCTCCTTATGCCCCCACGAAGTCGCGCCCCCCCGGACTCGGCCTCACGTGGCCTCCCAGGTTCAATCTTCAGCCCAGTCGAACTTCTCTCCCTGGGCGCCGCTTTGTCTTCTTGCTGGCCTGAGTCTCTGCATCTAGGCCTCCTAGATGGGGTCCGAGTAGATGGGGTCGGAGGATCCCTCCGCATCGCCGATGCATCGACGATGCGGCCCGATGTGGAACCCGGTTTTCCCCACGCCGACGTCGGCAACGCATCGCCGAAGTCGCCAGTGCAGGGCCGACGCATCGCCGATGCATCGCCGATGTATCGGCGATGCGGCGAGATCCTCCGACACCACCTGCTCGGACCCCATTTGGGAGGCCTCGATCTGCACCATTCAGCACTGGCGACCCCGCGGGGCCCCGCGGCGAGGCCCCCCGTCGCTGGGCCCCTGGCCACACCCCTGGGCGCAGCCCCCGGGCCGCGCCGACTCCGAAGGCAGGAAGTTTGAATACCAGCTGGTCACGGAAGTCCGCCATGGACTCTAGGCCTCCCAGATGGGGTCGGAGTGGATTGGGGGCGGAGGGTCGCGCCGCATCGCCGATGCATCGATGAGGCGGCTCGATGCGGAACCCGATTTGCTCCACTCCGGCGTCACCGATGCGTCGCCGACGTCGGCGATGCATCGCCGATACATCGGCGGTGCATTGGCGACGCGGCGCGATCCTTCGACCCCATCTACTCGGACCCCATCTGGGAGGCCTTCAGAAAGCCCGCCACGGGCGCAGGCTGTCCCTATCAGCAAACAGTTCTTCTTCGCGTCCCTTAGCGGGCGTTGCCGTCTGGCCCCTCGGTGATGGGTCCCAGCACTCGCCCCACCCCGCTGACGCGGCAGCTCCCCCCTCCTCCCCGATCTTCCCCCACGTCTGGAAGGAGGAGTGAGGAGGATGAGAAAAGGGAGGGACAGGATGAACGCATCGACATTCGTCGCCCAGAACCAGCCAACAACATGTGGGCGACTTGTAATTGGTCCGAGTGAGCGGAACGCTTCTCCCCTCGACCTGCTACGAGGCTCCAGGCTGGGCAAAAAGTGGACCCTGGAATAATTAGTAAGCAAGGCTCTGGAGGCTTCTGCACTACCCATGGCAGTTACATGATATGAGGTGTTCCGTACCCATCGGTCGTTGGAAGTAGGTATTTTAACTTCTCATATTCCAACACACTTTAAGCGCTTTCCTACTTCAATGATCGAGTAGCTTAGCTTTTTCCGTCCGTCTTCGGAGACGGAAGGAACCCAATCTACTTTCAACGCCTCCCTACCTCATGTTTCTACCTACTTCTTCCGACCGATGGGTAAGGTTGTGGCACCAGTGTCCGAAGCCAGTCACAAATGGTACATTTTGTTGGCGTTTGCGCTGAAGACAATGCGTCGAGCACGTCAGCACTACGGGCAAAGGCGCTCTCGCAATGTGCGCGCCCGAGCGTGGTCAAACCGTCAGGGGGGAACCGTAGTTGCTGCTTGGCGAGCCTGCAGCCACAGAGATGCTCACGATGTCCTGCTTGGAGTTCCATGGCAAGCACAAGCAAACACTGCAGAACGCAGGGATGGGGAGCGGAGGGAGCGAGGCGGGAGGGAGGGGGAACGGGGTGGAGCGGGCAGTGGGATTGGATGAGTTGGCGCCCAGCTTTCTCCTCGTCTATGGATGCAGTTGCGGGGGCTGTCCAGTTTGTTCTTGCTGTTCTTGGCGCTGCGCTCCAAATCTAGATAGTGTGGGGCAGACAGGCGCGGAAGGTCCTTGAAGACGCCCGTGCTGGAAACGTTGGCACCACCTCTTCCGTCTTCTCTCCTTGCCCGTTTCTTTGTTTGTTTTTCTCTCTCCCCAGATTTTCTCTCCCCGTCTCTCTCCGCTTCGTTCCTCCCCTATCCTGTCTCCACCTCCATTCTCATCCTCCCTCTCATTCACTCATTTTTTCTCCCATCCCTCCCTGTCTCCTCCTCACTGGCTGCTTCGACCTGCTGGCTGCCGGCAATCCCTGGCAAGGCATGCGTGGAGGGCGGCTCTACTTACGAGGACCGCAAGGCCGCCAGGGCCAAGGAGATCGAGGCGCGTTCTCGTCTCTCTTACCTTTAGGTCAGGCATGTCCCCCTACAGGCTGATTTTCGAGGAACAATAAAAGATAGTCAAAAAACCTTCAAATAGTCAAGCAATGCTCAACAAATCGTCCACAGGCGATGTTGTAACTATTCTTGAATTTTCCTTCTGTAGAGGGACAGGTCCGACTTAGTCTTACCTTCGTCGAGGGGGAAGGTGCAAGAGGAGGAAGTTGTGAGGAGCGCCTTCCGTCCTCGCTTCCCCCTATCCCTTCAGAGTTCTCCTTGTTAATATTGAGTCGGGCCTGTCCCTCTACAGGTGGAATGTTCAAAACTAGTCAAAAAATTGTCGGGGGACGATTTCTTCAATAGTTTTGAATATGTTTGCGTATTCTTTGACTACTTATTTGTTTCCAAGACCCGCCTGTAGGGGGACACGCCCGACCTAATGTTGACATGACTTGGTGACCAGCGGACCATATCCAGATGGGGCAAGCCTGTAGTGGCATGAGTAGAGGAGTGTCGTGGATCCACGACGTGGGCGAGCAGATTCGTCAACTGGACATGAGTCCAGGCCATGAAGAGGAAGTGCTCCGGCTAACCTGGGGTCTCTACATTTCATTTGGTTGACCGGCATGGCTAAGTTCATATCGCGAGAAGTGTTGCCACATGAGTGCCCGATGTGTAATGTCGTACGCGGCCCCCTGCTGCATCACATCGAAACATAACGAAAGCCCGCTCCAACGTCCTCCGCCGCATGCAGCTTCAGAGCACCTGTAAAGAGGCTCCAGCAAGAGCCCGTGCGGGCTAACATCCTGCTGGTCCCTATCTCTCCTCTCCCATTATGTCCCCCTCCTTTTTTTCCACATCCTCATCCCCTTCTCCTATCATTCACTCAGTCTCCCTCCCCCGTCTCTCCCTCTCCTCCCCCCTTTCGCCCTTCCACCCCCGCACGGCCCCTCTCCCACTTCTCTGCCAGCTTGCCCTTCCTCAGCGTGTGTTGCCGTGCCCGTTGCCAGAGCCGCCTGTCTTCCTTCTCCCGCGGCCCTGACCCCGGAACACGCGCCGAACAAATTTGCATTTTGTGAGCATTTTGCGAGCGGTTCGAAGGGTCATCGCAGCTCTGCCAGGTTTGGATTCGTGCTGCTGGACGCATTCCCTTGGCCGTGGACTGTCGCCAGTCTGGGGACTACGTCTCCGAGAAAAACTTCACAGATAAATTAGGACATCTGGGAACCAAGACCAGGAGAAGTGGCTCATGGATCTGAAGTCGATTTGAAAGTTGGGACGCAGTGCGACACCTCAGCAAACCCAGAGCCGCAACGCATATCATCATCAAGCGCCCTGAGGCTTGGCTGGGAGACGCGGAAGAAAGGCAGAACATCTTGGCATATGATTTCGAAAAGACACAGTGGGAACACAAGCTTCCAGATCTTCGACCAGAGCGTCAAGCCACATTCGGCAGTACTTGACCTGTCGGGGCAGGGGCCATCAACATGCATTACGAAAACTGGAACGAGTCAAAGCCGCCAGAGCTGACGACATACCGCCAGACTTATGGAAGATTTTGACTAAAGATGGCGCTGCCTGACTTTGGCGATGTGGCGGCCATGCTGGGACCAGAAAGCTCTTCCAGCGTCGTGGAGATCTGCAAACGTCGATTTGCTGTTTTAAATTAGCCTGGCGAAGGACCCAACCATACGCAGTTGTGAATACCACAATTGTGAATACCATCTTTGCCCGCGCTCCCTATGTGGCCACATCATCCCGCCGGAACCCGACATGCTCAGGAACACGTTCGTGGCCGTCTTCGCGGGCGTCGACGACGACAAGGACGGCGTCCCTCTGACCGAGGAGCAGAAGCAGAAGAGGGCTTTGATAGCCATGAGGGAGGAGGTGGCGTTGCACGTCGACAAGGCGGAGTACGACGCCCAGGCGCGGTTGTTGAAGCAGCGCAACTGTGGGGCCACGATCCTCGTGATGGGGTGTGCCGCAATGGCCCGGGGCCGCCATGCGAACCCTGCAACTGGCGCCTTCGGTGGAGCCCCCTATGGGGCCACGATCCTCGTGAGCCGAAATGGCCCGAGGCCGCCGTGCGAACCCTGCCACTGGCGCCTTCGGCGGAGCTCCCCATGGGGCGGCGATCGTTGTGAGGGGTGTGCCGAAATGGCCCGAGGCCGCCATGCGAACGCTGCCGCTGGGGGTCTTCGGTGGAGCTCCCTATAGGGCCAGATCCTCGTCAGGGGTGCGCTGACATGGCCTGGGGGCGCCATGCGAACCCTGCCACTGCGGGCCTTCGGTGGAGCTCTCCATGGGGCCACGATCCTCGTGAGGGGTGTGCCGAAATGGTCCGGGGCCGCCACGCGAACCCTGCCACTGGAGCCCTCGGTGAAGCTCCCTATGTGGCCGCGATCCTCGTGAGGGGTGTGCCGAAATGGCCCGAGGCCGCCATGAGAACCCTGCCGCTGCGATCTTCGTCAGGGGTGTGCCGAAATGGCCCGAGGCCGCCTTGCGAACCCTGTCACTGGCGCCTTCGGTGGAGCTCTCCATGGGGGCGCGATCCTCGTGAGGGGTGTGCCGAAATGGCCCGAGGCCGCCATGCGAACGCTGCCACTGGTGGTCTTCGGTGGAGCTCCCTATGGGGCCACGGTCCTCGTGAGGGGTGTGCCGAAATGGCCCGGGGCCGCCACGCGAACCCTGCCACTGGGGGCCTGCGGTGGAGCTCCCCATGGGGCCGCGATCCTCGTCAGGGGTGTGCCGAAATGGCCCGAGGCCGCCATCCGAACTCTGCCGCTGGAGCCCTCGGTGGAGCTCCCTATGGGGCCGCGATCCTCGTGATGGGGTGTGCCGCAATGGCCCGGGGCCGCCATGCGAACGCTGTCACTGGCGCCTTCGGTGGAGCTCCCTATGGGGCCACGATCCTCGTGAGGGGTGTGCCGAAATGGCCCGAGGCCGCCATGCGAACGCTGCCACTGGGGCCTTCGGTCGAGCTCCCTATGGGGCCACGGTCCTCGTCAGGGTGTGCCGAAATGGCCCGAGGCCGCCATGCGGACGCTGCCACAGGGGGTCTTCGGTGGAGATCCCTATGGGGGCACGATCCTCGTGACGGGTGTGCCGAAATGGCCCGAGGCCGCCATGCGAACGCTGCCAATGGGGCTTTCGGTGGAGTTCCCTATGGGGCCACGAAGCGCTTTACTGGGTGGGTGAAACGCAGGGAGGAGGAAAAGGAGGAGGAGGGGGAGGAGGAGAGGAGAGGAGGAGGAGGAGGAGGAGGAGGAGGAGGAGGAGGAAAACGCGGCGCGACGTCTCTTCAACACGAGGACCCAACACCACAGGATGGTTGGGAAAAAAGGATGCTGCACTACCAACCAACCACAGGCCGATGTCTCTGCTGCCAGTTTGGTACAAGATCTGTTCGTCGATGTTGTGCAACATGTTGAGTCAACGAGGAACTGAAAACATAATGCCAGACTCCCAACTTCAACCCCGGATGTGCCACGTTTTGGTGGGGTTTTGCATACTGCATGTTTTGGCAAATCTGGTGGAATCAGCTTATGTGGTCCGTTACTTCACAATTCTAGATCATACGGGCCATTCTTCCCAAACGCAGTAACATGCAGGTTGTCCCCACTCCCCATATTTGTTCCTCACCAGTCAGGCACTAATGCTACACGTTGCGATTGGTGATCTGCATATACATCAAGAACCAGCGTATCTGGTTTCGCGCAACATTCAACATGCCGACCGCACCCTGCTTGCTTCACAGGGTCCATAAAACTAGCAAACGATATTTGCCGCAATCACCGACGAAGGAATGACATACTGCCTAGTCACTCGATTCTGTGTCGCCTGAGTGGTTTTCATTGCAAATCTTGGTGCGTCTGTGGGGAGTGCGCCTTACAACAGATTTTTCTAGTAAACAATACAAGCCTATGAGGGAAGAGCGTCAACCGAATAAAGGTCCAACATTTTCCCAGACACAGGGGGCGACCTATACGAAAATATGACAAACTCCTGATTCTTCATTGGTCTCAACAACTATTTTGTAGTCCAGATGGCACTCCGCGCACTTGGTCACTCCGCAGACGTTCTGCTTGGCTCAAATTCGTTGCGTGTTGTTGTGCAGCTCGTGATGGGTCGCAGGGTCGCCCACGGAGCGCGTTGGCCTCGGCTCTGTCCGTTGGCGACAGCTTAGATGTTGGCCTCACACCTACCCCGGCGATGGGGGAGGGGCAGGGAAGTCCAAGGTTGAGAAAGCTGGGGGCGAATATGATTGTAAGGAGATCGTGGCGGCAGTTCGCCGCGAAAGGACCTCCGCTCTGCTGCTCGTGCTCGAGGAGGCTCCAGCAGCTCTGAACATTTTGCTGCCTAGGTGCAACCCTTGATTGCTCGAGCTTGCCAGCTTGCCCCCGTGCGTGGTTTCGTGGCAGTGTTTTGAGCTGTCCGCTGGTCACGTCCACCTTTCCCGGTCATCGCTCTGCTCGTGTTCCGGGTCTTCGTCGGCCCGCCTTTCTGTCGCTCTTGCGGCCCGTCTCCTCTTCGGCAGTTAGTAGTTGACGCTGACCCTCGTCCGAGCACTCCTTCCACCACTCGACGCGTCGACACACTGCTGCACCACGCGCGGGCAAGAACGCGCATCGCTTTTGTAGCTGGCGTTCGTTTTCCACCCCCTTTCCCCGAATCTTCATGTTGGGTTCTTTCCAGGCGAGTCGAGACAGCTCGGTGGTGGAACATTTTGTTGGGAGACCCTACCGTTCAGTGCCTAGACAACCCGTGCCTACGACCCACGCCCGCGATTCGAACCAACGACCCGCACCCGCGACCAGCGTCCGCGAGCGAAGCTTGCGACGTGAGTCCGCGACCCGCGAAACAAAGAACAACACACATTAATAAAACAAAAATGAGTCCGCGACCCGCGCCCGAGTTCGTTGACTCGTTTGCTGCCCCGATGGCTGGCTCGTTGGCTGCCTCGAAGAGTGCCTCGTCGGCCACCATCGTGGCCACATGCCGGGCTGCCTTACCGGCGACCCCCCACGCACCTCCTTTTCGTCTCCGTCGTCGTCGTTCTCCTTCTCTTCCTACTCGTCCTCCTCGTCCTCCTCCTCCTCCTCCTCCTCCTCCTAAAACTCCTCCTACTCCTCCTCCTCCTCCTCCTCCTCATCCTCCCCTCCTCCTTGACCCAGCTGGTTCCCATCGTTTTTCATAATACTATGCGCTTTGCGCGCCACACAGCCAAAGGCCTCGACAGGAGTAGCCCCGTGTCTTTTGTGCACCTGGCCCAGGCGCGTATCAGGCAATCGGCCATTCGTTTCCCTGCGGCAGGTCAGGTGCTACGTGGTTGACGAACTTCTCCTCGAGGCAGCTGCTCTCCTCCTCCTCCTCCTCCTCCTCCATTCCGCCATTCTCTATGATGAAGCGTTGGGCGTAAGATGAGAACGTCACTGCCCTCCGCCCACTTCTGGGATGAATCGTTTGACACCATGTGAGAACGTCAAATATCCGCACCTTCCTCTCCCGGATGAAGCGTTGCACGTAATTCGGACAATGATGCCACATAATGTTGAAACCCGAACGGTACGTCGACAAAATGTTGCACAATATGGCGCGGACACGAACGCGCATCGTTTTTGTATCTGGCGTTCGTTCCCCCCCTGCGATCTTATATTGGGTTCGGTCAGGGCGAGTCGAATAACATTATGCCCGGAACCGCAGATTCTTCGCCGTGCGCTCAACATCAAGATTCGGGATGTAGGATAGGTGCCCATGCGCAGCAAAAGAGGTGCAGCATTTTGTTGATGCACGGTTCCTCCGGTCCGAAGTCACCTGTTCCCCTCCCGTGCCGATGATGCAGAAACTCTCGGGGCCCATTCTGCCTTTGCGGTCCCGCTTCCACGCCCGTTTTTTGTTGTTTGTTCTCTCTATATGTTTTTCCCTCTCTCTCTCTCTCTCCCCCTCTCTCGTTCTCGCTCTCGTTTTTTTTGGTTGTTGTGCGCGTTCTCTCTCTCTCTCTTTCTCTTTTTCTTTCTCTCTCTCTCTCTCTTCCTCTCTCTCTCTCTCTCTCTCTCCCCTCCCATTCCGTTTGCGCCCGTCTACTCCCTTCAATTTTCCAAAACCCCGCCTGTCACCCAATCATTCCCTCCCTGGAAACTCACCGTCGACGCCGCAGGCGCTCAAGGAGGCGATGAGCATCCTTCAGGAGCTTGCCGCGCGCCCGGGGGCGACGGCGAGATTGGGGTGGAACGGGGAAGCGAGCGGGAGGGATGTGAGAATGGAGGAGGAGGAGGAGGAAAAGGAGGAGGAGGAGGAAAAGGAGGAGGAGGGGTGAAACTGCGGCTACGGGCACGGCGTGGAGGAAGAGGGGGAGGAGAAGGAGGAGGAGGAGGAGGAGGAGGAGGAGGAGGAGGAGGAGGAGGAGGAGGAGCAGGAAGAGGAGGGCTGAAGCTGACGCTACGGGCAGGGCGTGGAGGAAAGCACGGACGGTGACGTGGAGTGGAGCGGGGCGCCGTGGGGCCGGAGGTGCAGCTGTGGTGGGGCGCTCGTCGCACCCGTCGCCGCCATTGGAGACGCATGCCTTTGAGCGGGGGGCGAGGGCGGAGGACTTCTCCGCGAGACGGGGGGATGTGATGCGGCCAGTTCTCCCAGAGGGCATGCGCCAACTGCCTCGTTCATTCCCGCCTGCACTGCAGGAGAAAAGGCTGCAGCTGAGACCGCCGCCATGCAGCCGACAGGCAGTTGTGAGCACTGGGCACGGGGCGCCCACGAGCGGGCACGGCCGACAGCGACACGCAAACTCGGGACTCCACCTCTTGGGAGTGGTGCGGTCTGGTGGGGTGGCGCGGGGTAGAGGCGGGGAAAGGCAGGAAGAGGAACAGGAAGAGGAGGAGGGCCGTTTGAGCTGGGATAGGAGACGAGATGGCACAGGGTGCCAGGCGCCCAGGTGCGCGGCCTCGGCGGCGGAGGCCGTGCCGCGTGCCAGCCGCCATGTGAGCATTGCTGATTCCTCCGGGTCCTCACCCCTTGCCTGCTCATCCCTCTCCTGCTGGCTCCCGCTTCTCCTCTTGCTGCTGTTCCTGATTGTCCTCCATGCTTCCTTCCCTCTCTCCTCCTCCTCCTTCCTCTCCTGCTGATGCTCTTCCTGCTTTTGCTCCCTCCCCTGGTCCCCATGGAACTCCTGCCGGCGCAAGAGGTGGCGCCTGCCCGTAGCCACTCTGGATCGAGGTCACTGGCTGAAGTCTTGCAGGTGCCACGTGTGTGAGCATGCTTCTCTTCCCATGCCTGGGCCGGTGGCGCCGCAGAGGCACGGCCTCGCCCGAGCATCAAGATGGCAGCGCCGCCAGGCGACGGGCCGCCGCCCACAGCCGAGCCACCAGAACAGTGGGGACCCATGCCAAGAGACACCCTGCTTGCCTCCAGGGTGCCCTGGGTTTCCCGGGGTTCGATGGTTTTGCCATGGAGTGCGTGACCTTCCCACACCAAACATCCATGGACGTCCTGGGGTCTCAGGGTTGGGTTTCTTGTGGAAGGTTTCTTGTGGACTGACCTCCACTGTAGGATTGGACCAGATGTCTTGCCCACGATGGCCCGTCCCCTTCCAGCGCGTCCTCGAAGCGAGGCTCCTCCAGCGCGAGGGGGCGGCGTGATCGCAGGTGAGCCCCGCCGCACGCGAGGCGGAAGACGTGCGTCTCCTCGCGCCACGGGCGCCGGTGCCTGGCAGCGGCTGGGCGATCGTGATGCTGCGAGAGCTGTGGCAGGCCGTTGTTGCGGACACCACTGGGCGAGGTTGAGCTCGCACGGAACAGGTTTGGCGTGACCGTCCACCCATTGCCAGAGGTGGTCTTCCGCGCGTCCGCGGAGAGCCCATCTGGAGAAGGTCCAAGTGGTCATCGTGGGCCAGGGTCCGTGCTATTGGCGCGGGCAGGCCGTGGGGCTTTCAAGCTCAAACAGAACGGCTGCACTACATCTAACAAGGTGGTTGTCCGCTTGGTGTCGTCGGAATGCTCAGGCAGTGACATCATGAAGGAGGAGGAGGAGAAGGAGTAGGAGGAGGAGGAGGAAGAGGAGGAGCAGGAGGGGGAGGAGGAGGAGGAGGAGGAGGAGGAGGAGGAGGAGGAGGAGGAGGAGGAGGAGGAGGAGGAGAGGAGGACCAGGAGGAGGGGGGAGGAGGAGGAGGAGGAGGAGGAGGAGGAGAAGCTGGAGGAGGAGGAGGAGGTGGAGGAGGAGGAGTGGGAGCAGGAGGGAGGAGGAGGAGGAGGAGGAGGAGGAGGAGGAGAGGAGGGAGGAGGAGCAGGAGTGGGGGGGAAGCAGGAGGACGAGCAGGAGGAGGAGGAGGAGGAGGAGGACGAGGGGGAGGAGGAGGAGAAGGAGGGAGGAGGAGGAACAGGAGGAGCAGGAGGAGGAGCAGGAGGAGGAGGAGGCGGAGGAGGAGGAGGAGGAGGAGCAGGAGGAGCAGGAAGGGTGCGAGGAGGAGGATGAGCAGGAGGAGGAGGAGGAGCAGGAGGAGGGGGGCAGGAGGAGGAGGAGGAGGAGGACGAGGAGGGGGATGATGATGACGATGATGCTGATGATGATGATGATGATGATGCTGATGCTGATGCTGATGCTGATGCTGATGCTGATGCTGATACTGATGCTGATGCTGATGCTGATGCTGATGCTGATGCTGATGCTGATGCTGATGCTGCTGATGATGATGATGGTGATGATGATGATGATGATGATGATGATGATGATGATGCTGATGATGATGATGATGATGATGATGATGATGATGATGATGATGATGATGATGATGATGCTGATGATGATGATGATGATGATGATGATGATGATGATATTTGTGCCCCTCGTCCATGACCCGACCTCGTCATCCGTTCTCCGCTCTATAGCGCTTTTCGGTTCAAGGTAGGAACCATATGGAAGCTCTGCTCTTCGGCTTCTCGACGATTCGCGAGCTTGCTTTCCTTCGCACTCTCCTGTGGCCTGCACCCGTCGAGTGCTTCTGTGAGGCGCCACCCCCAGCGGACACCGCCAGCGGGGAGTGCCGCCTCTTGGCAGAGTTGGTTGGCCGCGCGAACCAGTGCGTCTGCCAGTGTGACTGCCATTGCCACTCCAAGAGCGTCGACGGCTTTGGCTTTCTCAGCGTGCTCGTGCTTCTGCCGATCTGCTCGTTCACGGCCTTTGTGTTCGGACTGTTGTTCGGTCGCAGCTCAGGGCGCAGGAGTTCGAGTCCTTCTTCATCGGTGGGCGACACTGTCCTGACACTCACGTGCGAGGATGGCGACGCCAGCGTGGTTCCAGGCAGCCCGCCCCGGCGACCGGGTCCTCGTCTGCTACTTTCAGGACGCGGGCGGGGCGGCAGTGGAGTGGCATGAGCGCGTCCTGCTCGGCCACGTCAGCGGCTCCAAGTGGGTCGCTATCTCGCGGGACTTCGATATCTTTGAGGAGGATTTTGCTGAGGCCGATGGGCTGCGGCAGTTTTTGGCCAACGGGCAGTTGCCTGCCGCTCTTCGTGGGCTCCCACACTTCCTGATCGATCACTACCAGTTCGGCCAGGACCGCCAGTACTACATGGAGACGGGGGAGGCGCTCGCGAGGGGCCTTCGGCCCGCCGCGCCGGCGGCGCCAGGCCCCGCTCTCGGAGACGGGGGCCCAGGCGCGCTCGTGCCCGCTGAGGGCGCCGCCCCCTTGGTGGAGAAGTGGTTTGCGCTGGAGGGCCGAGGCGCCGTGCAGCGGGGTGACGCTCTCACGGCCGCTCTCGGGACGGTCGAGTTCAGCTCGAACGGCCGGTGCCTCTTCAAGCTGCTCGACGGCACGGTGCTGTCCGGCGGGCTCGAGGGCACGCTGCCCGCGGCCCCCGGCGGTGGGGGAGGTGACGACTCCCGCATTCTGCCCGCCAAGCAGGACGGCCAGCGGCGCTTCCGGCGCAGCTTTGCGAGCGCCTCGCAGGACATGCAGCTCGTCGAGTTCAAGGATAGCTGGGATATTGAGGGCCCTCGGTCGGCCTACTTCACGGCGGAGCGGATCCACGACGGCAACCACAGCCCCGTCCAGCGGCACTACTGGTGGCGGTCGGTGATGGGCCTGTCGGCCACCGACGTGGGCGTGGACGAGCACTTGCTGCTTTCCCAGCTCATCGAGGTCGCGATGACGGTCGACCAGGTGCAGATCTGCAACTTGGCGACTTTCGAGCTGGTCAGCCGCCGGTACCAGATGTGGGAGAGTACGTACAAGGACTTATACTTCGCGAGGTGGACACCGGCGGCTCGGGCGGCGACGACTGGTTGAATGAGCGCTCTCTCTTTCTCGGTGTCAAGAACCTTCGGAGTAGCGCTATCATCATGCCCGAGCTGGAGGATTTCGTGGCGAAGGAGTTGGCCTCCCGAGCCGCTGTG
Source organism: Prorocentrum cordatum (assembly GCA_963575745.1). Classification (NCBI taxonomy): domain Eukaryota; class Dinophyceae; order Prorocentrales; family Prorocentraceae; genus Prorocentrum; species Prorocentrum cordatum. Next base: position 95,092 of record CAUYUJ010022158.1, read on the forward strand.
CTCAAGGAGCGCCGCAAGGCGAGGGTGGAGGCTTCGCTTGCTAGAGGTGTTGGGACGGGACCTGCATCGGCCGAATCGAAGAAGAAGCCCAAAGGTCCCAACAAAGAGAAGGAGAAGGCCTGACGGCCTGTCTTCCTCCTGTCTTGTGCCGCCACGAGGGGGAGTGCCCCGCCTCCTCGCAGGCTTTCGTGAGTGGTTTAGGGCTGGCAGGTGGGGCCGCCTTGAGGCGTTTTCAGCTTCGCAGCAGATGGGGCAGCGCGACGTCCTGCCGATCTCCTTGGCCGCCGCCTCGGAGGTCTGTGCTGGAGGTGCCAGCGGGCTGGGCTTGCCCCAGAGTCAGCGACGGCGACTTCGGCGTCGACGGGCCCAGGAGGGGTGGCTGTTCGAGGGCATCCGCGCCTTGAATGAGCTGGGTGCGCCGCAGCCGCCTTCTACTTCGCCTGCATCGTTGACTTCAGCTCAGGTCTCAGCCGTTCGACACCTTGCCCGGCAGTGTGGATCGGTCGCGGCTCCCCCGCCTGACTGCGGGAGCTCCCTGGGAGCGTGGCAGTCGCTCCAGGGCTCGCGGCCCGGCTACACAGACGACGTGTTGGCCGTCGGTGCTCGTGCGAACTTCGAGCGAGGGAACGTGTCGCTTCCCGCGGGGCTCTCTGGGCGAGTATCTCTGAGTGAGTGCCTGCCGCCTGCCCTGCAGTCCGCGCTTGAAAGTCGTTCAATCCTTCTCTCTGACGACGAGGCTGTCGCCCGTCGTGAGAGTTTTGATGGCAGCCTGTTCCTTGATCCTGTTCTGCGGGAAAACCCTAAACTTTTTGGAGAGTTCGTTTCCGAGCTCTGGGATGCTGGCGTTGTGGGGGTCAGCGATGATGTGCTCGAAGAGAGTGGCATGTTTTTCGTTCGAACAAAATCAGGCGCCCTTCGCCTGATTTGGGATACTCGTGTGCCTAACCTTCGGTTTCGCGAGCCCCCTGGTGTGGTCTTGCCCTCCGGCGAGGCCCTTGCTCATCTCGAATGCCAGCCTCATGTGATTCCCGTGCTGCACGGGGGCGACGTCGAAGTTTGCTATTACCAGTTCGCTCTCCCTGAACAGTGCAGGTGTTTTTTTTCGGCCTGCCATCCCTTCCCATTGCGCACCTGTCCCCGTCCCTCGTCGCTTCTCTGCCGGACGCGGTTCGGGATCGTGGTTGGGCTCGCTTGCGGGCCCGTGTGGTGCCAACGGGTTGGAATTGGGCTGTGGCCCTTGTACAGGCGAGCCAGTACCAGCTAGATGGAGTTTCCCCCGAGGCCCCGTGGCTCCTTGATAAATTCCCGCTGCCGCTTCTTGGCGACGTTGGGTCGCTTCGCGGATTGTATATCGACAACTTCGTTTCCCTGGCCCATAGTAAGTCGGTTGCTACCTCGGACGTCTTGGGAATGCAGTCTCGGCTCGCGGACCTCGGGATCGCGTCGACCCTGGAGAGCTCGGAGGCGGGGGGCAATGACTTCATAGGTTTCACACTGGTGGGCTCCTCGGGTGAGTGGCGTCCTAAATCTAGTCGGTTTGGGAGGTTGAAGTTGGCGTCGGATTATCTCTTGGAGGTTCGACCGAGTATCGCGGGGCAGGAGCTCGAGCGTTTCGCGGGGCATGTCACGGCTTCGTTTTCGCTTTCCCCCGAACTCTTGTGCCTCATGGAAAAGGTCTATGTCTTTATTCACGAGAGTTACGCCCGCCGTCAGCCTTTGCGGCCGTCTGTACATCGCGAAGTTCGGTGGATACGTGCTCTGCTTCCTCTGGCTGGTGCGTCGATGCGTCGGCCCTGGTCGAGTCGGATCTTCGGCTACGACGCCTCCTGCTGGGGCTTTGGAGTCGGGTCTGTGCACTGGGGGCCGGGAGAGGTCGCCGCCGTGGGTCGCGTTCGTGAACGGGCCCGCTTTCGTGGCCTCCTCAGTGTCTCGGAGGCGCCGCGGTCCCGGGCCCTCGAGCATCAGGGGGAGCTGGAGATCGCCGGGGCTTCGGAGGCCAACATCCTGGGCCTGGGTCGGACCCGGGCGTTTGTCGAGGTCTCGGCGGACCTGGTCGAGCGCGGCTGGACTGTGGCCTACGCTGGCCGCTGGAGAGGGGCCCCGGGGTCCCAGGTCCAACTTGAAGCTCGGGCCCGGACCTGGACGGTACGCCATGTTGCTCGGGATTGCAGCCTTCACAACTCTCGAGTGCTTCTCTTGGGTGACAATATGTCTGTGATCCTTGCGCACGCCAAGGGCAGGTCGTCTACGCCGGCCATGAACTTTCAGTGCCGGCTCGCCTCGGCCACCGCCCTCGCCGTCGGGCTCAAGCCTTACGACCGTTGGGTCCCATCGGAGCTCAACTCCCTGGACGCTGCGAGCCGAGTTCACCGGCCTCGGCACGGGGGCAAAGCGGAGGTGGCAGTCCATGTCCGGCACCGGCTGCCTGCCGCCAGCGCGGTTGCTGCCTGCGGCCCCGTCCGACTCCGACGTCGAGGGCGCTGCGGGCCTGGGCTTCTCCAGCAGCCGCTCCGCCAGCGCGCCGACGGCCCGCGGCCCCGCGAGCGCCGGCCCCTCTGGGCCGAGCGCCCCTGGGGGTTGCCCGCCCACCCGCTTTGGTGGACCGCGGCGGGCTGTCCGCTCGGCCCGCTCTGGCCCGGGGGCCCACCGCGTTTCGAGCCGCCTGGAGCGCCTCCGAGCGGCGACGCGGGCGCGGCTGCGGCTGTTGGCCCCGCTGCTGACCGGTCTGCAGCAGGAGCGCGTCCGCCCGGCGACGCAGGCGGGCTACTGCGACGTGCTGGAGCCGCTGGCCGACTTTCTGGGGCGGAGACCGCTGCCCACCTTGTCGGGCCCGCAGTGGGACTCGCTCCTCCTCAACTTCGTGGAGTGGGCGCGGGGCGAGGGCTGGTCGCGGGCGCTGGCTTCCCGGCTGCTGGCCGCCGTGGTGTGGGCCCAGCCCACGCTGGGCGGCCCGCTGCGTCAGGTCTTCCCCGGCGCGCATGCGGCCATGCTGGGCTGGCGCCAGCTGGAGCCAGCTCACAGTCGCCCACCTCTGCCCTGGGGCGTCGTGCTGGCCTTGGCATGGGCGATGCTGCCCGAGTGCCCCGTGGGAGCCCTCGCCATCATCGTCATGTTCGAGACGTACATGCGCCCCTCGGAGCTCCTGAGCCTCACAGTGGGGCAGCTGGTGCCGCCCACCGCGTCGCGGGGCCAAGGGGCGTTCTGGGGCTTTTCCGTCCACGTGGAGGAGTTGGGCCGGCCGTCCAAGACCCAGGAGTTCGACCTGAGCGTGCTCCTCGACCTGGACCGCCACCGCCCGCTCATCCCGGTGCTGCGAGCACGGCAGGGCGGGCGCGCGAGCCGGGAGCCCCTCTTCGACGTCAGCTCGAGGCAGTTGTACCGGTCCTTCGCGCTGGCCGTGGAGCACGTGGGGGTCTGCTGCATCGAGCCGAGCCTCTACGCGCTGCGGCACGGGGGCGCCAGCCACGATCGTCTCGTTCGAGCGCGCTCGCTGGTCGAGGTGCAGCAGAGGGGCCACTGGCGCAGCTTCCGGAGCGTCGCGCGCTACGACGAGCACGCGCAGGTCTCCTTGCAGCTCGGTAAGCTTTCCGCGGCGCTGAGAAACCAGATCTCGGCGCTGGTCGACCGCGGCCTCACGCCCTTCGCCGTGCACTACGCCAGGCTCTTGCGCAGCCGCAGCCGCACGGCCGCAGGATCTTCTTGGACTTGTTCTCAGGGGCGGGAGGCCTGGCTTCCTCACTTGCTGATCTCAACGTCGCGGTCGTATGCATTGATATCTGCTATGGGCCTGCTCGCGACTTGTTGAACACTAACGTTTTCAACTCCTTGCTCGGCTGGATCCGCTCGGGTCTTGTGTTGGGAATGTGGGCAGGCACTCCGTGTCAGTCGTTCACGATGGCTCGCCGTGCCCCGCAGTGGTCTCGTCTTCCCCATCGGCTGCGCAGTCCTGAATGCCCCCTTGGCCTTCCGAATCTTGATTCACGTGATCAGGTGGCAGTCTCTGAAGGTAACGTGCTTGCACATCGTTCCGGTGTTCTCCTAGACGCTTGTATCCAGCGAGGGCTACCCTGTGGTGAAGAAAACCCAGCTCAGTCCTACTTGTGGCTGGGCCACCAAAGTCCAGCTATGATGCGGCGCCCTGGGTGCACGTCTTATGTCATTGACTATTGCGCGTTCGGCACGCCGTGGAGAGCTCGTACTCGTCTCAACTTGTTTAAAATCAAATGTCCTACCCTGGATGCAGCCAAATGCCATGGCAGGGGGACTTGCAGCTTTTCAGGAAAACCACACTACCAGTTGGACGGGCCCACGGGAAAAGGGGGACTCTTGACACGCCAGAGGCAGGTTTACCCCGAGAAGCTGTGCCTCGTGCTATCCAAGGCTATCGCCTCGTCCCTCAGCCTCTTGCGTGTGCACGAACTGTGGCCAGTTTTCTCCTCTCTTCCCTCCTCCCTTCCCTTCTCTTCCTTTCCTCTTACTTGGGGGCCTCGGGGGGTTTTCCTGTAGCAAGATCCAGGCCAGTAGAATTCGTCGAATGAAATTCGCCATTCCAGTGCTGTATGCGGGTGTTCTGTTTAAGGGCAGAATTGGTTTGAAGATGCTCACTCGTTCACCGCAAGCAGTGGTCTGGAAAAGAGCAATCGTAGTCATATTTGTGCCCCACGTCCATGACCCGACCTCGTCATCCGTTCTATGGTGATTTGACGATGATGATGATGTCGATGATGATGATGATGATGCTGATTATGATTTTGATGGTTATGGTGATGGTGATGATGATGCTGCTGATGACGATGATGATGATGTTGTTGATGATGATGATGATGATGATGCTGATGCTGATGATGATGAGGAGGAGGAAGAGGAGGATAATGAGGAGGATGAGCAGGAAAGGGATGAGCAAGATGATGATGATGCTATTGCTGCTGCTGGTGACGATCATGCTCATGATGATGGTTATGATGATGATGATGTTGTTGTTGATGATGATGACGATGACGATGACGATGAAGATGACGATGATGATGATGATGGTGCTGATGATGATGATGATGATGATGATGATGATGGTGATGGTGATGGTGATGGTGATGGTGATGATGATGATGATGATGATGATGATGCTGATGGAGATGATAATGAGGAGGAGGAGGAGGAGGAGGAGGAGGAGGAGGAGGAGGAAGAGGATATCAGGAGGAGGAGGAGGAGGAGGAGGAAAGGGAGGAGAACAGGGGGAGGATGAGGATGAGCAGAAGGGAGAGAAGGAGGAGGAGGAGCAGGAGGAGGAGGAGGGGGATGAGGAATAGGAGGAGGAGAAGGAGGAGGATATGGAGGGAGGGGAGGAGGGGAGGAGGAGGAGGAGGAGGAGGAGGAGGAGGAGGAGGAGGAGGAGGAGGAGGGAGGAGGAGGAGGAGGAGGAGGAGGAGGCAGCTCCCAAAAGGTCTCCGTGGCTCGTGGGGTGGGCGTGCCGCCCACGCCTCACAACCGTGCTCGAGGAGGGCGGCGGCCGGCCCGCTCTCTGGCCGGTCCCAGCACGGCGTGCTGCTGTGGAGCTCGTTGCTCGCTGTCGTTTGCCGCCCACCAACAGGCGCCGCCAGGGGGCCCCAGCGCCGATCCGAGAAATCCGCGCCGACCTCCGAGCTTTTATCTTTATGTTTATATAATTTCTCCGTTCCCCTAACCAAACCACCCCACCCCAACCCGAGGGCTTCAATTTGCCCTCCATTTCCAGTGGGGCGGGGGTGGGGTCGGGGAACATGGAGAAAACGCATGTGGAACCCGTACCCCCTCCCCCGCCCGACATGTTCGGGTCCCTTCGGGTTGGGTTGGGGTGGCCTCGCAGGGAGTCGGTCCTGGAAGGCCACCGCCGTCTCACAAGAGGCGCCGGTCTGGGAGGGCTTCACCGGCGCGGCGGTCTCCCCTCGGAGCGGGGGGGAGCGCGAGAGAGGTCGCCACGGGGCAGGGAGGCGCAGAGCAAGGCTTAAGTCGGCCACGCCCCTCTACCAGAGGAATCTTAAAAAAATAACCGAAAAACAATAGGGGGAGGAATAATCGAAAAATCAGAGTGAGGGGGCCGAACGGTCATTCATTGTCCCTGGGCGCGTGGCTGAATAAGGAATTTGTGGTGAGGATTCTGCTTGTTGCGTTGTTGTTGTTTGTTGTCGTTGTCCCACCCGCGACCCACCCCGCGACCCACCCCGCGACCCACCCGCGCGACCCAACCCGCGACCCATCCCGCGACCCACCCAGCGACCCACCCGCGACCCACCCGCGACCCACCCCGCGACCCAACCCGCGACCCACCCGCGACCCACCCCGCGACCCACCCGCGACCCACCCGCGACACACCCCGCGACCCACCCGCGACCCACCCCGCGACCCATCCGCGACCCATCCGCGACCCACCCGCGACCCACCCCGCGACCCACCCTCAAAGGAGGAGAAACCACCCAGACCCGACAAGTGACGTTTTTGTAAACGGCCCTGTGCGTTTACTGATCAGCGTTCCCTGTTCGATTAATTCCTTGTGTGCTTTACTAAACGGCTTCGCTTGTCGGGGTGATTCTTTATGGGATGGATTTTCTGCCCTCTACACCCTCGACCCACCCGCGACCCAACAGCGACCCACCCGCGACCCATTTGTGACCCATCCGCGACCCACCCTCGACCTACCCACATTGGTTTAGCGAGAAAATCGGCGCCTGCGGCGGGCTCGTTGTATAATTTGTGAAACTGTGGCGCCTGCGGTGGGCTTCTTCAGAGTCTCGCGAACTGCCGACGTCCCCGCCGCCCCCTCACTCTTATCCGCATCTGCGGGGTGCTACGTAATTAAAAAACAATCAGAGTGAGCGGGCCGCACGGTCATTCATTGTCCCTGGGCGCGTGGCTGAATAAGGAATTTGTGGTGAGTATTCTGCTTGTTGCGTTGTTGTTGTTTGTTGTCGTCGTCCCACCCGCGACCCACCCGCGACCCACCCCGCGACCCACCCCGTGACCCACCCCGCGACCCACCCCGCGACCCACCCCGCGACCCACCCGCGACCCACCCCGACCCACCCGTCCCCCCGCGACCCCGCGACCCCCGCGCCCCGCCCGTCCCACGGGTCCCATCCGCGACCTACCCCACGACCCACGACCCACCCCGCGACCCACCCTCAAAGGAGGAGAAGCCACCCGGACCCGACAAGTGACGTTTACTAAACGGCCCTGTGCGTTCACTGATCAGCGTTCCCTGTTCGATTAATTCCTTGTGTGCTTTACTAAACGGCTTCGCTTGTCGGGGTGATTCTTCATGGGATGGATTTTCTGCCCTCTACACCCTCGACCCACCCGCGACCCAACAGCGACCCACCCGCGACCCACCCGCGCCCCACCCTCGACCTACCCACACTGGTCTAGCGAGAAAATCGGCGCCTGCGGCGGGCTCGTTGTATAATTTGTGAAACTGTGGCGCCTGCGGCGGGCTTCTCCAGAGTCTCGCAAACTGCCGGCGTCCCCGCCGCCTCCTCACTCTTATCCGCATCTGCGGGGTGCTACGTATTATGTTTGACAATGTTAGGGTGTGTTTGACTATTTTTATGTTTCTTCCAAGCTCCGCCTGTAGGAGGACATGCCCGACCTAGAGCAAGAGGCGACAGTGGTGGGCTGGTGTCGCCAGAAGGCCCGAGGTTGTGGGCTGCCAGTGGCGTGCGACTTGCCGCGGTGTGTGCTTCTGCACCCACAAGTTCGGAGGTAGGAGCAGCGACAGCAACACCACCAGGGGGCCACCTCCAGCGAGGAGCTCCACGATGCCTCCCCGAGCTGGCCACGGTATGCTTCTGCACCCCTCAAGTTCGGACAATCGAGGAGGTCCACGATGCTTCCCCGAGCCGGGGGACACGGGGCGTCTCCAGCGAAGGTGGGGGGGCCACACCACCAGGGAGACACCCCTTGCTCTTCACCAACAATACCCAGGCCCGCCCAGTGGGATTGGTGGGTCGAGCCCCTCGCTCGAAGCAGATCTGGGTGAAAGCGGTATCTTCGAGTATCACGTCTACTATTGCGCCTACTGCAACGGCCTCAATACCTGGTATTGCGACCGAATTCATGCCCGTCGTGGGAGATGCGACTGGGCACAACGATCCACTACGGGGAGGTGGCACTTCTTCCAATGGGGACAAGACAGCGGTTGGAGGCCAATCATCCGACTTCTCGGCGGACGGGGGGTATCGTCAAGACTGTCTTGTATTACCAAGCCCTGCATTTCCGAATGTGGGCGAATGCGATCCAGATCTGTACTACTGGTTCCAAGTTTACCAATCCACGGCATGCGATGCAGTTTGTCCTCACCCTGATGACGACTGGATCCCGCTCGCCGTGCATGCAACCACCATGCAAGCGGAGCTCTCCCGGCTGATGGCAAAGCTGATGGATGAGCTCGCGCTTCTCGACGGTACGCCTGCGCACCGCCCAACGTGGCTGGAAGATGACGAAGACGTCGAACCAGCCCTGCTGCGCACAATCAGAAGCCTCGTGCGGAAGCTCGACTCTTACAGTTTCACTTTGGAAGGGCAAGTCCTCGATTTCGACTGCTGGACGGTCGAGTGCGAGAGGGAAGCTGACTGGGTCCTCATCTCGGGCCCCAACACGAAACGATGCCCACCGTACTTTGACTACGGCATCAATCGGCTGTCAGAACTCCTCGGGCCGCTGCAGGCTGAGGCTTTCGAGCCGGACCTCGCGGCCCTTAGGGACTACCTCGAAGCGAAATGCCGTGCATTTCTTGGGATCGACGGCAGATCCGACGACGCCAGCAGTGCCATGCTCGGGTTCGACGACCACGACGACGAGCCTGCAGCGGACAGAGAGTGTGTCACACTCACTGAATGCAGCGAGCGTGCTGACGGGGCGGCCAGCTCAGCGGCACAGAAAAAGCCCAGGAAGCGGCGACGGCGGCGGAGGCCCCTGGCTGGTCTCGCCTCCGCTACTTCCTGACGGTGCGGCCGGGAGAGATCGGAACCGTTCCCTTCTCTCCTGATGCCCATCATCACAAAGCGGGGCGCCTGGCCCCCCCGTCCTCCGAGGATCAAGGGGTGGCTGGGCATAGTGCTAGTCTCGTCGTCTTCCTGATGACACAACGCTCTTCTCGTTGTCTTCTGATGACGCTCACGTTGGTCATCTTCTGGTAGCCACACAATCCAATACCGTCCTTCACGGAGCAGGCCCTCGCGATCTACACTTTTCGTGCTGGTCATTTTCATATAAGTACCCAGGTGGGGCATTTTAGCAACGCTACATCAACAAGATCTGGATCGGCTTCGCGCTGATCGGCTTGATGGTGGTTAAGCAACTCCTCTCATTTGGAGGCACTCCAGAGTTACGGTACTCCACAGACACCATATTCTTCACCTCTTGCTCTTCGCAACTCCTCTTCCTGTTGGTGTTGGTGTTGCCTTTCCTGGTTCCTCATACTTAAGTTTGTCAATGATATGATCATTGTTGACACCTTGTGTTCCATGCAGTCCTTTCCAAACTTCCTATGGGATCCTCATTCCCCGTCAGTCACCGGCATATGCTTACCGTACAAGGCTTTTAAAAAGCGGGCCACCCCTCGCTGTGGTCGTGGGGAAAGTACCTCGAGGAGCGTGGCCACACCCACGCAAGCCAACGACCTGCCATTGGCGGGGCGGGGGAGGCCCGGCCTCGCCTGGCGGCTCCCGCCGCGCAGCCCACGCCATTGTGGACCAGTGCGGTGCCTGCGGGCGGGCAGGCCGAAGGCAGCAGGAGATTTGGCGCGCTCACCCCCGCCTCCCGGTGCACGGCTCACGTCAGGAGTTTGCCCCTGCGACTCTTTGGGTCGCCTGGCTGCGGAGGCAGAAGGAGGGAGGGCACGGGGGAGCCTTCTTGCCCCCCTCCTCTTCCGGGGAGACCAAGAGGTACCGATACCGCTACTCCCCGGACCTCTCCCGGGGTGCGTTCTGACCAGAATTCCGAGGCGAACCGAGCCGCGGCCCGGCGCGGGAACCCCTTTCCAACCTCGCCTCCTCCCCCTCCTCCTCCGTCTCCTCCGTCCTCCTCCTCCTCCTCCTCCTCCTCCACCTCCCCTCCTCGGAGCAGGAGGAGGAGGAGGAGGAGGAGGAGGAGGAGTAGAGGCAGGAGGAGAGGAGGAGGAGGCGGAAGAGGGAGGAGGCAGGAGGAGGAGGCGGAGGAGAGGAGGAGGAGGAGGAGGAGGAGGAGGAGGAGGAGACGAGGAGGAGGAGGAGGAGGTGGAGGAGGAGGAGGAGGAGGAGGAGGAGGAGGAGGAGGAGGAGAGGAGGTGGAGGAGGAGGAGGAAGAGGACGAGGAGGAGGAGGAGGCCTGAGATCCTGGCGTGGCATTTTTTTCGCAACGGGCGTTTTCGTTCAATTTCGGGCCCCAGGACCCTCACAGATCGATCCGGCTCGTAAAATGACGCGTAATGATCGGGTCCGGGGCTCCGGTCGAGATTTTTTTGCGATGTTGTAATTTTTTGGCAACGGCGGATCTTAGGGGTCCTCGTCGGTTTATGTGTCGTTTTTGTCCCCGTCGTCGGCCTCCCTTCCCCCCATCTTCCGTTTTGGCATCTTTTTGGGTTTATAGTCATGGATTTTCAGTTGGTCCGGAGCCTGCTAAAGACCCCCCGGGTCCTTAGTCCTGGGGGCCTTCTGGACGCCCTGGCAGAGGGTCTCCCGGGATTTCCCTGGTCTCCTGCACGTCCCCTCCAGGCCAGCCAGCCCAAAATGGTCAGAAGGGCACCCAAGCGGCCCCATGAGAGCCCCAAGCATTCTACACACGCGCGCACGCACGCACTCACGCACGCACGCACGCATGCACGCACGCGCGCACGCACGCACGCACGCACGCACGCACGCACACACAAACACAAACACAAACACAAACACACACACACACTCACACGCTCACACACTCGCACACTCACACACACACCACCAACAACACCAACAACAACACACATACACACCCACACACACGCACGCACGCACGCACACACGCGCACACGCACACACACAAACACACACACACACACTCGCACACTCGCACACTCGCACACTCACACTCCCACACACACACACACCAACAACAACAGCAACAACAACAACAATAACAATCAACAACACACACACCCACACACGCACGCACGCACGCACGCACGCACGCACACAAGCACACACACACACACGCGCACACACGTCGCACACAAGACAAACGATGTTTTGTGCCCACGCACGCACACAACAACCACCACGCGCACAGACCACGCGCACACACACACGCCGCACGCACGCACACACAGCCACTACAACTCACTCAACCCACTCATTCATATCACACACACACTATACACAGCACCACGCACGCACTCACACCCACACAGTTGGGTGTCGTTGTTGGGCGATATCACTGTCTCATCTGCATTTCTCAGCCAACACGTGAACCAACACTTACACAACGCACGCACACACGCACACACTCCATCACACTTCTTGTCGGTAGGACACACAACCACTCCACTCACTCACTCACTCACACGCTCACTCACTCACTCACTCACTCACTCACCCACACACGCTCACGCATACACACACACACACACACGCACGCTCACGCACACACACACACACACACGCACACACACACACGCACACACACACACACACCCTTTTTCCGTCGGCGGCTAGGCAGAGGGACTGCTCTGGCGATGTGGCACTAGCGGGACACACAAAACGCGAATTAAGCCGCGGTGCACGGGAGGAGGAGAAAGGACACTTGGCGCGGGCGGGAGGGAGATGGAAGCCGGGCCCGCTCAGAGCAGGGCCAGGCGGCGGCGGGGCAGGCGCCGTGGCGGGGAGCCAGCGGCGGCGGCGAGGCAGCAGCTGGGGGTCGGCAACCAGAAGGCAGCCAGGCACGCGCCCAGGGCACACACACACACACGCACAGACACACACACACACACACACACACACACACGCGCACGCACGCGCACGCACGCGCACGCACGCACGCACGCTCGCACGCACACGCACGCACGCACGCACACACGCGCACACACACCCACACACCCACACACCCACACACACACCCACACCCACACCCCCACACACACACACGCGCACACACGCACGCATGTACGCACGCACGCACGCACACACGCACGCACGCACACACACACATATACATGCACACGCACACGCACACGCACACGCACGCGCACACGCGCGTACGCGCACACACGCACACACGCACACACGCACAAACGCACACGCACACACGCACACACGACCGCTGCACACACGCCACACGCGCACAACGTGCACACGCGCACGACGCGCACACGCAAAACACAACACACATATATACACACACAACACGCACCAACACACTCACAACGCGC
>CAUYUJ010022158.1:112500-127953 GCA_963575745.1 Prorocentrum cordatum
TCAGCCTCAGCCTCAGCCTCAGCCTGCCTCAGCATCAGCCCTCAGCCTCAGCCTCAGCCTCAGCATGCCTCAGCCTCAGCCTCAGCATGCTCAGCCTCAGCCTCAGTCTGCCTGCAGCCTCGGCCTCAGCCTCAGCCTCAGCCTGCCTCAGCCTCACCTCAGCCTGCCTCAGCCTCAGCCTCAGCCTCCTCAGCCTTCAGCCTCAGCCTCAGTCTGCCTTCAGCCTCGGCCTCAGCCTCAGCCTGCCTCAGCCTCAGCCTGCATCAGCCTCAGCCTCAGCCTCAGCCTGCCTCAGCCTCAGCCTGCCTCAGCCTCAGCCTCAGCCTGCCTCAGCCTCAGCCTCAGCCTGCTTCAGCCTCAGCCTCAGTCTGCCTTCAGCCTCGGCCTCAGCCTCAGCCTGCCTCAGCCTCAGCCTGCATCAGCCTCAGCCTCAGCCTCAGCCTGCCTCAGCATCAGCCTCAGCCTGCCTCAGCCTCAGCCTCAGCCTGCCTCTGCCTCAGCCTCAGCCTGCTTCAGCCTCAGCCTCAGTCTGCCTTCAGCCTCGGCCTCAGCCTCAGCCTGCCTCAGCCTCAGCCTGCATCAGCCTCAGCCTCAGCCTCAGCCTGCCTCAGCATCAGCCTGCCTCAGCCTCAGCCTCAGCCTGCCTCAGCCTCAGCCTCAGCCTGCTTCAGCCTCAGCCTCAGTCTGCCTTCAGCCTCGGCCTCAGCCTCAGCCTGCCTCAGCCTCAGCCTGCATCAGCCTCAGCCTCAGCCTCAGCCTGCCTCAGCCTCATCAGCCTGCCTCAGCCTCAGCCTGCAGCCTCAGCCTCAGCCTCAGCCTCAGCCTCAGCCCTCAGCCTCAGCCTCAGCCTCAGCCAAGCCTCAGCCTCAGCCTCAGCCTGCCTCAGCCTCAGCCTGCCTGCCTCAGCCTCAGCCTGCCTCAGCCTCAGCCTCAGCCTCAGCCTCAGCCTGCTTCAGCCAAAGCCTCAGTCTGCCTTGAGCCTTGGCCTCAGCCTCAGCCTCAGCCTGCCTCAGCCTCAGCCTGCATCAGCCTCAGCCTCAGCCTCAGCCTGCCTCAGCATCAGCCTGCCTCAGCCTCAGCCTGCCTCAGCCTCAGCCTCAGCCTGCTTCAGCCTCAGCCTCAGTCTGCCTTCAGCCTCGGCCTCAGCCTCAGCCTGCCTCAGCCTCAGCCTGCCTCAGCCTCAGCCTCAGCCTGCCTCAGCATTCAAAATGTGGCCCGGGAATGGAATTCTGGGAACTCGAAGAACACGAAGTGGCCTACAGTTGGCTCCGGGCATTCAAAATCATGCCCAGGAATGGAATTCTGGGAACTCGAAGATCACGAAGTGGCCTACAGTTGGCTCGGGGCATTCAAAATGTGGCCCGGGAATGGAGTTCTGGGAACTCGAAGAGCACGAAGTGGCCTACAGTTGGCTCCGGGCATCCAAAATGTGGCCCGGGAATGGAGTTCTGGGAACTCGAAGAGCACGAAGTGGCCTACAGTTGGCTCCGGGCATCCAAAATGTGGCCCGGGAATGGAGTTCTGGGAAGTCGAAGAGCACGAAGTGTGTGACTGTTGCATCCGGTTATTCAGAATGTGGCCTGGGAATGGGGTTCTGAGAGGTCGACGAGCACGAAGTGTGTGACTGTTGGTGAAAAACGAGCCCGGCACAGGCCCGGCCGGCAACTCCCAACGCCTGCCCGGACCCCCCTGTGGAGTGATCTGTGAGCTCTTTTGAGTCAACTAGAAACCTATCAGTCTTCGCTGTTAGGTAATATTCATAATTGCTGTGCCCACAACTGCATATGGTTTCCCAACGCCTGCCCGGACCCCCCTGTGGAGTGATCTGTGAGCTCTTTTGAGTCAACTAGAAACCTATCAGTCTTCGCTGTTAGGTAATATTCATAATTGCTGTGCCCACAACTGCATATGGTTTGGTCCGTCGCCAGGATAATTTTCTGAATCTTTTAATTCTTCGTGCGAACTCCGCATGTAGGGGGACATGCCCGACCTAAGACTAGCCAAAAGGCGTCGAGACGGCCCAAGAAAGCATCATTGCAGCCCAACAGGGCCCTGGATGGCCCTAAGAATCTCCCAATATGACCCGATAACACTACCCAAAACATTGTAAATCGAGACCCGGGGGTTGAAACCGCGAAAGCATCATGATGGCCCCAGGAAGTCCCCAGAGGCATCCAGAATGCGTTCAGGAGGCCTCCAGAGGCCCCCAACAAGCCCTAAGAAGCTTTCGAGGGGCCCTTGAGGACAGAATGAAGGGGGGGGCCTCCGCATTAAATGAGGACTGGTTCACAAACCATCAGGACGGGAAAGCGATCGGAGAGAATGGCGACAACGAGGAAGATGAATAGGAAAGAGGAAGAAAGGGATAAGGAGGATAATAACGAGAGCGACAGCGCGAAAACGGAGACAAGTACATCTCCTCAGATGGCCCCCCCTCTCTCTCTCTCGCTCTCTGTCTCTCATTCCTCGCGTGTGAAACTTGAAGGACCAAGGTGCATAGCACAAAGCGCCAATGCAGTGCGTGTATATATATACATCATGTGTACAATCGTATATGTAACTTTAAGTTTGCCTCTCTGCTGCTTGTCCGCCTCTCTTTCTGCTCCACTCTTCCTCCTTCCCCCTCCTTCTCCTCATCCTTCCTTTGTTCGTCCTCTACCTCCGTCTCCTTCTCCGTCTCGTCCTCCTCCTTCTGGTCTTCCCTTGACTCTCCGCCTCCCCGCTCTCGTCGCAGCTGTTGTCGCCCTCCCCCTCCCGTGTTTCACTTCTCCTCTCCTTCCCCTCTCCCCTCCTCTCCTCTCCCCCCCTCTACCCTCCTCTCCGCTCCTCCTCTCCCTCCTCCCCTTTTTTTTTTTTTTATTTTTTTAATATACTTTTATTCTTTATTTTCTTTCTTTTTTTTTTAATGATTTGTTTCTCCCGCCTCCCACCCCCGGCGCCCTGTCCTCCCGCCCCTCCCGCCCTCCCCCCCCCGTCGGGGGGCGAGTCCGCGATGCTCGCGCGGCCGCCCCTCGCGCTGATGGCCGCGTAGCCTGTGCCTGTGGCGGCGCAGGACCGCTGGGCCCGCCGCTGCCCCGAGGGGAGGAGGAGGAGGAGGGGGAGGAGGAGGAGGGGGAGGAGGAGGGAGGAGGAGAGGATGAGCGGGTAGGAGGAGGAGGTAGAGGGGGAGGAGGAGGAGGAGGAGGAGGAGGAGGAGGAGGGAGGAGCCCTTCCCCCTACGACCGAAGGTGGAGAGGGAATGGAGGAGGAGGAGGGGGAGGAGGGGGAGGAGGAGGAGGAGGGGGAGGAGGAGGAGGAGGAGGAGGAGGAGGGGGAGGAGGATGAGGACCCCCCCCTGCGCTCTCCGCGGCCTCGCGGTCGTCTTTTATCGTCGTCGTCCTCGTCGTCGCAGGCCTCGGTTTCGGCATCGTCCTCCTCTGGCTCCTTCTCGACTTCCTCTTCCTTTTCTACTCGGGGGTTCGTAGAGGGAGGGCTGCCCCCCAGGTGGGGCTGGGGGACGGGCCCTGCTGGATGTGCCCGTGTAACGCGTTGCTTTCTTCCAGGGACCGCTTGGAGCGATTTTCCCTCCAAACCCGCCGTTGCCCCAACCCCACCTTTGTGCCCCTCCCAGACTCCTGCCTCGTCCTCTCGTCATGCTGTCGCTGCTCTTCCCTCACGGCGTGGCACCTAGTGCCCCGCCCTCTCCCGAGCTCGCCCACTTCGGATTGCTCCTCTCGTGCTTGCAGTGGCGGCCTCCAGTTCTTTGCCCGCGCTACCGTGAGATACTCGCACGTCGAGGGGGGGCGCTGGAAAATAACACGAATTCTTGCCACCGTGGACCCCTGACAATGGATTACCGCATTCTCAGTGTGCAACCTTTGGGGTGCAATTTGTGCATGGTGTAACCTGCGCGTTGCAATACACCTGGTGCAATCTATGCGATGCAAAATACGTGGTGTAGTATACACGGTGCAACGTTGCACTTATGCTGCCAATTCTTCGTGGTACAAGCAAGCTTTGGGGTGGAAGCTTTCCAGTGCAAGCTGAGTGGTGCAATCTACTCGCTGTACTTAATCATGAGGAGTCTGAAGTTGTCGTTTGCATTGATCGAGCAGTCATCCCGCTCTCACACGCGCAACTTGCTTGGCACAGCCCATTCGGCCACCGTTGCGATTTACACATTGGTACTGGCTTTCGCATCTCTGCGGCCGGGCTGGCGCGCGCAAGCTTGCGCGCAGACTGGCCAGTTGGTTTGGCACAGCTGCTGCGGCCGCGATGGCGCTTGCCGATGGGAATTTCCAAGCGTGCAGTGGCCGCGCTGGCGCTCAGGCACTGCAGCTCAAGTCGATGACCCGAGCGGGAGTGATAACATGGAAACGCCGACAACAGTGGCAACGATGATGATAGTAGCGATGGTGGTGGCGATGAGAGCAATCGAGAGCAATGACGACGGCAAGGCCAGGACGGCGCCGATGCGGTGACGACGATGACAATTATGATGTCCATGTGTCGGTGATGAAGGTGATTCTGCCTATGATGGTTGTCAGGGTGGCGATTGACGATGACGGTGACGGCGGTGCTGCAATTTCGCTGATGAGGTTGATGGTGAGAAAGTTCGCGCGCGCAGAAACTTTATTTATTTATCCGAACGAAGGATTCAGCCATAAGCAGTTGTGGATACCGCGTTCTGGCTCCATCTTTCGATGGGCCTCCGTATGGATACTGCGTTCTGGGCCCATCTGTCGCGGTGGGCGGGGAGAGCGCATACGGACTGTGCCATTGGGGCCTTCGGTAGAGCTTCCTATCGGGCCGCGAACCGTGTGAGGGGTGTGCCGAAATGGACGTGCGCTGGGCGGGGTGCGGACGCGGCCACTGGGGCCTTCGGTGGAGCTCCCTATGGGGCCACGAACCGTGTGAGGGGTGTGCCGAAATGCGCAAGCGGAGGGCAGATACAAGGAGGGGGAGGAGGGAGGAGGGGGAGGAGGACGAGGAGGAGGAGAGGAGGACGGAAGCAGAAGGAACGCGGGGCGTTGTCTCTTCAAAGCGAGGGCCCAACACATGATGGTTGGGGAAAACATATGTTCGCTTGTCATGGGTATGTTTTAGAGCTGTATCTTGACATTCTTCAGAGCCAGCAACTTTGTAATGAATTCGACACGCGCGCGTGGCGTCGCGCCCGCGTGGCCCACATTGCATGATTCGACAAAGGGTTCGTGCACTGGGCTCAGGCTAGGCCAACACATGTGCACTGCATGGTGAGAGGAGAATGGGCGCCTTGACCACATTGACAAGCCCATGTGTTTCTCCAGTGATTTCAGCACGTTCGCGCGGGCAGAGCACACGTCACATGTGTCGTGAAACACTTGAGGGTGATCG
Organism: Prorocentrum cordatum; assembly: GCA_963575745.1. Taxonomy (NCBI): domain Eukaryota; class Dinophyceae; order Prorocentrales; family Prorocentraceae; genus Prorocentrum; species Prorocentrum cordatum. Next base: position 117,856 of record CAUYUJ010022158.1, read on the forward strand.
ACGCTGGCGTATTGAATCGCTTGCTCAACTCATGTGTTTGGTATGCTTCCGACTTTGACATGTGCGCGCGCGTGTGGACATTGCTTGATTTCCCAATGGGTTCTTGCAAACGAATATTTCGATAATGTGCTGAAGGGGGCACGCTGCCTCCCTAGCTGGGATGGCATGATGTCATTTGCAGAAATAGCGATGAGGCAGAAACATAATGACGTTTCAATGCTGAAAAGGGGTGCGTTAAACCCAGGCGCGGGGGGTGGTGGTAGAGTCGAAGGACAATTAATTCTGACCAATTCCGCGCGTCACCAGTTCATATGCTTGTGCACTTCTTGGCAAATCTCAACGAGGCGACGACAGCGACAATGGCGATGACGACACTGGTATTTGTGACCACGGTGGGGAGGCCGCCGACGACTATGGTGATGGTGACGGTGCTGATGGTGATGATAGCGACGGTGGCAATGATGACGCTGGCGATGATGAAATGCGCGCCGATCCGTGTGAGGTGGGTAGCGGTATTGCAATGCGCGCGGCGGCGCCATGCGCAATGGCCAGTCATGCCGTATGCGAAGCGCACGGCGGCTCCAGGCGACCTGGCCCACCGAGGCTGCAGGGCGCCGCCCGCATGAGATACGTGCGCACGGCGCCGCCCTGCGAACTTGCCCACTGAGGCCGTCCGTGGAGCTCCCTGTGGGGGCATTGCACGGGTGAGGGATACCAGAATGGACATGCGGAGAGCAGAGGCAGGGCGGTGCAGTGGAGGAAGGTGGGGGCGTCGGGAGGTAAGACGCGCAGCGTTGCGGACTCAAAGCGATGAGAGGGCCCAACAACACAGGAGGGCCGGCGAACATCGGAGGCGGAGGCGCAGCCTTGGTCGGCCCAGGTCCCAAACCGCCCGCGCGATACCCGAGGCGTGCGCGCGCAGGAATGCCAGTGCGGCCGTAGGGTTGGGGGAAGACTCCCAAGGGCCAGCACCTTGGCACGCGCCTGGCTGCCGCGCCCAAGCTGCACCGCCGGCGGAGGCGAAGGAACGGGGAGGAGGGAGCGAAGGGAGAGGAGGCAGGAGGGCGCGGAGGGGTGGGGACGCTCCCCAGGCCGATGCCACCGAGCCCGCCTCCGAGCGCAACAACTGGGCGGTGCTCGTCGACACCTCGAGATACTGGCGCGCGCCCCTGCCGCACCATCTGCTGCTCCGCAAGCCGGGCACGACGACGAAGAAGAAGGGGGCAAAATCGCGGAGGCGGGCAGGTAGTGGCGCGAAGGCGGTGGACGCACTGCGCCTCCTGCGGAGCGATACGTAGATGGATCGTTGGGCGAACCTGGAGCATGATGATTGCCTCCGTACGCCAAGAGAGGAAAGACCCCCCGGACCCAATGATTGGCGGGCGATTACTGAACTGCCCTGGGCGTTTACTAAACAGCCCTGCCCTGTTCGATTCCTTCTGTGGGTGCGTTTACTAAACGGCTTCTTTCTAGGGTTGATTATTCAGTGGGTGGCTTGTCTGCTCTCTAGTACGGCGCATGACCGTACGATGGCCGCACGTTCCTCCAAAGATTGACCTGCACGTCTGCAGGTCTGACCCCCCCAGTCGCGGGAGCAGACCACGCACGTGCAGGTACGATCCCCCTCCTTTTTATCATTTTCGCCCTTGTGTTGATCCTCACCCTCACCGTCATCATCGTCATCATTGTTACCGTCATCGTTACCGTCATCACCGCCATCACAGTCATCATCGTCATCCCTCTTTTGTCACCGCCATCTCAGTCACCATCGTCATTGTTCACCTCTATGAGCGGTTCGACTTGAGTTTCGATTTGCACATGGTTTGTATTTAGATTTTGATTCCAATGCCTAATTCTCACAGGACAATTCACGGGACAAGCATGGGAAATCCACAGGGCAGCTACAGGACAACCAGCGGGACAACCGCAAGACTTGCCCGCCGGATACCAGCCCACAGGGCAGCCCACGGGAGAGACACGAGGCAGTTCACGGAACAACCGCGGGCCGACCACGGGACAGCCGCGGGTTCATTGCGGGGCAGGCACGGCCAGGAGCCACGCAACCGAAGGAGAAAGTTGTTGTTCGATTTGGCCCTGGCTGCGCAAGCACAGCGTCGCCGCGAGCAGCTTCTCCTCACCCGCACGCGCGACGAGAACCGAATTCGAGACTGAGTTCCCGATTGCGGCAGATTTGTCCTCATCCGCCAACTTCCGACGATCGCCAGTATTTGTTCGGACATGTGCTTGGTAGGCATTATTCTTGGGTTGGTTGTAAGATCTCCACACTTTGTTTGGAAAGTACCTCGTGCATGCGAACATTACTCGAGCGATCGCTCTGCAATAGGGTGAGTCAAGCATGACTTAATCATGACGTGCATTGATTTGCTTGATGTGCTGTGGTGTACATGCAGAGTTGGCCTTGAGGCGCTGGATCAGTACCCGCTGGCTTGGAACTCGTAAGGCGCCGTCGAATAGAAAGCCACACGCACCATGCATGCATCCGAAGCTTGCCCTTAACTGCAGGCGAACTTTGTCCCAGCTCAAGCAGGGCCTTTCCCGCGATCCGCGTTTTGCCCGAGCGTCCTGTGGATCACCTCTTCGATGCTCACGTTCTGTACGCGGGCTTTGCGTGAAACCTTGCCCCCAGAGGTACAACTACCGCCACGTGGCCAACACGCTCTCTTTCTACCACACCATCAAACGGTTGGGCGTCCCAGACTCTCAGATAATCTTGATGATGGCGGAGGACGGCCAGGGAACACAGCGCGCTCCGTGCGCAGACATCTTCCATCCATCGTTCCTCATGCCTCCTCCCTGCCTCGTCCCCTCCCTCCGTCGGTAGCAAATCATGCGAGCCTGGTATACCCTTTTGATGCCGCCTTTAGAGTCGACTAGCGTCGATTAGCGTCTGGGTTGATGAAATAGTGCCGATTTAGCGTCAGCTAGCGTCGATTAGCGTCGATCTAGCGTCGATTCGCATCGATTTGGTGTCGGCCAGCGTCGATTCGCAAAAGCCGACAAGATGGTATTGGAGGCTCTCAAGAGTTGCCACCGAAACCTCGTCCGCTCCCTCCCCCTCCCTCCCCCATCCTGGCTCCGACCCCTCGCCCGAGTGGTCAGTGAGGCCATTTTCGCTGCAGGCCGTTTCCTGGGAGATCCGTGTGGCGGGTCTCCGAGGCAACAGCAGGCTTCAATTGACCCGCAAGTCGGGCATGCCCCTCTACAGGAGGAACAGTCAGGATTCGTGAGGACATCGTCTGGGAATGGTTGTTCGTACTCGTCTGATCATTTCTGGATTATGGTTTAACCACTTGTTCTTTCAAAACCCGCCTGTAGGATGACATGCCCGACCTAAATGACCCGCCGTCCTCTTGCTCTTCCTCCTCGTCTTCTCCCCCATCTGCTTGCTGCTACCCGTCCTCCTTGTTCATTGACGTCTGGGGGGGCACCGACAGAAGATGCCCATGTGCACGAGCAGAGCGCCCCGCCGAACGTCTGCATTGTGGCTCGTTGTTGGCGCTCTCCTTCCGTTCCTCCTTTCGCCCATGATTGGCATTACCAATCTATCGATGGCACGCATCGCAAAGGGTGCGGAGCCCACCGTGAATCGCCGATCGGACGACAGATCTGAGGAACATGCAACTGTTGCGTGGGATTGGGAATGGTGCTTTGAAGGCGGGGCCATGCGGCGCCCCCTGGGTTCAGGATCTCGGGACCATCAGGTCCAGGTTTCAGACACGTGATACCGCTCCCTGCAGCAGAAGACCTTAAACAGCTTTCCGCAGGAGCCCGACCGTCTACCTCGTGGCCCTTAATATTGCTTCGACGACTGCAACGACTTATGACTACTACTACTACTACTACTACTACTACTACTACTACTACTACTACTACGGCTACTACTACTACTACTACTACTACTACTACTATTACTACTACTACTACTACTACTACTACTGCTGCTGCTGCTGCTACTACTACTACTACTACTACTGCTACTGCTGCTACTGCTACTACTTCTACTTCTACTTTACTGTACTTCTACTACTACTACTACTACTACTTATACTTATACCTTAATACTATACTACTACTAAACTAATTACTAATACTAATACGAAAAGGCTACTTACTTACTACTACTACTACTACTACTAATACTACTACTACTACTACTAACTACTACTACTACTACTACTACTACTACTACTACTACTACTACTACTACTACTACTACTACTACTATGAAGTATCTCTACTACTCTCACCGATACGCTTCCACGTTTACTATTCCTACGGCGGATACTATTCGTAGTAGCAGTAGTGGCAATACTACAGCTACCACTAGCACTGGCACCAACACTGGCACTCACACAAGCACGAGCACTGGCACGACAAACACAAATGCTGACGTGTTGCATTCTTTCTAGACTTTCGAGAGGAGGAGCGATGGTATTTCGATGTTTATTGTAAAAACTAAAAATTCGTCAGCAGTTTTTTTTTATTACGGCTATACTACGGGACTTAGTTGCTATTGGTTGGAACACGGATGCAGATACTATTGGAAGACAATTGTTACAATTTATTACGGCCCTTTCATTTTCTTTCTGTTTATTTGTTTCTTATTCGTTTTTCTCCCTGTTTTTTAGTCGTCTATTTATATTAGTTTTCTTTTGTTTAGGTCGCTAGTAGTTTTAGCATTCTTTTTTTTTTATATTTCATCTTGTTTCGATTCCATTTTATTTTCAGTCTTTTTTATTTACATTTAGTTCTTAGTTGTGAACATCAGTATTATACCAATGCGAATGCAAAATTCGTGTCTCCCTCCATGTACTGAGGCTACTATCTAATGGTCTTCGGCCCATCCCCCCCTACCGTGCTCGGTCTGCGGGTCTGAGGCATTTTGGATGGTCGTTTGGATCTCGTCGAGGCCTTTCGGGGGCCTCTTGGAGGCAGTTGGGAGGCCTCTGGGGGACCTGTTTTGGGGCCTCTTGGGGCCTCTTTTGGGCCTCTTGGGGCTTCGTGGGCCTCTTGAGGCCTCTAGGCAGTCTCGTGGGCGCCTCTTGGGGCCTCTTGGGCGCCTTTGGAGGCCTCCTGGGGCCCTCTTGAGGCGGAAGGTTCTAATGTTCCATTCGTGGTCCCCCTCTTGAGATCCTCTTGGGGTCGTCTTGGCGGCCCTCGTGGGCCGTCTTGTGCGGCTCTTGGGGTCTCCTGGGGGCCTCTTGGGCCGTCTGGGGGCGATCTTTGGGGCCTCCTGGGCCGTCTTGGAGCGCAAGAAAGCCGAAAAAGAGAGAAGACCCATCACCTTCAAAAACTCCAGGGGACTCAGATTTTTGCATTTGGGGGCCTTCGGAAGCCTCTTGGAGGCCTCTTGAGGCGTCTTTGAGGCCTGTTGAACCGTCATGGGGCCATCTTGGGCGTCCTGGAGCGACCTTTAGGCGTCTCGAAGCCATCTTTGACCATCTTGGGGGTCTTTGGGGGCTTTCTTGGCCCGTCTTGGAGCCCTCTTGGGCCCCAAAAAGTTCTGCTGGCAGGTGCGCCAGATCCCCGACGCGACGTGGCAACACCCCCCGGTAGGTTTGGTAATTTGGGCTCCGGGCCCCAAAGAGATTCCTCAGGAGTGAAGCCTGAGGCTTCAGGATTTGGGATTGAGGCTTGACGATTGAGGCTTAGGCGATTCGGCAAAGGACTTGAGGACACGCCCACTCCGTGCCCAGAAGAACGAGGGCGGACTACCAATATTTTTCTAGCATGTACTGAGGCTACTATCTAATGGTCTTCGGCCCATCCCCCCCTACCGTGCTCGGTCTGCGGGTCTGAGGCATTTTGGATGGTCGTTTGGATCTCGTCGAGGCCTTTCGGGGGCCTCTTGGAGGCAGTTGGGAGGCTTCTGGGGGACCTGTTTTGGGGCCTCTTGGGGCCTCTTTTGGGCCTCTTGGGGCTTCGTGGGCCTCTTGAGGCCTCTAGGCAGTCTCGTGGGCGCCTCTTGGGGCCTCTTGGGCGCCTTTGGAGGCCTCCTGGGGCCCTCTTGAGGCGGAAGGTTCTAATGTTCCATTCGTGGTCCCCCTCTTGAGATCCTCTTGGGGTCGTCTTGGCGGCCCTCGTGGGCCGTCTTGTGCGGCTCTTGGGGTCTCCTGGGGGCCTCTTGGGCCGTCTGGGGGCGATCTTTGGGGCCTCCTGGGCCGTCTTGGAGCGCAAGAAAGCCGAAAAAGAGAGAAGACCCATCACCTTCAAAAACTCCAGGGGACTCAGATTTTTGCATTTGGGGGCCTTCGGAAGCCTCTTGGAGGCCTCTTGAGGCGTCTTTGAGGCCTGTTGAACCGTCATGGGGCCATCTTGGGCGTCCTGGAGCGACCTTTAGGCGTCTCGAAGCCATCTTTGACCATCTTGGGGGTCTTTGGGGGCTTTCTTGGCCCGTCTTGGAGCCCTCTTGGGCCCCAAAAAGTTCTGCTGGCAGGTGCGCCAGATCCCCGACGCGACGTGGCAACACCCCCCGGTAGGTTTGGTAATTTGGGCTCCGGGCCCCAAAGAGATTCCTCAGGAGTGAAGCCTGAGGCTTCAGGATTTGGGATTGAGGCTTGACGATTGAGGCTTAGGCGATTCGGCAAAGGACTTGAGGACACGCCCACTCCGTGCCCAGAAGAACGAGGGCGGACTAGCAATATTTTTCTAGCACCAATACGTTACTGATGTCGTGTGGCCTTCGGCCCATGTCGCCACCGTGCCTCGGTTGTTGGTCAGATGATACTTGTATGCCTGTGGGGATATCCTGGAAGGCCTCTCGGAAGTCTCTTCGGAGCGATTTTGGGATGGTTTTAGTTCTTTTGGGGGGCCTCTGGGGGCCTGATTTGGATCTCTTGGGGGCTTCCTGGAGCCTCTGTAAGGCTTCTTGGCGGCCTGCTGTATGTTCGTGTTCCCCTCTGGGGCCTCTTTTGGAGTCCTCTTGGGTGTCTCGGGGGCTTCTTGGACCGTCTTGCTGCCCGCTGGGGTCGTTTTGAGGCCCTCTCGGGAACAATTGGGTCACTGGGAGGCGATCTTGGGGGCTTCTCGAGCCATCTTGGACCGCTGGCAGGTCGAAAAGGTGAGGACGCTAAAATATTGCAAACGGAGGAGCACCACTGACTTTGGCCTCGGAGCCGTCTTGGGGCGTCTCGGAGGCGTCGTGGGCATCTTGGAGCGATCTTGTGGCGACCCTGGGGCATCTGGGACTGTCTTGGGAGCCTCTTGGGGGCCTCTTGGCTCGTCTTGGGGCCCTCTGGCCTCCGAAACTGTCACGCAACAACGTGCGAGAGCATGCACCACACCCCGGGAGAGCCCTGACGCGCTTGGGGAAAATTGTAATGAAGTGTCTGGGCCCTTCCAATCTTCACTCACTCAGGACAGAGGACGGAGGACCCCAAGGGACCTGAGGATACTCAAATTCATGCTTTGAGACACGGTGGCGGACTCTTTCTACAAGAAGTAATCATACCAATGCCTTTGCGAATTCTGTTGACTGCAAGAAGTTGATAGTAATGTAATGCGAATGTTGATGCTAACATTTTTTTAGAAATGCACCTTCGAATGTTACTACACATGCGAGTACGGAACCGAATGCTATCACTACGTCCACTAGTGCGGCCACGACGATGACGACTACTATTACTGATACTATTACTGCTACTACTATTACTACTAGTACTGCGACCACTACTACTACTACTACTACTACTACTACTACTACTACTACTACTACTACTACTACCCGTACCACTTACTACTACTACTACTCCTACTACTACTACTGCTACTACTACTACTACTACTACTACTACTACTGATACTACTACACTTACTACTGCTACTATTCCTATTACGGCTACGACTACGACTACGACTACGACGACTACTATTACTACTACTACTGCTACTGATGCGACTGCTCCTACTACTACTACTACTACTCCTACTACTATTACGACGACTACTACGACTACTACGACTAACTAGGCTACTACTATACTACTACTACTATACTATTACCACTACTACTACTACGGCTACTATCCGTAAGTAACCATTATGATATTACGGCGAACGAGCAGCTACTATTTTTACGACTGCCACAACCTACTACGACTACTACTACTACTGCTACTACTACTACTACTACTACTACGACTACTACTACTACTACTAACATACTACTACTACTACTACTACTACTACTACTACTACTACTACTACTACAACTACTACTACTACTACTACTACTACTACTACTACTATTCTACTACTACCACTACTACTATACTACTACTACTACTCCTAGTACTACTACTACTACTATTACTACTACTATTATGACGTATCTCTACTACTCTCACCGCTACGCTTCCACGTTTACTATTCCTACGGCGGATACTATTCGTAGTAGCAGTAGTGGCAATACTACAGCTACCGCTAGCACTGGCACCAACACTGGCACTCACACAAGCACGAGCACTGGCACGACAAACAATGCTGGTATCACGACATTCTACGACTATTCCGACTAGCAATGCGAGTGGCATTTCGACTGTTATTGTAAAAACCAAATCGTCAGCAGTCTTTTATTACGGCTACTACTACGACTTGTGCTATTGGTTGGAACACGGATGCAGATACTATTGCGAATGCAATTGTTACAATGTTTATGTACGCTAGTGTGAACATCAGTATTTATACCAATGCGAATGCAAATTCGTGTCTCCTCCATGTACTGAGGCTACTATCTAATGGTCTTCGGCCCATCCCCCCCTACCGTGCTCGGTCTGCGGGTCTGAGGCATTTTGGATGGTCGTTTGGATCTCGTCGAGGCCTTTCGGGGGCCTCTTGGAGGCAGTTGGGAGGCCTCTGGGGGACCTGTTTTGGGGCCTCTTGGGGCCTCTTTTGGGCCTCTTGGGGCTTCGTGGGCCTCTTGAGGCCTCTAGGCAGTCTCGTGGGCGCCTCTTGGGGCCTCTTGGGCGCCTTTGGAGGCCTCCTGGGGCCCTCTTGAGGCGGAAGGTTCTAATGTTCCATTCGTGGTCCCCCTCTTGAGATCCTCTTGGGGTCGTCTTGGCGGCCCTCGTGGGCCGTCTTGTGCGGCTCTTGGGGTCTCCTGGGGGCCTCTTGGGCCGTCTGGGGGCGATCTTTGGGGCCTCCTGGGCCGTCTTGGAGCGCAAGAAAGCCGAAAAAGAGAGAATACCCATCACCTTCAAAAACTCCAGGGGACTCAGATTTTTGCATTTGGGGGCCTTCGGAAGCCTCTTGGAGGCCTCTTGAGCGTCTTTGAGGCTGTTGAACCGTCATTGGCCTCTTGGCGTCCTGGAGCGACCTTTAGGCGTCTCGGAGGCCTCATTTGACCATCTTGGGTCTTTGGGGGCTTATCTTGGCCCGTCTGTGGGCCCTCCTTGGGGCCCCAAAAAGTTCTGCTGGCAGTCGCTCAGATAGCAAAGACGCGACGTGGCAACACCCCCCGGTAGGTTTGGTAATTTGGGCTCCGGGCCCCAAAGAGATTCCTCAGGAGTGAAGCCTGAGGCTTCAGGATTTGGGATTGAGGCTTGACGATTGAGGCTTAGGCGATTCGGCAAAGGACTTGAGGACACGCCCACTCCGTGCCCAGAAGAACGAGGGCGGACTACCAATATTTTTCTAGCATGTACTGAGGCTACTATCTAATGGTCTTCGGCCCATCCCCCCCTACCGTGCTCGGTCTGCGGGTCTGAGGCATTTTGGATGGTCGTTTGGATCTCGTCGAGGCCTTTCGGGGGCCTCTTGGAGGCAGTTGGGAGGCTTCTGGGGGACCTGTTTTGGGGCCTCTTGGGGCCTCTTTTGGGCCTCTTGGGGCTTCGTGGGCCTCTTGAGGCCTCTAGGCGGTCTCGTGGGCGCCTCTTGGGGCCTCTTGGGCGCCTTTGGAGGCCTCCTGGGGCCCTCTTGAGGCGGAAGGTTCTAATGTTCCATTCGTGGTCCCCCTCTTGAGATCCTCTTGGGGTCGTCTTGGCGGCCCTCGTGGGCCGTCTTGTGCGGCTCTTGGGGTCTCCTGGGGGCCTCTTGGGCCGTCTGGGGGCGATCTTTGGGGCCTCCTGGGCCGTCTTGGAG
>CAUYUJ010022159.1:0-5000 GCA_963575745.1 Prorocentrum cordatum
GAGGGGGGGGGGCGTCGGGGTCCCTCCGACGGCGCGCGCGCGCGCCCGACCCCCCCCCCGACAGACCCCTTCGCGCTGTGACAACATCGCGGCGGGAGGTGTTTCGCCATGTTCGGCCGCTGGGGGCCCTCGGAGGGGCCCCGGGGCCGTCAAGAGAAAACGACCCAGGATGAGAAGCCAGTCCCGGGGAGATTGTCCAGACATCTGGGGGTCGACGTTGCGGCAAAAATCACGACGTCAAGGGTCTGGGCCCCTTCGCCTGCTTGTGCAGGGCCGCCGCCGCCACGGCCCTGCCTCCCTCTTTGCGTTTTCGCATCCTGCTCCTCCCCCTGCTCCTCCTCTCCCTGCTCCTCCTCCTGCTCCTGCTCCTCCTCCTCCTCCTCTTTTTTGACGCTGCGCGGACTTAATGCAGCAGCATGGAGCGTTAAACCCTCCTCTTCTTCCTCCTCCTCCTCTTTTTTTTTCTCCTCCTCCTCCTCCTCAAGAACCCTGTGCCTTATCTTTCTCCTCCTCTTCTTCCCGCCTCCTCAGGCAGGGGCGGTGAGGGTTAGATGAAAGATGGGGAGACCAAAAGATATGTGTACTGCTACTCCCTGGAACTCTCCCGGGTTGTGTTCTGACCAGGTTTTCGAGGCGAATCCAGCGGTGGCGACGAGGGCCTTCCCAGGAAGCCGAAAATGGACGAACACGATGAAAGGGCAGCGGTATGGGTACCTTTCTTCCCTCTGAACAGAGCCGTCGGCAGCGGCATGGCGGCATGCGTCCGCCCGCGCCCGTGCTGCCGCCGAGCGTTCGGGCGTCGTCCGGGCACTCTTGCAGGCGGGTGGGCCCGTGCGTACAGTGCGCCCCCGCCCACCACTCCCACCCCACTTCCGGTGCCGGGCGCTGCCGCGCCTTAGCTGCCGCTGCCTTTGGACGGGCCCACATTGGGCCCCTCTTCCTCCTCCTCCTCCTCCTCCTCCTCCTCCTCCTCCTCCTCCTCCTCCTCCTCCTCCTCCTCTACATTGGGGGGGGGGCCCTCCTCCGGTCCGACTCTCGGATTATGTAAAAAAGACGACGGGCAGCTTTTGGCTATCTGCGGCCTCTGCAGGGGCCCTTCCCGGGCCTCGGGGCCGTCAAACAACTATTTAGAATGAAGGGCCGGCCCCGGGGAATGCCTCGAGACCTCTGGGGGTCGGCGTCATGAACAAATCAGGACGAAGGAGGTCTGGGTCCTGTCCGCCTCTCCCCGCCCCCTCCCCTGCCTGCCGCCGCCCCCCCCCCCCTGTCGCCCGATCGGGCGCAGGCAGGCGAAGGAACCCCAGCGCGAGTTGCGCAGGGGTGCTCTCCGCCGAGGGAGGCTGCTGCTGATGAAGCCACCGGTGGCTTCCATGTCGGGCAGGGGCTTTGGCGTCTGTCCTGGTGTGTGGGCTGCCCCTGTTCGGCGGCGCGCCAGGGGGGAACTGAGAAGGGGCGGGCCTTCTCAGAAGGCTCGGCTGTCCTCCCGCCCTTTGAGAAGTTGCATAGGCCGCCCGCGAAGACACAGAAAACTTCCAGAAGGCCGGAGGGCTTCCGAGAAGCCCCCGCCGCCTTCTGAGAGGGCTTTCTCCCTCTCACTTCCCCCCCTCTCGCTCGCCGCCGATCTGTGCGGCAGCCTAAACGCCCACTTTTCTGGCCTCCTCTCCGTGATTCTCTTGGCATCGCTCGGACGTGTGCCTTTTTCTTTCGGCGAAGGCCATCGAGGAGCATCCTTGATCATTTGGCGAAAAAGCCACGCACGAAACCAAAAAAAAAACCACAGGGAATGGACGTCCGAGCGATGGCGAGTTCTCCCTGCTTGCTCCTCCAGCCCAGCCGCCGCCAACCCCGAGGAGCCGCTTCCACGCGTGCGCGGAAGAGGACGTGCTCTTCCTGCAGCTGCGCCCCTCGCAGATGCGCTGCCTCTGGGACGCGCGACAGGCCTCGGCGCCAGCCGCGAGCATGCGCGCAGCTGCTGGCGGCGCACGACGGAAGAAGATTGCGACCACGACGACGACGGCCGATCGACAACCACGAGGGCGACGACGATCGACGACGACGACGAGGACGAGGATGAGGACAAGGACGAGGATGGCGGCGGCGGCGGCGACGACGAACACGACGACGACGGCGACGGCGACGGCGACGACGACAACGGCGACAACGGCGACGGCGACGGCGTCCACGACGTCGACGAAAGCGACGGCGACGAGAGCGGACGACGAACGACGCATGACGCACATCAGCTACGACGGCAGCGACGACGGGCAACGCACGACGTGCGACGGACGACGACGATAGATGGCGACGACCGTCGACAGGCGAAGGAGAGGCCACGGTCGACGACGAGCGACGAGTGACGACTACAGGCAGCCGCACGGGCGGGCGAAGAACGACGACGCGGGCGACGGCGACGATGGCGGCGACGGACGTCGAATTGACGAACGACGAGGACGACGAGGACGGAGGCGATGAGGACGACGACGACGAAGACGACGACGACGACGACGGCGACGGCGGCGACGGCGGCGGCGACGACGACGACGACGACCACGACCACGACCACGACCGCGAATCATCTTGCAGGGCCATATGAAGGGGGAATTTGGAGAAAAATAGAGAGAGAGAGTGACAGACAGAGAGAGAGCGTGTACTGCAACATTGTTGATGCGTCTTGGGTTTACAACGGTCCTCCTCCTCCTCCTCCAGCGTTTCCTCGGCTGCTTGCCTATCGAGGAGGATGCATTTGACGTTGCAGTGCGGCCCCGTCCGAGAGCGGGGGCAGTCTGCAAGGGTGGCGGCCAGGAGAGTCACGCCACCCATCGGTCTCGCAGGGCGGCTTCTAACTCTCGAGTGCGATAGCCTCGATCGATTAGACGCCCGAACTCCACGATCCCGATCCCTCCTCCTCCTCCTCCTCTTCCTCCTCCGCCTCCTCCACTGGAGTCCCACCAGATGGTTGCTCAACAAAACGACCAGCGAAACCTAGAGCTTCAATCATAAGGCTGTGCCCAGCCAGACTGCATGCGAGCGAGAAAAGACAAGACGACAGATGCCAGTGCTGAGGGGAGAAGGGCCCTGTACCAGAGGCTCTACAAGGGCCCTGTATCGAGCGCGTGCGTAGGGAGGAGCGTCCTGCTTGTTTCAGAGAGGCGGCAGAGAGGGTCCACGTCAGAAGCGAGGCCCACAGAGATTTGACTTGCAGGTGTCCTGCCCCTCCCCCCGCTGGGAGGGGGGGGGTGCCAGCGGAGTGGTGCTTCTCAGGGGATGGGCTCGTGGACGGCTCGGCCGGTCACGCCACGACGCCAGGCATTGGTCGGGCAGGCTTTTCGGTTGTGCAGATTGCCTCGCCGGGTACTGTTGCCGGAGCTTGGTATGGGATTGTTCCCCTGCACCTCGCGCCATTGCGGCGTGCAAGAGATGGCCTCGAGGACATGGCCCTGTTCTCCGTAGCTACCCACTGCGGGTAGGATCCTGGCAACCCTCCGAATGTGTACTCTGACTGTGCTGCCTCCGTCTCGTGCGCTCGAGATCCAGGGGCGGCGATGTCTGTGTTGCAAGCCAGGCAGCATTTCCGGCGTGACTGGTGGGGGGAGGGTGGTGTTGAGCATCGTGATATTGTTTCTACGGTGGAAAGTCAGCAGTCTGAAGCCAACTCGAGTTCAGATCACTAGACCTGGATGGTTCGTGGCAGCGCAGCGGCTGACAGGTATGCTACGCGTGTGGAAGCCGATCAATGGAAAGGAGGCGTGTTGCCCAATCGTTTCCAGATGTGTTTGGTTAGTGCGTTTAAATTGTATGATGGACGTCCACCTCCGCGGGGAATTTTCCGGAACATGTTTAAGAGCATCTGAAGTATTATTTTATCATGTGAAACACATCGCAAGTATGCAACAATATCCAAACAACAGGCAAACAACATCTGCGAACTAGAGTTAATTAATTTGCTAAATAATGTCGGTTGGAGGTTTCTCATTGTGAGATCGATAGTTGTTTAACCAATAGGTTTTGATCGCTTGAAGCACGTACCAGATGTGTTTGTATGTTTGGGTGTTTTGAATGTATCGTTAATGTGTTCGAGTTGCCCCTGAACATCCCTCGGGCGGACGGAGGACATCCCAAAACATGCCAAAACCCCTTCAATATGCATAAACAATTCGATGATCGGACCGTTAGAGTCTCCATCGTCATGGCATCCACAAGTTCAAGCCACGTTCTAAGCTTTGGTATACCCCGTCACCGCAAGTTTTGCACATCCAGGATCTTGCAGATGGCTGCTACAGCAGCCAGAAAACACGCTTGGGTCCAGCATGTTGTGCTGGTTCGGGCTTCCTGGGTTCCCAAAGTGTTGCTGGCGCTTCGGAGGTCACCCGTGGAGATGGACCCTGGGGACTGTCACGGCCTTCGCAAGGTATGGTTGGGGGCCGGGGTGAATCAGGAGGGAAAACAAAAGCACAGGCACAATCAATCGTCGATTCCCCAGAACAAATATGGGAAAATATGGGAAGTGGGGGGGAAGACAAAAACCCAGAACACATGGGAAAATGGGGGGAAACATGTTTATTTGTGTGTGCTTACTTGTGTGCTCTTGGGCCTTGGGCCCCTTGGGTGAAGCCTTTTTGAGGGTGTGGGGAGGGAGTCAGCTGGCCAGTCTGCGCGGCTTGCCTTCCGCAGCCACCACCTTTTCCCCCCCCCCCCCAGCCGCCGCCCGCCGAGCGTGTCTTGTCCCGGCCCCGGGAGCCCCACGGGAGCTCCACGGCCGTCGTGCTGTGCGCGTGGACCTCCTCGGTGCAGCAGGAGGCGCTGAGGTCCAGGTCGGGGACGCTGTGCTCTGCCGTAGGGCCAGCGGGGCCTCCGTTGTCCAACAGGTCCGGGGGGGGTGAGGGCCTGGATGGCCCCCGTCAAGGGCCAAGGGCCCCTGGTCTGCGGACCCGGAGGTTTTTTTTTTGTTTTTTTTTTGTTTTTTTTTGTTTTTTGGGGGGGGGGGCAATCCGTCGTTTTTT
>CAUYUJ010022159.1:10000-50000 GCA_963575745.1 Prorocentrum cordatum
CAAGCACATCGTCTTCGGCACCGCCTGATTCCGGGGCTTTGCCCCCTCCTGGCCTTGACGTGAGGCCCTCCTTCTGCCCCCCCCTTTTGTTGATCAGAGCTGTGCGCGGCCCGCGTAGCTTCGACCGGAAGATGTGCGCTCTCGACCCGCGGATCAAAAACAAGTGTTTTGTTGATCTCGAGATGTCAGACATGTCAGCTCCGCGCAATGGGCGGCTAGGAGTGAGAGAGGGGGGACGCTGGGCCGCCCTGCCGGGCTGCCCTGCGGTGCTCGAGGGGCCGCCCCACGTCCAGAGGCCTGCCCTCGGGGCGCTCCTCTCGCCACGAGGCCATCCTCGCAGGCCTAGGGGTCGACACCAAGACCAATTTCGGCGGTTTGCCTCCACCGAGGGGAGAGGATCCCGATCCCGCGGTGATGGTGGTAATATTCTGGCTTCCAAGGTGGCCGAACTATTACCACCAACACCGAGATCTAGGATCACCTTCCCCCCATGGGGGCGACCCCCTGTGTTGGTGTTGGTGCCCATATCCAGGCCTCCAACATCCGCCCGCCGCTGGCTCCGGGTTTCTCCGGGAGAGGTAGAATCACAACCAGCCCCGCCGCAGGTGGCGATCTCTTGTCGGTTCCCTGTGCATGGGTCGCGGGCGTGGGTCGCGGGGTGGGTCGGGCACGGGTCGCGGGATGGTCGTAGCGGGATGAAGACGGCGAGCAGCAAGAACAATCACAGCAATACCAAGTTCACCGACAACAATGTCCAGATTCGCGGATGCCCACTACATCCTTTTATCGAGGGGCGGTGGTGTGAGACCGCTCGGCCAACTTTCTTTGATGCAAGAGGCTCTCAGGCGAGAGTATGGTGTTGAAGATGACGCCACCCATCGTACAAAGCTGTGTGAGAAGCGTTACCTGTCAGGTACATATAATGTTTGATTGCGTCCACAACAGAAGGCACGTCTGGAAAACAGCCGCCCATACTTGTGCAGTTGTGGGCAGTTTCAAAGTGTAACGAAGCCCACAGCGTTTGCAGGATGTTTGAACTGATTATTATTGCGCCCATGTAGCTGATGGCGTCGCCAAGCTGTAGGCTCTTAACGGTGAGGACCTCTTGAGCCAGAGCAGTTGCACTTGTGAGAATATCCCAACTTAGAAAACCCTCCGAATCGACAGCGGCGGCGGCGACGACGCCGAGAACGGCGACGGCGACGACGATGTCGATGATGACGAAGTCGTCCACGAAGGCGGCGACGACCGCGACGGCGGCGACGACGACGACAACGGCGACGACGTCGACCACCAAGTCAACGCGACGACTGCCTCATCGACTGCAAAATGTAGTGACGACGTCGACGGCGGCGGCGACGACGGCGACGACGTCGACGACGTCGACGACGACCCCATCGTCCTTGAAGTCGACGGTGGCGATGGCCATACAGTCGGGGCCCTGAAGAAGGAACCCTTTTCGTTGGGGAGGGGCTCCGCGTTCCTTAAGTGTTTCACAGCTTGCCTCGGGTGTTCCTTATGTTTCCGATCGGAAATCGAAGGTTCACTTGTGGACAAAACAGGGCCTCGCTCCTTCTTTAGGGTTCCTTAGGTCAACGCCCCGACTGCAGCGGCGATGGCGAGGAGTCGGCGTCAGCGCCGCCGCCCGCCGAAGGCCGCTGGCGCCCCCGGCTGGCGGCGGCGCGCGGGCGGAGCTGTAGGCGGCCGCCGCCGCGGCCGTCGCCCCGCGGCCCGCCGCGAGACGGGAGGCCGTCGCCGCCGCCGCCGTCGGCGGAGTCGCCGTGGCCGCCGCCACATTCGAGGGCGTCGTTGCTTTCGCTCCCGTCGTCGACGTCGTCGTCGTTTTCGCCGCGGTCGCCGTCGTCGTCGTCCTTCACGTCGCGGTCGTCGTGGTCCTTGGCGTCTCCATCGTCGTCGACTTCGTGGGGGCACGACGTCGTCGTCGACGTCGTCGCGGTCATCGTTGTAGTTGTCGTCGGAAGGGGGTCGTTCTTGACGTCGTCGCTGACGATGTTGTCGGCGTCGTCCTAGACGTCGTGCGTGATGGTGCCGGTTTCGGCATCGTCGCCGTATGATGAGGAGGAGGGACAAGGATGAGGGGGGGGAGTTTAAGGCTCAGGAGCCAAAATGAATCAGAGAAGGAGGGAGGAGGAGGAGGATGAGGAGGATGATGATGATGAGGAGGAGGAGGAGGAGGAGGAGGAGGAGTTGGAGGAGGAGGAGAATGAGGAGGAGGAAGAGGCGGAAGAGGAGGAAGAGGAGGAGCAGGGGGAGGAAGAGGAAAAGCAGGAGAAGAAGCAATAATAGTAAGAGGCGGAGGAGGAGGAGCAGGAGGAGGAGGAGAAGTCGCCATTGACTGGACTCTTTCCCCCGCTCCCGAGTGTGCGCGCACAGCGTGCGTGCATAGTATTTTTGGCAGAGGATGAGCTAGGATGGTGGTTTAGCAGGGATGATTTGAGTTCATACGTAGAGTGGACGATGGGGCAGAATCATGTGCACATTGCAATGCGAAACAGGGGTACCGTTAAATCCTGTGGGGTAGATTCGAATATTCGCTGTGCAAGGGGAATTTGGGCCAATTGGAGGCCAGACTGGCCGTCAGGCCGAATTTCTTAGAAAAGAAGAACACCTAAATTCAAGCATTGCTTGGGGAATTTAGTGGTCTGCCTATAGTCGGACGGGGCTAGGGCGAGGATGGATCCGTTCCAGAGCGTTCCAGAGCGTTCTCAGAGCGTTCCGGAACGTTCTGAGAAGGCCGCGGCGCCCGAGACATCCTCCAGAACTGCCGGATCTCAGAGATTCTTTCTCTATCCTCACCCGATGGTATCGTCGTCTTGGCTTCGTCTTGTACAGGCGTACCATGGGCAGTCGGTGCCTGCTTACCTAACTGGCGGGTCGGCGAAACCAGTTGGGCGAAACCAGCGTCGGCAAAACCAGCCGAGGGGGAGCGGGACAGATTCGGAGGCCTCAGGCGGCCGCCCCTGGACAGCAGGCTCTGCGGGACGCCGCCTGCAGCGAAGCCGCGCCTGCCTGCAAGAAAGAAGCAAGGGCGCTCCTGCTTCTCGTTGTCCGCGTCCAGGTCGTCGTCGTCGCCGATCATGGTTGCCGTCGTCGCTGACCGATCAGCGGGATGATCGGCGCTGCTTGGCCCCCCTTTTGGGCGTTTGGAGGCCTCGGGGGATCTCTGCGCCGCCGTCGCTTTTGTCGTCGCCGCCGTCGCCGTCGTCGTCGTCGTCGCCGCTGTCGTCGTCGTCGTCGTCGTCGTCGTCGTCGTCAGCATGTCATCGTCGTCGTCATCGTCGTCGTCACCGTGTCATCGTCGTCGTGGTCGTCGTCATCGTGCCCGTCGTTGTCGTCGGTAACGTCGACGTCGGTCGAAGTCGTCGTCGAGGAGGTTGTCGACATTATTGCCACTGTCAATGCTATACTTTTCCTTCCGCTTCTGCCGCTCACCTCCTCATCTGCCTTGCCACTTCTCATCGTCATTAGTCTTCCCCTTCTCCTCCTCCTCCTTTTCCTCCTTCCTCCTTCTCCTTCTCCATGCGCCTCCCCCTTCCTACCTTAAATGATATTCTCCCCTCCCGTTCTCCCCTCCCCTCGTTGGCCCCCTTCCCCCCCTCATCTCTCCTCCCCCTCCCTCCTTCATCCTCAGTCCTCCCTGCTACGTTGTTCAAGAGGCTTCCGCCATTCCGTCGACCACCAGACAAAATGAGGAGCCCATGAAAAATGGCGAGTCATCGCGCATGGATGCGATCCTGGGTCTCCAGGGAGCTTGAACGCGACGCTTTCACAACTCGGGTGGTTGTCGTACTGCGTCGTAGGGCGGTGTAGAGTCGATGCAACATGTTCTCAGAAACCCCATGTGAAAACTACTCTCCCCTCTCCCTCTCTCTCTCTCTCTCTTCGCTTTCTCTCTCCCGCTCTGTATGTGTGTGTGCGTAGGTGTAGACATCTGTACATGTGTTGATTTATTTGTATAACAGAATGTCCCTCCCTCCAGCTCTCTCTCTCTCTCTCTCTCTTTCTACATGCGATGTCCGGCGCTGCTCCTGCCTCGAGTGTCCGTTCACGCCCACACGTTTCCATATTAGTCACCTTTCCCTGGGTTTCTCCGTCGCCACATCCATCATCGGCCCTCCAAAAGTAGTGCTCCCGCTGTAGCATTGGAAGTATTGCCGGATCGATACCTCGCTTCCGACGCCCGGGTTGACGCTACCGCCACATCGCGGGTCACATTTCCGGATCCGCTTCCTTCCGCGTCATTGCTGTTCCCTTCCTCCGCCTTCCCCTCACATCCCAGTCGGCGGACAGTAAAGGATTGCATGCAATGGGAAGCGATGGATGGGATGCGGTGGAAAGTCAGATGCTACGTGAGCGCACCTAGCTTGGCTTCCCCCCCTCAGTTCTCCGTCTCCCCCTATTCTACATCCTCCCCCTCCACCCTATTTGCTCCCCCTCCTACCGCATCGCATCTCATCGCAACCTTTTGTCCCCCACTCTCCCGACTCCCTGTCCCTCCCCATCACGGATTCCTCGTCCAGTTCTTCCTCCTTCCTTCGGCCTGTTCTTTCGGACCCGCCGGCAGGGTCCGGACCGACTCACGATGACGTCAACGTCGACCTTGTCGACGACGATGACGATGACGACAACGACGAGAATGAGGACACCGATAACGACGACAACCTCGACGACGGCGACGGCGTCGACGTCGGTAACCGTTGACGAGAACGCCGACGACGGTCCTTACGACGACGACGACGACGACGACGACGACGACGACGACGACGACGACGACGTCGACGCTGGCGCCGACGACGGCGACGGCGCCGCCGACGCCGCCGCCGACGACGACTACGACGACGGCCATTACCGCGACGACGCACGAAGGCCTCATCTGGAGGTCTGCGCAGGCCCCCAGCGGCTCTGGAGGCCCGCAGATGCCCCGAGCACCCAGAGTGTCCTTCCTCGATCTGCGAACATCAAGCCTTCACTCTGGACCTTAGCGGGCCCTGGAAACGACAGGGCCGTTTTTTTACCGGTTCCGTTTTGCCGTTTTTTTGCCGATTCCGACGCCGTTTTTTCACCGGTTCCGTCGCCGTTTTTTGACCGGTTCCGGCTCGGGTTCCAATCCTGGAGCCGTTTTTTGGCCGTTTCCAGTCGCCGTTTTTTTGCCGTCTCCATTTTCAAGGGTCTTTTTTGGGAAACGGTGAAAAAACGGCCCTGCCGTTTCCGGGGCCCACAAAGCTCTGGACCCTCCTCATCGATCCTTGAGGCCCCATCCTCGACCCTCGATCCTCCGCCCTCGAGCCTCGATCTTCCACGTCCTCCATCCTCCACTCCAGATCCTCCATCCTCCACCCTCGATGTCCAGCCTCCATCCTGGATCCGCGATCTTTCACCCTCGGACCTCGAAGCTTCACCCTCTGTCCAAACTCGGTCCTCCAATCTCGACCCTCCATGAACTATCCCCAGACATGCGATGTCCTGGTTCTTCAACACGGAGTCCCCAGAAGTCGTGACCCTTTTCCCAGGGCCGGCCTTTCACCCCGAGCGGTTTTCTGACGGCCCCGGGGCCCGGCGAGGGCCCCCGGAGGCCGAGAACGGCCAACCACCTCCCGTCGTGATGATTGTCACGACGCGAGCATGTCTGGGCCCACCCTCCACCCTCCCCGATCCTCACCACCCACCAAACCACCCCAACCCAACCCGAAGGCCCAAATTTATCCTCGATTTCCAGGGGGGGGGGGTCGGGGAACATTGAAAAAACACATGGAACCCGTGCCCTCCCCGACCCGAAATTCGGGTCAAATTCGGGTCTTCGGGTTGGGTTGGGGTGGTCTGGTAGGTAGTCAGATCCCTCGCCCTCCAAATCCTCGCGCCTCCTCGACCCTCCAGGCCCTCGACCCTCTCGAGCGGCTGCGGGGCGGCGCGCGGCACCGCAGGCAGAGCGAGCCTCGAGACCGAGGCCGGCCACCCCCGCGCCCTCCACCGCGCACTCGCGGCTGGCGCCCGGCGGGGCGCTCGGCCCCGCCAGCGGCGGCGGCGGGCCGCTCGGCCCCCGCGCGGCGGCGCTCGGCCGCGCTCGCTGCGCTCGGCAGCGGCGGCGCTCGGCGGGGGCAGCACGCGGCGGCGCTCGGCGGCGGCAGCGCGGCGGCGCTCGGCGCTGCCGCTGCCCGCGGCGGCAGCGGCGCGGCGAGCGCGGCCGACGGCGCTCGGCGGCGGCGGCGGCGGCAATGCGGCGTCAGCGGCGACGCGGCGGCGGCGGCGGCGCTGACGGCGCCGGCGGCGGCGGCGAGGACGGTGGTCGACGCGGCGCCGGCGCAGGCGGAGGCGGTGGCGACGGCGGGGAGCCGCTGCGGCGGCGGCGGCGGCGGCGAGGGCGAGGGGGGTGGGAGGATCTGGCGGATATGGAGGTGGGGCGGAGGAGGAGGAGGATGAGGAGGAGCGGAGAGGGAGGGATAGGAGGATGGAGGGGAGATGGGAGGGAATGAGGAATGAGATGGCGAGGAGGGATAAGAGGAGATGGATGAGGGGGAAGCAGGAGGACGAGGGTGAGAAGGCGGAGAACGCGACGGAGGGTCGGAACTAGAACATCGGATGAGCAGGAAAGGGGCAGGTGGGAGATGAGAGGGAAAAGGGAGCAAGGAGGAGTTCTGGGAATGTTGCTCGCGAGCGCGACAGACGCTCGACCAGGTGGACGCGGCGCTCCGGGCAGCAGACGTCCTCCAAGCGCCCTTTGATTGGATTGGCTGCGCTGCAGAACCACGACCCAAGTCCAGGCCCACTGGGACAAAACTGCCCCCGCGGCTGGGGAAGCTGCTCCGGCTACACGACGAGGGCTGGCGTCGACGCTTGCGAGAGAACAGAGGCGCAGGAACAGGTAGTTGGCTCTACCCGCGCCAGCCAGGCGACCCTGGCAAGCCCGAGGCGCACTTCAACGGCAACCTGAAGCGGCGGCTCTGCATCCCATTTATGCCCGCCGGGCTTCCGCTGCCACCGCCGCCGCCAGGACGGCAGCCTCTGCAACGAGACCCTTGTCCCGCACGGCTAGCATGCAGTCAAATGCGAGCTGGGCGCGTCGCGCAACAACCGCCACAATAGTTGCCGCGACTGGCATTCCGCGAAGCATAAGGAAGTCACAGGCTTCGGGGCGCCCACGGAGCAAGCCATCCCCGCCTGGTATCCCGCAGCCCCCGCAGCCGGGTGATCTAGCCACCAGCCGCCAGATCTTCGTCGATTGGTGCATCACCTGCGCAAGCCCGGCTTGCGCTCCACGAAGGGGTGCCTTCGCCGACAGCGACGGCTTGGCGGCCGCCCGCGCGGTGGATTAGTAGCGAGAGCGCCACCCCCACCCCCCCGCCGGGGGCGAGCTGGCCCCGCTCGTGTTCGAAACGGGGGGCCGCCCCAGCGACGAAGCAGCAAGCTTCGTCCGCAGCTGCGGAGCGGACTTGGACGACGGCGAGCGTGCCGAGTTGCTGGGCTGCTTGTGGCGACAATTCGGCAGAACCCGCCAAAGGGACAGCGCCGAGATGCTCGTGAGCGCGCTCGGGCGCTAGGCCAGCAGCAGCGCTAGCGACCAAGCCTACGACGACCGCCAGCACGACGACCACCGCGACCACCTACGACAGGACACGACCACCACCTCGACCACCGCCAGCACGACAACCGTCATGACCACGACGGTACGACAGGTCGCGGACATTATAGCGGCAACGACGACCACAACCACGCCCACCACCATGACGACGCAACGATCGCTCCCCGCCGCATCCCCCGACCCCATTCCCTCTCCTTCCCTCATGCTTGGCTTGCCGCCCCTACCTCAGCGATCCCCCCTTCGTTATTTATTATTTTGCCCAGCAGAGCGTCTGCTGTCTGCGTCTCCTTCCCTTCCGCCTCCTCCCCGGGAGTGGCGCGGGCCAGACCTGGGCCCCAAAACGGTCCGAGGAAGGCCTCGGTGCGATTTGTACACGCCAGAAGGTGCGTGTTCGATGTCGGAAAACGGTTATCGAGCGGGCGGGCGGTTTCGGTTTCGCTCGAATTGCGAACGTGCTTGTATCCCGGAGCTGACATCCTTGCGCGCCTCGCACTGGTGGCCGCTCGTCCTATAGCTGAGCGGGTGCGGGGGTCGCGGGGGGGAGGGGGAGGAGGAGGAGGAGGAGGAGGAGGAGGAGGAGGAGGAGGAGGAGGAGGAGGAAGGAGGAGGAGGGAGGAAGGGCGGAACGGGACCCAAGCAGGAAAAATGAGTCTTGGAAAGAAAGAAGACGACGAGAAGGGCCCTGATCTCTTCGGCCCCCTTTCCCTTTTTCACGATGTGTCCCTCGCGCTTTTAATAGTCTGATTCGTGTTTAGTTCTCTGTTTCCAAATGCTACTGTGTACCTGGTACGATTGCCACTGAGGTAGACGCCGGCATCGTCGCCAAGAAAGTCAACCAGGCCAGTGCTGTTTCGCGCAGTTGATAGTGCAATCGCTAGACTGCATCCTCATTACCACCTCCGCCAATTCGTTATCGCCGTGATCCTGCTCCCCCTTTCTTCTGATCGTTCCAACCTTATTGTTATGGGCATTCGGTGTGTTACCATATTCCTGTTGTCCCTCCGTTTCCTCATCGTTTTCGTCTTTCTGTGACGTCTCCTGCTGCTCCCCGTGCAGTTGTGTTTCTTGCCTCCTCCTTCCTCCCCCGCGAGCGGAGGAATAACGACATTATAAAGGGAAATAAGCGGATGTTGAGGAGGAGGGGACACACATGTTGAAAGCTGACAGTTCGGTGTAATATCGTGGCAGCAGTGCCGATAGAACTGCATCCGTGATTGCTCAATTGTTCGGACCACCCTTGTCAAACAATCTGGCGGCGACAGGGTGCCGCGCATATCTGAGTTCAACACATATATATATATATAAATGTGTATATAAATGTATATATATATATATATATATCACTAGTGCTTATGTGAAAAGCAGTAGTACCTGCAATAACCACCCGAAGGTATATGCATACTGAAGACCCCACATACGACCCCCAGCGCCAGCGATGGCAGCAATGGTGCAAGTTGTAACCGTACCATGTAATGTCAGAGCCCGCCCACATAAGTTCAGGCTGTACGGTACCATCATAACCGATCTAGCGTAGCGTGAGACGGACGGAGTTATGATCACATGACCAACTATGCCCAAAATCAGCGCGCACAGTAAGTTGAATCTCTAGCAGGTCAAACCCGCAGTTTGGCCATGGCGTTGGTGGAGGAAAGAAAAGTGTGGCGCAGGAAGAACGGGGTGTTCGACATGAACCAGATTGGCTTCGTGCTTTCGAGGCTCCTCCTCCTCCGGCGCCCCCCCCCATGTTTCTTCCTCCTGTTGCCCCGTTCTTAGTGGACCTCCCTCGTTCCTCAGCCTCCACTCTTCGCCCTCCCGCACTTCATCTTTCATCCTTATTCGTCCTCCTATACCTCTCAGTCCCTCATCCGATTTCTCCTTTCGCCTCCGCCGTCTCTTCCTCGTTCTTCTGTCTCTTCCTCCCCGTCCACCCTTCTTTTGTAGAATCAACTCCTCTCGTCGCAAGACGTGCCGGCCGGGCGGGCTGGGCGTTTCGCTTGAATCCTCCTCGCCACTGATTTTTACCCTGAAGCTTGACAGCTCTAACAGTTGCACGAATGGGCGGCAGATGGTCTGCAACACGTGGCTCTGGCCTCAGCGCCGCGAACATTCGTCGGACATTACTTACTCCGGCAGCAGCAAGAGTGATGAAGGACTGCTCGTTTTCAACATGTTGCGCTCGCCTCAGCGCCGCGCACAGTCGCCTTGAACGTTTTGCCAGCCGCTGCAAGGGTGGGAGGCGGACCCCTTGCAACACGGGATTTTCAGCTTTAGGGCTCTACGCAGTTTTTCAATCTCAGTGACGCAGGTCAGTTCCTTTCCAATTCGGAGAGCTCCATTGAGACTTCCCTCATGTGTTCAGCCACTGCGCCCACAAGTTTCAAATCCCAAAGCAGCTGCACGCTTTGGGGGGGGCCGGTACCTTTTAGGAAACGGCCTCGCACTGGACACATTTTAGAATTTTGCAATCTTGCTTCTTCACATTTGTTGGTGGTTCCTTTTCGAATCGGACCTCGCGCTAGCACGTCTTTGAACTTTACGATGCTGATTCACCACGTTCGTTGGCGAGTCTTTTTCGAAAAGGGCCTCGCGCTGGACACGTCTCTGAATTTTACGATGCTGGCTCGCCACGTTCGTTGGCGATTCCATTTCGAAGCGTGCCTCGCGCTGGACACGTGTTTGAACTTTACGGTCCTGGCTCTTGACATTCGTTAGCGATTCCTTTTCGAACCGAGCATCGCGTTGGACACGTGTTTGAATTTTATGGACCTGGTTCTTCACATTCGTTGGCGGTTCTTTTTCGAACCAGGCCTCGCGCTGGACTCGTCTTTGAATTTTACGGTCTTGGCTCGTCACATTCGCTAGTGATTTCTTTTCGAACCCAGCCTCGCGTTGGAGACGTCTTTGAACTTTGCGATCCTGGCTTGTCACATCTGTTGGCGATGTTTTTTCGAAGCGGGCCTCGCGCTGGACACGTCGGTGAATTTTGGCGATCCTGTTTCGTCACATTCGTTGGCGATGATTTTCCGAAGCGGGCCTCGCGCTGGACACCTTGTTGAACTTTACGATGTTGGCTCCTCACATTCGTTGGCGATTCCATTTGGGAACGGGTCTTGCGCTGGACACGTCTTCGTTCTTCATGGTCCTGGCTCTTCACATTCGTTGGTGATTTCTTTTCGAACTGGGCCTCGCGCTGGACACGTGTTTGAACTTTACGTTCTTTGTTCGTCACATTCGTTGGCGATGCTTTTTCAAAGCTGGCCTCGCTTGGGACACGTTTTTGGATTTTACTGTCTTGGTACGGAAAGCATGTGGACGAAGACCGGCAGCAGATCTTGCATTCTTGTCGGACAGAAATCGTTGTCGGCATCCCCGCGGACGGTGTCAGCTTGAGACAGCAAGGGGCCTGCCCAGCAACAGCCGCTGTCAGATTTGGACAGCACTTGCTGCTAGAAATTGTGCCCGCTTTGCTGTGTGTGTGTGCCAATTCTGGGCACGCCAATCATCGGAAGGGGGGGTCTCTTTTCTGTTTCGTTTGTGTATTCATGTCCTTTTAGCCATCCCTAAGGGATGGCCTTCAGGACGTGTGTTAGCCCAACGTGGGTTGACCCAGCTGGGCCCCACCTATCGCGCGCACAGCCTGCTGAAGGGCCCTCATTGAATTGCCCACGTCGTGCTGAATGGTTTTCGCGGTCAAGCACATGTTGGCGCTACGATTGGGGCGTTGGTTAAGGAATGTGCCCAGGAGGCTTCAGACCATGGTGGTGGTGCGGGTCGCCGTCGTTGCCGTCGCCGTCTTGGTGGTGGTTGTAGTCCGAAGGCGCAGTCGTCGCCTCCGTCGCGGTGGTGGTGGTCGCCGCCAAATGGCGCCATCGTCGTCGTCGTCCTCGTCGCAGTCGCAAGCCGTCGTCGGCGTGGTCGTCACGGCGGTCGCCGTCCTCGTGAAGCGTCGGCGGCGTCGTCGGCGTCGTTTCCGTCGTCGTCGAAGGCAGCCGTCGTCGGCGTCGTCGACGGCGGCGTCGTCGTCGGCGGCGCATGTCGGCGGCGTTGTTGGCGCCACCGTCGTTGTCGTGGCTGTCGTCCCCTGCGTCGTTGTCGCCGTCGCCATCATTGCTCCTCCCCACATCTCGGACGACCGCGGCGATGCCCCTCCTCGCGCTGCCTGCCTTTCCTTCCACTCCTCTTCCTCCTGACGGCGCGTCGCCGCCGCCGTGGTGGTAGAGGTCGTCGTCGCTGTCGTCGTCGCTGGCGGGGACAGGAGAGAGGATCGAGATGTTTCACGCATTTGGGACCTCGGGGCCTCTGGAGGCCTCCAGAGACCTTCGGAGACCTCTGGGGCCTCTGGGACGTCATCGTCGTCGTGGTTGTCGTCGTCGTCGCCGCTGTTGTCGTCGTTTTTCTCGTCGTCGTCGTCGTCGTCGTCGTCGTCGATGCCAGGGCGGAGGAGGAGGAGGAGGGAGCCAGGGGGAGGAGGAGGAGCGGGCGAGGGGTTGGTGGGCGTGAGTGCAGAAGGAGAGAGGGCGGGGGGAAGAGGAGGAGGAGGAGGAGGAGGAGGGAGGAAACGGAGGAAAGGTGGACAACGAGGGTGGGAAGGAGTGGGCTGACAGTGAGGAAAGAGAGGAGAGGGGGGAGCAGGAGAAGGGGGAGGAGGATGATGATGTGCGGAGAGGATGACAAAGAGGGTTAACGAAGGGAATAATAGTTGGAGAGGAGGAGGATGATATTGAGGATGAAAAGAGGGATCATGGTGAGGCGGAGGAGGAGGAGGAGGAAGAGGAGGAGGAGGAGGGGATGGACTACGACTGAGACGTCGGCGAGGTTGAGGTCGAGAAAGATGCACTTGAGGGCGGCAATGATGATGGTGGTGACGATCGCGGGGGATGATGATGAGATGAGGTTGCAGGAGGAGAGGAGGCACCCTGCTACAGGAGGGCCCTTACTTCAAGCATCCTGCTACTCATCACATGGCAGCCCTGTTTGTATCCATATCATCCTCATCCGTCTCCCCCGCTCCTACATGTCTGCCTTTACGCCCTCCCCCTCCCCGCCCACCTCCCACCGCCTCCTCTTCCTCCTCCTCTCCCCCTCCCTCCTCCCACGTTCTCCAAACATCGTTCCTCCTCCCCTTTCCCCCAACATTTCTCGTCCTCACCCCCTTCTTCGCCTTGTCCCCCGTCCTCCCCGTGCTCATCCTCCTCTCGCTCCTCCTCACCCCTGCGGCTACACGCTGGCCATTCGGGTCTGCGTGCCTCTTGTCTTCTGCCCCCCTTGGGGGGAGGACAACAAGACACACGCCATGCCCAGTTCGCCGGACCTCCCCCGGGGCGCGCCCTCTGGCCAGGATGCCGTGGAGAGTCGGGCCGTGGCGACGAGGGGGAGAGGAACCCAGACAGACATATGATGCCTTGACTTGTTCGATACGGTTCCCATAGCCTTATGTCGGGCGTGTCCCCTTGCAGGGGGATTTTCGACGAAAAATCAAACATATTCCAAAAATGCACCAAAAATGTTAAAGAATACTTTAAAAAATAGGCCCCAGACTATTTTTACATTAAATCCCCATGTGGGGGGACAGGCCCGACTTAACCATAGCCGCCGCCGCCGCCCCGCCGCCGTCGTCGTCGTCGTCGTCGTCGTCGTCGTCGTCGTCGTCGTCGTCGTCGTCGTCGTCGTCGTCGTTGTCGTCGTCGTCGTCGTCGTCGTCGTCGTCGTGGTTGAGCTGTTCTGCTGACGGCGGTGCAAGGGCCCGGCGGGGGCCCACAGAGGCCGAATTCGCTCTTTGCATCCTGCCGCGGCGCGGGCATGTTTGGGTGCTTTGTCCCCCTCTGGCCCCAGGGCATCGGGGCCTCTGTCCATGGGTGTTGTAGTGATTTCGACGTGTGCGCGTGCGCTTGCATGGTATCACGTGCGCCCACGCATCAGTCGGCCCACGGGCCCGCCCGCCGCTTCGCGAACGAGGACGGGGGACAGGGGGCCTGCGTCTTCGCGTCCAGCCGCTGCTGCCCTTCCTCGCCCTCCCCTCGCTCAGCGAGCGCTGAAACGGCGAAACAACATGACCCTCTCCCTTCAGAAAGCGAAAACCCACCCCCACCCCCAGTCCCGACACCCACCCCCGAGCCGGCGATTCAAGGGGTCGGGGCCGGGGGTGGGGGTGGGTTTTCTCCACTCCCGGGCCCCGAAAACCCCCACCCCCACCCCCAGTCCCGACTCCTGGAATCGCGGAGTCGGGGACAGGGGCCGGGACTGGGGGAGGGGGGGGGGTTCTCGCCCTCCCATCCCTGCCCGCCCAGCCTCTCCCACCCCGCCCGCTCCGGCCAGCCGCAGGCCTGCCTCCGCGGCTGTCTCGGCCCGAGCCGGCTCGGCTGCGGCCCGTTTTTATCATCATTTTTTTTGGTGGTGTGTGGCGCCCCGCGCGCGCATCTCGGCACACGCAGGCCGGGATCTGGGCAAGGAAGGTGAGGAGCAGGATGTTGCGGTGCGGGAGAAGAGGGAAGAGAAGGAAAGGGGGGCAAGGAGGAGGAGGAGGAGGAGGAGGAGGAGGAGGAGGTATGCCAGCATCCCTGGAGGATTCTGCTGCCATCCGCGCGAGGCGGAGCAGAGTAGGACGACGGCGACGACGCTTCACGACGACGACGACGACCGTGGCCAAGAACATGGTCGCCATCGTCGTCTTTGTCGTTCTCGTCCGACTCTTTCGTCGTACTTCTGCCCTTCCCCCGCCTCCTTCTCCTCCTCCTCCTCCCCTGCTCCAGACCTCTCTTCCTTCTCTTCCACTCGCTCATTCTCCTCTTTCTTCCGCTGATCCTTATCTCTCTCTCGTTCTCTCGCTCTCTGTCCCGCTGCCCCCCTCCCTGCCCTTCCTCGCATCTGCCTCCCCCCTGCTTCCCGCACCACTCGCTCCTCCGTGTCCTCCTCCCCTTTTTTGTTTCTCTCTCTCTCTCTCTACCTCGCTTTCTTTATTTCTCTCTCCCTCTCTCGTTATCTTCCTGCTATGTGTGTGTGTGTCTGTGTGTGCGTGGAATGTTTGTTTGTGTTTTTTTGTTTCTCTCTCTCTCTCTTGCGCTCTCTCTCTCTATGTGTGTGTGTGTCACAGTGTCCCTCTCTCTCTCTCTCTATATGTATCGTTATCTCTCTCTCTCTCTCTCTTGTTTTGTTGTTTTCTCCCTCTGTCTCGGTTTCTAGTATTTCCTCTCGTGCTTGATGTATTGTTGTGTTTTGTGTGTTCTCTCTCTCTCTCTCGCTCTCTCTCTCTCTCTGTATATGCACTCCCTCTAGCGCTCGTGCGTGTGTGTTCATATGTCCATCCCCCTTCCCGCTCCTCTTCACATCCATCTCGTTCTCACAACTGCTCCGAGACTGCCCCTCCTCGTCCTCCCTTCGACTTCTCCCGATCCTCCTCTTCGATGGACCTCTCCTGCTTGTCTTTCTTGTTCTACACCTCCTGTCTAGTCTCCCGCTGCTGCTTCTCATGAATGTACTCTTCCTCCCATCATCATGATCATCATCACCACCATCACCTGCACATTCATCTGTATCACCACCATCACCATGATTATCAGCATCCTCCTCCTTGTCATCATCAGCAGCATCGTCATCACTACCACACCCGTCATAATCATCATCATGATCATCAGCATCCTGGTCATCATCATCACCACCATCATCATCGTCGTCATCATCACCATCACCATCACCATCACCATCGCCGTCATCACCATCATCATCATCACCAACAACAGCAGTATCGTCATCATCCGCATCATCATCATCATCCTGATCCCCATTCTCATTGCCATCAACAACAGTCACATCGTCAGCATCCCGCTCCTCGTCCAGCTCACGTCCGCCCATTGTTCCAGCGAGTGTCTTCTTCTCCGCCTTTCACTGTGCCACCCCTCCTGCCTGCGTCACTCGCTTTCCTCTCCTTAGGCCTCCTCTCTCTATCTGTCCTTCCCTCGCTCTCCCCCCATGTGCCTCCCACCCGTGCATCCGTCTGATCCTCCTCCTCCTCATACGGCCCATATTTCTCCTCCTCTTCCACTTCCTCCTCCTCCTCCTCCTCGTCCTCATCCTCATCTCCTCCTCCTCGTCCTCCTCCTCATCTCCTCCTCCTCGTCCTCCTCCTCATCATCCCTTCTCCATTGGACAAACGTTGGCTTGCTTGAGCCGTCGCGTCTTGGTGGCAACGATCCGAGAAAACACTGTTCGGAGCGCAGCGCTGAATGAAACAATGGTCAGGCCCTGGTACTGCAGCGGCGCTCGTCGGCGAGAACCAAGATATTCAAGACAGCTCGGATCAGCAGAGATTCAAGAGTATGGTGCAGCGCCTGGGCGTGGCAAGGATGACCCCCCCCTCAACTATACCCTTTCCGCTCCCCCTTGCATTTTCGAGAAAGGGCCGACGTGATGCCCTCGAATTACGTGTGCGGTGGGCGGCTCCACGCCCATCGCCTCATATCCGAACCAAGGTCGGTGCAGGGCCAAGTTAGAGATGGACTCAGAGCTCCTCCACCACCTCCAAGCTCCATCTCCCGCACAGCCACCTCTTCCTCCTCCTTGGATGCCCTCACCAGGGTCGTCGCTTGAAACTCTGGTCTTGGTGGCTGGATGCCATCACTGAGGGTCATCGCCTGAAATTGTGGCTGCCTTCGCCGAGGACCGAAGCGGTCAACACGCTTGCAGAGGTCGACACGCACGGTGTGGCGTTAGCGCTCATAGTGGCCTCGATGTAGGCCCGGAAATGCGAAGTAGATCTCTCCGAAAGTAGTCCACGACTCACAGAGGGCGGTTGGTTAAAGCTGCTAGCGGGGCCCATGTACTACTGCCTCTGAGTGCGAACACCTATGCTGCGGCAGTTACCGTATGCACTGCATACAAGGCTGGCGCAATTCACTGGCTGGCCTACTGAATGCAGGAGCGTCTCGAAACGATTGCCATGCCGGAGCGGCCGGCTTGGAAGAAGCTGGAGCCCTCAGTGGGGCACGTGGGCAGGAATGGCAGCAGGGGCCCTCACCCGCCCACCCCCTCCCCCTCACCATTGGCATCGCTCGGACGTGTGCATTTGTCCTTCGGCGAGGGCCATCGAGGAGCATCCTTGATATCATTTGGCGAAAAACCCACGCACGAAACCGACAGAATTATCCAGGCAACGCAACCTAACAGCGATATGTAGAAGCATATCTGAAAGCATTCCCCTTAAGATTCAGATGAAAATCCAGTTGTAGAATTCTGCTGTTCTCGCAGTCGTAGTCGCATTCGCGATGACAGTCGCAGCGGCAACGGCAGTCGCAGTCACAGCCTCAGCCTCAGCCTGCCTCAGCCTCAGCCTCAGCCTGCCTCAGCCTCAGCCTGCCTCAGCCTCAGCCTCAGCCTGCTTCAGCCTCAGCCTCAGTCTGCCTTCAGCCTCGGCCTCAGCCTCAGCCTGCCTGCCTCAGCCTCAGCCTGCATCAGCCTCAGCCTCAGCCTCAGCCTGCCTCAGCATCAGCCTGCTTCAGCCTCAGCCTGCCTCAGCCTCAGCCTCAGTCCTGCTTCAGCCTCAGCCTCAGTCTGCCTTCAGCCTCGGCCTCAGCCTCAGCCTGCCTCAGCCTCAGCCTGCCTCAGCCTGCCTCAGTGGCATGGAGTTCTGGGAACCACGAAGTGGCCTACAGTTGGCATTCAAAATCATGCCCAGGAATGGAGTTCTGGGAACTTGAAGAGCACGAAGTGGCCTACAGTTGGCTCCGGGCATCCAAAATGTGGCCCGGGAATGGAGTTCTGGGAAATCGAAGAGCACGAAGTGGCTACAGTTGGCTCCGGGCATCCAAAATGTGGCCCGGGAATGGAGTTCTGGGAACTCGAAGAGCACGAAGTGGCCTACAGTTGGCTCCGGGCACTCAAAATGTAGCCCGGGAATGGAGTTCTGGGAGGTCGAAGAGCACGAAGTGTGTGACTGTTGACGAAAAACGAGCCCGGCTCTGTTCCCGGTTCTCCAGAATGTGGCCCGGGACTAAAGTTCTGGGAGGTCGAAGAGCACGAAGTGTGTGACTGTTGGCCAAAAACGAGCCCGGCTTTGTTCCCGGTTCTCCAGAATGTGGCCCGGGAATGGAGTTCTGGGAGGTCGAAGAGCACGAAGTATGTGACTGTTGGCGAAAAACGATTCCCGGTTCTCCTCCCCGGCACCCGCCCAGACCCCCCTGAGGATTCATTATGCTCTCCTATTAGAAACCTATCAGCAAAAGCTGTTAGGTAAAAACACAGGAAATTGACGTCCGAGCGATGGCGAGCACCTGCCTGCCCGTCACCCCGCCCACGTCCTTAGCGCCCGCGCTGGCGCTGCCACCGCGCCGAGGGTCGGCGCGAGGCGATGAAGTGGCCGCGGTCCGCGCGCGCGCGCGAGCCGCCCCAGGGGACAATCACCCTCCTCCTCCTCCTCCTCCTCCTCCTCCTCCTCCTCCTGCTCCTGCTCCTCCTCCTCCTCCTCCTCCTCCCCCTCCCCCTCCTCCTCCTCCTCCTCCTCCTCCTCCTCCTCCTCCTCCTCCTCCTCCTCCTCCTCCCTCCTCCTCCTCCCTCCCCTCCTCCTCCTCCTCCTCCTCCTGCCCTCCTCCTCCTCCTCCTCCTCCTCCTCCTCCTCCTCCTCCTCCTCCTCCTCCTCCTCCTCCTCCTCCTCCTCCTCCTCCTCCTCCTCCTCCTCCTCCTCCTCCCTCCTCCTCCTCCTCCTCCTCCTCCTCCCTCCTCCTCCTCCTCGTCCTCCTCCTCCTCCTCCTCCTCCTCCTCCTCCTCCTCCTCGTCCTCCTCCTTGGCGGAAGTGCCTCCAATGCACGCCTCCTCTCGAGCTGCCCGGCCGCGGCGGGCGCTCCCGAGGCGAGCCAGCCGCGGCGGGCGCGCCCGAGGCGAGGTCGTCGGAGTCCGCAAGCTCCGCCTTGAGTGCTCTCGTCTTGTCACGGCCAACGACGTCGAGGCCGACGACGTCGAGGCCGCCGACGACGACGACGACGACGACGTTGACGGCGAGGAGGATAGCGACGAGTCCGACTGCGACGTCGTCGCGGCGTCCTGGTCTTGAACGAGCTGCGGTCCCCACCTTTGCTGTGCGAGCCGCACCGGCTCCCGCGGGGCGGCGATCTCCGCCGACCCGGACGGCGCTCTCTGGGCCCCTGGCCCCCGAGGAAGCTGCACCCCATCCGAGGCTGCGGTGTCGGCCGCCGTCCTCTGGGTGGAGTCGGTGGAGGCGCTGTCGTCGGTGGGGTCCGGCTTGGGGCGCTCGTCCAAGATGGCGTGGTCGATCCAGGGCGACTTGCAGTCGAAGAGCGTACTTTTGGTTTTCATGCCCGGCGGCGAGGCCGCCGCGGATGTGGTGTATTCATGACGCTCGGCAGGGCCGCCGCGGAACTGGGGCAGTGCTCCGCTCGCGGGGCCCTGATGAGCGTGCGGCTCGAGCCAAAAGGGCCTTGAGCCAGAATGGCTACGGCTTGAGACTTGAGTGGCCACAACGTGCCTCCTCCTCCTCCTTTTCCTCCTTCTCTCCCTCTTCCTCCTCCTCCTCCTGCAGTGCGGGCGCTCTTCACCCTCCTCCTCCTCATCATCATTCTCCTCTTCCTCTCCCTCCTCCTCGCTTCTTCCTGTTTCTCTTCTCCACCTCCCCCTCCCCCTCCTCCTCCTCCTCTTCCTCCCCCTCCTCCTCCTTCTCTAAGGGCACCTGTGCCACTGGGACCCGTTCCCAGGAAAACAAGCGGGTAGCAGCCCGATCGTCACCCTTGTTTGCCCGTAGGGGGCCAAGGGGAGAGAAAATTGCTCTCGTCGCCTGTGGCCACCCATGGAGTGGGTGGTGGGTAGGTTGGGCGTCGGAGCACGGACCCCGGCGCCCACTACCCCGAACAGGGCGCGCGGAGCACGGTTTCCTTGCGCGTCCTGTTTCGCGCGCTTGGCCTTAGCACGCCACGGGGGCACGGCCCAGAACGTTGGCGCTGCTCTGGCTGGTCACAGCCGCCCTTGTCGCTCGTCGTGCGGCGCCCTGGGGCTTTTCAGCACGGGGTCCTGTCAAAAATCTTACTCCTTCTCCTCCTCCTCCTCCTCCCCCTCCTCCTCCCCCTTCTCCTCCTCCGCGCCCAGTCCTCCTGGCCGTCGGGGAGTGCCGGGCGGCTCGCGCTGGGAGCGGCTTGGTCGACGAACGGGCGAGGGTGCCGGGCGGCTCGTGCCGGGCGGCGCGACCTGGGGCTCGGAGGGCGCAGTGCGCGGTCGTGTAGCGCTTGGATGTGTCGGAGCTGGATCGACCTCTTACCCTGACACGTCGATTAAGAAATTGACCCTTTTCGGTTCGTGAGGGGGCGTCGCGGCCGTCATTTTTGCAGGTCCAGGTCCGTCGGTTTCGGTTCCAGGCCGTTTTCACTAAGGGGAGGTTTACTAAAGGGAAGTTTGTCCATCGCCGAATGTGCGCTGGGTCACCAGTGATGGCTGGGTTGCCCGCTGGCCAGTGGTCGCACGAGCGCGACGGAGGAGAACGGGGTCGGTTTCGTTGACCTTGGCGCGCAAGGAGGCCGCGCAAGGTCGCGCGCCAG
This sequence comes from Prorocentrum cordatum, assembly GCA_963575745.1. Lineage (NCBI taxonomy): Eukaryota > Dinophyceae > Prorocentrales > Prorocentraceae > Prorocentrum > Prorocentrum cordatum. The sequence continues at coordinate 30,128 of CAUYUJ010022159.1, forward strand.
CGCCCTCGTCTTCAGTGTGGCGTGCCGCGCCCTTGGCCCGCGCGAGCTGCGGCGTATGGCCGCTGCTTTGCCATCTCGCGTGAGATCCGCTTCCGTTCCTCGCTCACGGTGGGGGTCGTGCAGCGCCGCAGCCAAACCAATGCGACAGGCGGTGCCCTGCAAGCTGACAGCCTGTGGCCGTGCGTCGTGGGGACGGGTGGCCGGGGGAAGCTCGGGACGCTGATGCTCGGCGACCGGGGCGTGCTCAGCGTGCCGCGCCGCATGCTTGGCGGGGCAGAGCCGGCGGCGCGAGACGCTTCAAACACGGGGTTTAGGATCCCACTCCCGGGTAAGTTCCGCATCCGCGACGTGGCTTAGGATTCCTCTCCTGGGAGGTCAAACTCAGCATCGGCGCGCGCATGTCCGTGGCGGAAAATCGGGCCTCATCCGGCACGGACCCGCGCCAATCTCGTGCATCCCGCTGGGGTAATGTGAGCCTCCGAGCGGCAAGGGGAGGGCTCCCTCCCCGTCTCATTTCTCAGGGGAGCAGCGCGCCCAGCGGCGAAACATGTATTATTCCCCATCCCTTCCTCCTCCTCCTCCTCCTCCTCCCTCCTCCTCCTCCTCTCCTCCTCACCTCCCTCCCTCCTGCTCCACCTCCTTCCCCTCCCCCCCCTCTTTTCCTCCTGCTTCTCCTCCTCTCCTCCTCCTCCTCCTCCTCCTCCTCCTCCTCCTCCTCCTCCCCCTCCTCCTCCTCACCTCCCTCCTCCTCCTGCTTCTCCTCCTCTCCCCCCCCTCATCCTCTCCCCTCCTGCTCATGCTCCTCCTCCTCCTCCTCCCCCTCCTCCTTGCCCTCCTCCTCCTCCTCCTCCTCCTCCTCCTCCTCTCCCGCCTCCTCCTCCCGCTCCTCCTCCCCCTCCTCCGCCTCCTCCTCCTCTTCCCCCTCCCTCCCATTCCCAACTGCGGCTGCGGCGGCTGCCGAGCTTGCGGCAGGTCAGCCTCTGCTTCCTGCTATGCTTCGGGTGTCGGGAGACGCGGCTCTGGCGACCGTAGGCCGCTTCAGCATGCATTGCTCGTGGCCTCCTACCGTTGGTCTACATCGGATGCAGGATTCGCATGTGCCTGGCGAGTTGGGCTATACCTGACCTGATCCAGCATACAGTGGAGGCCCATGCCAAGAAACACCCTGCTTGCCTCCAGGGTGCCCTTGGTTTCTTGGGTTTGGATGGTTTTGCGATGGAGAGCGCGGCGTTCCCACACCAACAATCAATGGAAGTCCCGGGGTCGCAGGGCTGGGTTTCTTGTGGAGGGTTTCTTGTGGAAGGGCCCCTACTCTATTCGGTATGACCAACTAGTCGGGCTTACCAGCCATGGTCGGCCTTACGGATACGTCCCAGGAGCTGCTTCCCGACGTGCCTGGTCGTACGGTAGGTCCTCGTCGTGTCGACCAGCGGCGACCCCGCCGCCGGCGTTCAGCATTGAACGCCGCTTGCGACCCAGAACCAGTCGATGTTCAACGATCTGTTTTTTCGGACACAGCCGATCGGACACGAACCTTGCCGTACGGGCACCCGATGCGAGTACGGTACGTTGATGCGGCGTTGGCGCGCCGGCGACGCCGGCGAAGGCGTTCGATATTGAATGTTGCGACTCGGAAGCACCGAGGGACACGGCGACGCCGCTGGACCCGTCGAAATTCAACCGTGATTGATCAGGGCCGTTATCGATTCAAGGTTGAACGATCGACGCGTTGTCAAAAGCTTGTTCGCGCGCCGACGACGCACGAACCGGGGAGGGTGCCCTGATGTTCTTGTATCTCCAGTCCCTTCGGGGAGCGTGCCCTCATGTTCTTCGTGTCGGTTGGATCATCTTGTGAATTCTGGGGGAGGGCACCCTCGAATGATCTTGAGTTCGGCCAGCGGACTTCGAGGATGTTCTTCTGTTCTAGGTCCGGCCGTACTTCAGGAAGGGAAAAGCACAGACACAATGAATCGTCGATCCCCAGGGAAAAAGGTGGGCAACTGTATTCACGATTGGGGGCAGAGACCCAAACCCAGACGATGTGGGAAAGTAAGGGACATCCTGGGATCTGTATGTATTCGCGTGAGGGAAATCCTAGAAAATCCTGGAAATCCTGGGAAATCCTGGGAGATCCTCGGAAATCCTGGGATCTGTATGTATTCACTTGTGTGTCCCTGGGCCCCTTTGGCACCGCTCGCCTCCCGCCCCCGGGGCGCACGCCCCCCCGCCGACAGCAGCGGGAGGGCCGCCTCCGCCGCGCACGGTGCCCTCTGCGCGCCGCCGCCTCCGCGAGGGGAGGGCGCCTCCGAGGGCCCGCGCGCCGCTCGGGGGGGGCGAAGCCCCCGGGGCGCGGGGCTCTCCCGCGACGCTCGTCTTCATCGTCGTCGTCGCCTTTGTCGGTCGTCTTTGTCGGTCTTTGTCGTCGTCTTTGTCGTCGTCGTCGTCGTCTTTGTCTTCGTCTTTGTCGTCGTCGTGTTTATCGTCGTCCGCTCTGTCGTCGTCGACGCCGTCGTCGGCTTCGGCTCGTCGTCGTCGTCCTCGTTGTCCTGTCCTCCTACCAGTCGTCCTCCTCGGCGTCCTCCTTTTCCCTGCTTGTCCGTCTTTCCCTGGTCCTCCTCCACCTCCTCCATCCCTGTGCACGGCCCAGGGACCCCTCGTGCTGCAAGTGGCATTCAAGGGCACATGTCTCATTTGACCCCTTGATTGGCGAATCTGAGAAGCTTGAGCACACAGGGGAAGGGACGGGCGGGAGGGGCAGGATGTCAGCTCCTCCGCAAGCGGCCAAAGTTTTTAGCCTCGGTTTGAGTGCCCTTTCCATCCTGTCTGCAATTCCGGGGCTTGCCTGAAGGTTCGCTGGTAGAGGTCTGGCGAAAAATCATGGCCCTGGGGCGCTCAAAGCGGTCGGCGTGTCTGACAGCCAGCGGCCCCGTGAGCGCCAGTGAGCTGCAGGCTGCCAGCTCCCAGGCATATGTCAGCGATGTCTGTGAACAGGACTTTTCTCACACGCTAGGTGCAGCTCAGTAGCGCTATCGTTTTTGGCGGACTCAAGCTGAATCCCAAACTCGGCTGCGGAACGGGAGACGGAGACTGTGGCGTTCAAGACGTCCGGCATCTCCCGAGACCGTGCGTCGCACAATGTGTGGAACGTGAGACCGACGCGGTCCACAAGCAGTTGGAATTGAGCGCGCACCCGAGCAAGCAAACAAGAGTTTGTCATGGAAGTTGCCCGAACCTTGGGCTCCGAGGGGTCCCATGTCGATCGGACGCCATTCCTCGATTTGCGGAAGAGCTTCCTGTTAGAGTGACTCTTGGAGGCCTCGATGCGTTTTCCCGTGATGCCGAAGGTTGTTTCACTTTGTGCGGGGACTGGTCGGGCGGGAGGTTTCGGATGACCCCCGCCCGCATCGTCGGGCAGGCACTGGTATCGTTGCGCTCGCCCCGTCCGGTGGTTTTTGGGAGCCTGTTTGGGGCTGTCGCTGCACCTTCGGGGGAGGGGGGGGGGACGCAGGCAGACTGTGCCGCGCGCGGAGATAGCAGCGGTCACGCAGGCCTTGGAGGCCACATCGGGCCCCAACTGTTTTTTGTCCCTGGCCCCACGCAGGCCTTGGAGGCCGCCTCGGGCCCCAACTGTTTCTTGCCTCTGGCTCCACGCCCGTAGTGCACGCGCGGGCCAGAGGTCGAGGATGGGGCGAGCCGCCGAGCAGCGCAGAGAGAACAGCGGCCTCGGGGCCCGGACCGCTGCGGCGGTTCCTTCGAGGGTCCCCGCCTCGATCTCTCGTTCTGCGGGTGGCCTCCCACAGTGTGGGCACACTTGCCTCCCCGTCGGGACCTGCAGGCTCTTGGTGCATGCTTCCTGGTTGTTTTGCTCCTTGAAGCTGCACCACCTGGGCAGTCCACGGCAGCTCAGTGCTGCCCTTGGCACCGCGGTCGATGCCCACGGTAACAAAAACAGTGTGGGCCACTTCCTCGAGCGACCGCGATTCTACTTAGGATGACCGCTGGCGATGAGTGTGCAGACCCACCCCTTGGCTGGTTAAGCTAGCCTGGAGCGAGTTCGTGCTGGAGCCGGTCCCCTGCACGGACCGTCGGGTTGCGGAGGCGGCCTTGGCCCGCCATCGGGCGAGGAGAGCTCTTGGGACTGGGGTGCCCGTAAACCACGGCGCGATCCATTCGTGAGGGGAGTCTTCACGTCCTAAGCTGGCGGCGGCGTTACAAAGAGTTTACAGCACTCTTGGAGCCGAGCTGGTGCTAAGGTTTATTGCAGTGAATGTTACCTTCCCTCGAACCAGGATTCGATGTTGCAGCTGTGCGAGGTAGGAACCCCCCCTCGGAGCTGATGGCAGGAATGCCCCTCCACCCTGGCCGCTCGTTGCAGCGTGGGGTGAAGTGCAGCCTCGCGTGCTGCAGCACGTGCGGCACGATTTACTCCACCGACCCACGCCATGTCGTGAACGAGTGCGAAGGATTGCAAAAAAACGAAGGATTGCAAAAAAAACCGAAGGATTGCAAAAAAAACCCAAGAACGAAGGATTGCAATCCTTGGGTTTTTTTGCAATCCTTGGGTTTTTTTGCAATCCTCCGAAGGTTTTTTTGCAATCCTTTACTCCACCGACCCACGCCATGTCGTGAACGAGTGCAAGTCGACCCTCTCACTGGCGATCCGGACCTCGCCAGAGTATGTGCCTGCAGGGAGATGCCCACGTCCGCCGGGCCCCTGTCGGGCAGTCCTTGAGGCTGAAGACCACCGCCTCGCCTCTGGACGAGGAGGGGGAGGAGGAGGAGGAGGAGGAGGAGGAGGAGGAGGAGGAGGAGGAGGAGGGAAGGAGGAGGAGGAGGAGGAGGAGGAGGAGGAGGAGGAGGAGGGAGAAGCGAGGAGGTTTGATGCAGACCGAGTGCTGAAGGCAGGTGGAGCTGTGAAGCTCGCGTGGCTGCCCGGGCGAGCGAGACCCGATCGATCTCGAGCTGAAGGGGCACTGCGGATCGCGGCGGAGACTTTCGGGCGTGCTCTCGCGGTTTAGGGGACCCCGTGGGGACCATCCGCTGTGCAAAAACATTCGAGACTATCGGCCAGCCGCACTTTCAGGTTTCTGTTGCTGTTCTCTTGTGTTTTCCTGGGTTCGCTGGGGAACTGCCTGTTACAGCAAGTCGTTTGGACCTGAAATTCGGCTCTATGACGCACTTTGTCACCCGTCTCGGTGCTCCTCACTGTCATCCCCCTCGCTCTCATCCCTTCCTCCCGTCCTCCCCCTTCTCCTCCCCCACCAGCTTGATCGCCGCCAGGCCGCGCCGCGTGTGGAGGATGGCCGCCCTTTCCCGGCGATTGCCGCTGCCATCGGTGATCTGCGCTGGCGTAGGACGTCTCGACCCCTCGGTCAAAGCGGTGGGCTGAGGAGAAGGGGCAGCAGGAGGAGGAGCAGGATAAGGAGTAGGAGGAATAAAAGGAGGAAGAGGCGAAGCAGGGGGGTCATCTCCTCCTGATCGTTCTTCTCCTCATGTTTTCCTCTTCGTCCTCATCCTCCTGAAAAGGAGGAGGAGGGGCAGGATAAGACGGAGGAGGCCCAGAAAGGCCGAGGAGGCCGAGGAGGAGGATAATGAAATGGACAGGACAAGCGGAAGAAGAAGACGAAGAAGAGAAGAAGAGGAGTAGAAGAGGAAGAAAAAGACGAATAAGAAGAAGAAGGATGGGTGAACGAGGTGGTGACCCCCTGGCCCCTAACCCCCCGAAGTTCCGGGAGGCCGCCAGAGGCCCCGAGGTCTCAGGACCAGAATTACCCAAACGCTCTGAGGAGGAGGAGGAGGAGGAGGAGGAGGAAGAGGAGGGGGAGGAGGAGACGCAGGAGGAGGAGGAGGAGGAGGAGGAGGATGAGGAGGAGGAGGAGGAGGAGTTGAAGCAAGACCAGAGGAAGCCCAGGATGCATCCGCGATGCTGCAATACACCCTCGCATCCCACCTCCGCTCCGCAGAAGTCCTTGAAGCATCTTCTTGCCCACTGCCACAGAAGAAACACTCCCCTTGGACGACGAACGCCCTGTGGGGCCGCCCGTCAGGCGCGAGCCCCCCAAAACAAGAGGAGCCGCGCCGCATTCTCCGAGCGAGTTACAATCTGGCTGAAACAAATGGGGGTCCAGTTGCACGGGGGTGGTGGAATAGATCTGGTGCAATCTATTTGTGGGGTTGCGATAGATTTGGGGCGTGCAGTCCATTCCGTGGCGCACAGTGTAGTCATTGCTGGGCTTCTGCGTGCAACGCATTTGGTTGCATTAAGCGCGATACAACTCGCTGGCGCAATACGTGTGCAACAGACTTGCCCCAACTCCACTGCACCACCCCATTTCAGCTGGACCCCCTTTTGGGTAAACCAGATATGAAGCATGCGGGACGGCTGCATCACACAAGGGATACGGTGCGTCCAGCGGAAGCCCCGCTTACCAAGCGGAGGCGCGGTCCATCCGCGCAGCCGCCTCGCGCGATGTGCCCACTTCGGGGTCGCCAAGCTCGACAGTGGCTCCGGCGACGGCCCCGTTTTGTAAAAATGCCCCGCCCTCCCCCCGCGCAGCGGTGACATGGTTTCACGCCTTCTGGGCCGTCACGTGCGGGCCCCGCGCGCGAAGCCCCGTCTGAAGAGGACCCCTCTTGCGGTCGGGTCTCTGAACATCATCTCTTTCTCCTCCCACATGCTGGCCTCCGGTAGGCAACATTTATAATCCCCCCGCGACCCCGAACGTTATCATTCCTGTGGGATTCATCTCGGCAGCACAGGGGTATTCAGGTCGAGGTCGGCTCGGGGAGAGTGTTCTAAGGTTCTGCGTGCGTTGTGGGATGTTCTTGTGCATCCTGGGCGGGGGTGCCCTCGAATGTTCTTCAGTTTGGCCGGCGAAGGGCCTCAAGTTCTTGGAGATGTTCTTCTGTCCCAAGTCCCTGGCATCGCTCAGACGTGTGCATTTTTTTCTCGGCGAGGACCTTCGAGGAGCATCCTCGACCATTTGGCGAAAACACCACGCACGAAACCGAAACAAACACAGGAAATGGACGTCCGAGCGATGGCGAGAGTCCGGCCGTGATTGTTGTGAGAGTTTAGACGGGGCTGCGCTTCGCCAGTGAGAGTCCCAGTTTACCTTTCACCTCTGGAGCTGACCCACACGTTCAAGCCTCTGACCGTTCAGTTCGAGGAAGGCTCACGCGAGAGCATTTTCATGACCAGGAGCCGTCCCTCATGCTTGTAAGGGCTGCTGTTTTGTTAACAAATGTGCGCGGTGCTGAGGCGGTAGTCCCAGCATGAAAAGGTGCAGCCCGCCATCCTTGTACTTGTTGGAAAGCTGCGGCGTCAGGATAATGAGCTGTCCGGACGCCGCAGGCGAAACGCCGAGCCCGCCCTACCAGCGCGTATGGTGTAAGACGGGCACGACTCCTATAGAATCAAAGAGGATGGAGGAGAGTGAGGGCAGTAAAATCGGGGGGGGGGAGGGAGGAGGATGAAGAAGATAAGAGAGAACACGAGAGAGGGGGTAATGAGGGAGAGAGGAGATGGAGGAGGAGGAATGAGGAGGGTCCGCGAGCACTCCCCCTCCTCCGCCGCACATGGCTCAGGAGGGGAAAAACACACACAGACACAATTCAACGTCGATTCCCGCACAAATATGGGAAAATATGGATAGTGGGGGGGAAGACAAAAACCTAGAACATATGGCAACGTATTGGGAATCCTGTTATTTGTGTGTGTATTTATTTGTGTGTCCCAGGGCCCTTTCAAGGACTGCTTGCGCCCGGGACGGCCGCGACCATGGTGTACAGCGACGAGGCCAAGATCGAGTACGCGCCCCTGTACGGCAACATCGCGCAGTATGGCGACATCCTCCCCCTCCTCCTACGGCAATTCCTAGTCACCTTCTTCGTATTCTTCTTCGTCTTCTTCTTCTTCTTTTTCTTCTTCCTGACTCCCGTCCCCTCATCCACCTCATCGTCCATCTCGTCCTCCAGCGCATCGTCTGTTTAGTACAGGCCTCGGGCATATGTCTCCGAACGCCACGCCGACACCCGAGCAGTGACCGAGGGACGCGTGCGTGCTGTTGCCCCCCCAGCCGCCTGAGTGTGGGGCCGGTTGCGCCCGAGACGGTTTGCAGTTTGCTCGGTTTGGCCCGCTTTGGGCGCGGTCTCGCCTGAGACGTCCTCGCAGCTTGTTTGGTTTATTATGTGTTCGGCGCAGTCTCCCTCGACACATCCGCGCGATGTCCCGGTTTGGGGGGGCGGTTCGCTCGATAGGTCTTTCCGAGTTGCTTGTTTGGGCTTGGCTCGGCGCTAGCTGTGCCACTTAAACCGTTTGGCGCAAGATATGCAGTCCAAGCTACGTGGTGGGTGCATTGCATGTGGTGCAAGCTATGTGGTGAAAGCAACGGGTTTTAACCCACATCGCTTAGCCCTCACCAACACATGAACGGCTGCAAATCGGCGTTGGATTGTGGAATGGCGTTCGGAACAACCCTCCCGAGCCTATAGTTTTCCCCTTCTCCCCTTGCTTCTAACCCCCTTCCTGCCCCTTCTTCTCCTCCCCGTTTCCCCTCCTGGATCGGATGATGAGGAGGAGGAGGAGGAGGAGGGTGACGGGAGGCAGGAGGAGGAATGAGTTGGAGGAGAAGGCGGAGGAAGAGGATGGGGAGGCACGGGATGAGGAGGAAGCGGATGCAGAGGATAAGAACACCAATGTTCAATTTGACCAAGTGGTTTTAGCGTGGATCCAAACAGCGACGCTGAGCAACGTCTGGAGTGCAGCTGCGGCTGTGCAATATGGGGGGTGGGCACGGGCCACAGGGGGCAACCATATGGCCCTATGGGGTGGGGCCCTGCGTGGTGGAAACTTTCAGGTTGACATCCCATTAATTAGGTGGAACCCAATGAAGCGGGACCCTCTGGGGCGCGAACCGCATAAAACTTCAGTGAATTTCCAAATTGATCGTTCCTCAGGGTCACCCCGTTCGAGCAGAAGTGAGTACCCTGGCCAGTTGGAAAAAACTTGAGCAAGGCCTTCTTTCTCCTTCTCATGTTCCTCCCCCTTCATCCTCCTCACCCTCCTCCACCCCTTGTCCTTCTACATACCTTCTTCCTGTCGCACCTCCGCACGTGTCCGTAGGGCGGGCCGGGCGTTTCGCTTGAGACGTCCTCACCACTTGTGATCCGCTTGCAACGTGCATTTCGCATCCTCTGCTACCTCCTCTGTCTCGCTTTTCGCATGTGTTTTGTTTTTCTCGAAGAGCTGCCAATCGCGCGCTCTTCTGCCCACGCGTCCCTCTGGATGCTCGGCTTAGTGGTGGTTGCAGCGTGCAACAGCTTCCAGGATGGCGGGCGGGCCGTGTCGATAGGCGGCTCTAGCCTCGGCGCCGCGCGTTCCTTCGGGTTTTTAAGACACTGCAGGAGCTTCGAGGACGGAGGGCTGGCCATGTTCAAAGCGCGGAGGAGGAGGAGGAGGAGGAGGAGGAGGAGGAGGGGGAGGAGGAGGAGGGGGAGGAGGAGGAGGAGGGGAAGCGCGGCTCTCGCCCCAGCGCCGCGCACATCCGTCTCCAAGAGTGGCACAGCGGCTTCAAGGATGGCGGGCGGGCCGTCAGAAGCAGTGGTGCGCTCGCCTTCGCGCCGGGCGCCTTCGTTTGAAAGGGCTGCAGGAGGTTCGCGGACGGAGGGCGGTTCCTCGTCAACTTGCGTGTCTGGCCGTATCGCCGCGCGCATTCGTCGTGAGAGGTTGCAGCAGTCTCGAGGCTTCCTATGCTTAAAGCCCCAGGAATCGTATTATGGCAAGATGGCTCGTGGTGTCAGAGTCCCAGGACTGGAGTGATGGCACAGCTTAGGATTGCCAGGACGCAGCAGTCACGTTGATTCGCGGCCTGAGCGTTCCAGGAATTGTGCTCTGGCGCGCCTCAAGATTCTCAGACGGTTGTTTTCCAACGGAGCATTTCCCGCAATGATCATAAAGTATTGTAGGGACCAGTGAAGAAGGATTTTGGATGGATGGTCGACTCCAACATCGGTGATGCGTCTTCGGTTTGCACTGGTCCGCCTCCTTCTCCTCCTCTTCCTCCTTCTCCTCCTCTCCCCCCTTCCTCATCCTCGCCTTCCCCTCGTCCCCCTCATTGGTTATTATTTTGTGGACTTGCTGGTGGGCACTCCAGCCAGCCAGCGCGTCTCCGTCATAGTCGACACTGGCAGTAGGCTGGTGGGCTTTCCCTGCAAGGGCTGCGAGCACTGCGGAAAGCACATGGACGAGGCAGCCTTGCGAGAGGGAGGAGGAGGCGGAGGAGGAGGTGGAGGAGGAGGAGGAGGAGGAGAGGGAGGTAAGGAGCAGGTGGAGACAGAGAAGGAAGAGGAGGAAGAGGATGAGGAAGAGAGAAAACCGATTGTCTTGGCGAACGACCCATCCATATCTAGTTGAGGGGGCCGTGCGTGTGAATGTCGCTGTCAGTAGAGCTCCCTGCGGGGCCACGAAACGCATGAGGCGTGTGTCGGAATGCGGTGTGGAATTCCTTAATGGGGTCACGGAGCGTGCGAGAGGTGTGCCCAAATGGGCTTTGGGGGCGCATGCGGGCGCTGCCATTGGGGCCTTCGGTGGAGCTCCCTATGTGTCCAGGACACGTGTCCAGGACACCTGTGAGGGGTTTACCGACATGGGCCTTGGGGGCGCATGCGGGCGATGCCACTGGGGCCTTCGGTGGAACTCCCGATGGGGCCACGATACGTGTGAAGGGTGTGCCTGAGTGGGTCTGGTGACGCATGCGGGCGCTGCCACTGGGGCCCTGGTTGGAGCTCCCTTTGGACCACGAAGCGTGTGACGGATGTGCCGAAATGGGCCTAGAGACGCATGCGAGCTGTGCCATTAGGCTTTCGTTGGAGCTCCTCATGGGGCCACGAAGCGTATAAGGGGTGCGCTGAAATTGGTTCGGTGACCGCTGGCGGTACCCCCCCCTGGAACTTGAGTTGGTGCCCCCGTGGGACCACGACACTTGTGAGGGTTGTGCCGAAATGGTTGGGGGCTTGCATGTGGTCCCCCTCCCTGGGGCCTTAGCTGGAGCTCCACGAAACGTTTGAGGGGTGCGCCGAAATGGCTGGGGGACCGCATGTGGTCCCCACCCCACTGGGGCCTCAGTTGGAGCTCTGTATGGGACTACGAAGCGTGTGAGGGGTGAGGGGTTTGCCGAAATGGACATGCGGGAAGAGGCAGGGATGGGAGAAAGGGGGAGGAAGGTGGGAAATGGGTGACGCGGGGCGCTGTCTTTGCATACCTGGACTGAACACCACGTTATGGCTAGGAACAGCTATAGGCAACCAGCATCGGATTTGCCGCCCAGGCGAGCGACATGCGACGGGCACGCATGGTTACTCCGGTTATTCCAGTGGCCTCAAGGGTTTGCGGCGTGATGGTGTTGCTGCTGGTCACCCAGGTATATCCAGTGGCCCCGCTCTCTCCCTCCTCCACTCTCCCATCTCGTTGTTTCCTCCGTGCGTGGTATACTTTGGTGATTCCAGCGGCCCCCATATTTGTTTGTCGGGCATAATGGCGCTGCTGTTGGTCACTCCCTAATTCCAGTGGCCCCGCACTTTTTGTCGTAACGGCGCAACTACAGGTCACTTGAGTAGTACCAGTGGACCCTCTAGCAACTGTGGGCCAGGGGCGTGTCTAGCAGCACCCGACGGGGGGGCGGCCAAGCGAAGCGAACGCTGGAGTCGTGCGTGCTCCACTGTGGAGCCCGCCCGTGCCTATTAGGGCATGGCGTGGAGGCAGTAGGACGGGGGGGGGTCGGGCAGGGCTAGGACGAGGGGAAATCCATTCCAGAGCGTTCCAGGACGCTCTCAGAGCTTTCCGGAACGCTCTGAGAAGGCCGCGGCGCCCGAGACATCCTCTAGAGCCGCTGGATCTCAGAGATGTCTCGACTTATCCTCCTCCGATGTCATCTTCTTCCGGGCGTTCCGGAACGCTCTGAGAAGGCCGCGGCGCCCGAGACATCCTCCAGAGCCGCTGGATCTCAGAGATTTCTCGACTTATCCTCCTCCAATGTCATCCTCGTCCGGGCTTCGTCTTAGAGGGGGGCGAGGCGGGTGGATCGGACCCATACCCCAGACGTCATGATTTTGGCATGACGTCAACCCCCAGACGTCTCGACCCATTCCCTGGGACCGGCTTTGCATCCTGCGGTGTTTTTTTGGCGGCCCCGAAGCCCAGTGAGGCCCCCCAGAGGCCGAAAACAATCCAAAACCGCCCGTCGAGATGTTTTCATGACCCGAGGGGGCATCTGGGGAGGCGGGCGGATCGGATGTTGCACACTGACGCGCTGGCCCCCGAGGATCGAGCAGGGGATCCATCACCGAATTGCTTTGCCCCAACACTGAGCATCCCGTCGAGTGTACATTACATGCGCATCAGGCTCGTGGACCTCGGAACATCCTACGCCTTGGCATCGCTCGGACGTGTGCATTTTTCCTTTGGCGAGGGCCATCGAGGAGCATCCTTGATCATCTGGCGAAAAAACCACGCACGAAACCGAAACAAAAACACAGGGAATGGACGTCCGAGCGATGGCGAGACGCATGTCTCGTGGACTCGACGAGCAGGTCAAGTTTGGGGCACGTCGATGCTGCAGCCGAACCCCTCCTCCACAAGGGGCACCCGCCGCGCGTGCGCGCCGCCCGCTGGATAGGGCGGCTGGCGGGCCGGGGCGTGGCCCTCCCCGCCCACCGCGCGCTGTGCGCTCGCGGGGGGGCGCCGCGCCGCCGCCGCCCGGCCGCCGCGCACCCTGACTCCAGATCCGCCCTACTTTGGCTTTTTTCCCAACTTAAAACTGCGTCGGAAATCCACTTATAAGAAGCCTGAAAAGCAGGGCGGAAATTTCTGCACCCAGCATCAAGTAGGGCGGAGATCCACAGAAGTAGGGCGGAATCAGCAGCAGAAAAGTAGGACGGAAATTGGCATCAGCGGGGCTTGGACAGTAGGGCGGAAATTCCAAGCCCTACCTACGAATTTTCACAAAGTAGGGCGGATCCGGAGTCAGGGCATCGCCGTGCTCGTCGTCGTCGTCGTCGTCGTCGTCGTCGTGCGTCGGTCGTCGTCGTCGTCGCCGCCGTCGCAGTCGTTGTTCGCCGTCGTCGTCGTCGTCGTTGTCGCCGCCGCCGCCGTCGCCGTCGACGTCGCAGGTCTCGCGACGTGCTCGTCGGCTCCCCGGGGCCCAGGCCCTCTCGCCGTGGGGGAGCCCAGACCTCCTCGCGTCGGGGAGGAAGTCACGACGAGAGGCTCTTTGTTTTCTTCGGCCTCTGGGGACCCCAGGGCCCCGGGACGGTCAAAAAACAACCGGTCCGTGGGGAAAAACACACAAAGCACACATTGTAGGGGACAAGCACACAAAAAAACACTGTGTGTTTTGTGGGTGTTGTTTTTGTGTTTTTCCCTACAATGTGTGTGTGTGGTTTCCCCACAGTGTGTGTGTGTGTGTGTGTGTGTGTTGTGTGTGTGCGTGTGTGTGTGTGTGTGTTGTGTGTGTGTGTGCGTGTGTGTGTGTGTGTGTGTGTGTGTGTCTGTGTGTGTGCGTGTTTGTGTGTGTGTTCTTTCCCCTCGATACCTCCGGGGTCGACGCTGCGAAAGAAGCATGACGTCGGGGGTCTGGGGAAGCGGGTCCGGAGGGAGGCGGGTCCTGGGGCTTTCTTCGCCGTCCTCAGGGCCTCGAGGCCCTCCATGGGGCGCTGGGACCGCCCGAGGAGGACGCAGGACGAGCAAGAGTGGTCCTGGGGGAAGGCTTCGGGGCCAAGGACCCGTCTCCCTGCCGTGCTCGCCCGTGCCTCGGAGGCCGGGCCTCCCAGAACGCTCCTCCTCCTCCTCCTGCTGCTCCTTCTTCTCCTCCTCCTCCTCCTCCTCCTCCTCCTCCTCCTCCTCCTCCTGCTCCGGCTCCTGCTCCCCGTTCTGCTCCTCCTCCTCCTTCTCCTCCTCCTTTTTCCTCCTCCTCCTCCTCCTCCTCTCCTCCTCCTCCTCCTCCTCCTCCTCCTCCTCCTCCTCCTCCTCCTCCTCCCTCCCCTCCCCTTACGCCAGCGCCGCCGACCCAGAAGGGGGACGTCGACGACGACGACGACGACGACGACGACGACGACGACGACGACGACGACGACGACGGCGGCGAAGGCGACGACGATGACGCCGACGCATTTGGAGCCCTTCTTGGGGCTCTCGTGGGCCCAGGCGCGCCCGGGGCGCCGAAGGCGATCCGAGAGGCGCTGCAGTGTTGCGTCGCGGCGTCGGCTCTTCGGGGGGCCCGCGCGGCGGCGCCGGCGGGGGCAGCCGGCCAGCTCGTCGTCCTCGTCGTCGTCGTCGTCGTCGTCGTCGTCGTCGTCGTCGTCGTCGTCGTCGTGCAGGCGTTCGACGTCGCCCAGTCCGGCTCGGCCGTGTGGGCGGGCTGCGGCGCGGCGGAGTGCCCCGCGGGCGCGGGCGGGTGCCTCGGGGGCCGCTGTGCGTACGCCGAGAACTACTCGGAGGGGAGCAGGGTCTCCGGGGTCAGAAAGCGTCGTCGTCGTCGTCGTCGTCGTCGTCGTCGTCATTATCACCACCACCACCATCACAAGAGTGATCATGACTACGATTGTGCGCATCATCCTACGTGCATGTGTATCATCTTCGTCGGCATCTGAATCATCATCAGCATCCTCGTCCTCAGCTTCGACTCGCTCCCCATTCCCCTTGTCGCAGGGACCATGGTCGGATGACCGTAGCGTCTAGACCCCCCCCCCTGCCATCGCTCGGACGTGTGCATTTTTCCTTCGGCGAGGACCATCGCGGAGCATCCTTGATCATTTGGCGGAAGAACCACGCACGAAACCAAAAAAACACAGGGAATGGACGTCCGAGCGATGGCCAGCGCCCGCACGCCTGCCGACGCGCGCTCCCCCCCCCCCGCGCGCGCGGCGGGACCCAGAGCGACAATCCAAGAGCAACAAGCGGCATGGTGATAATGCGGGATGACGATAAATTAAAAAATGGGAGAGAACGATTAAACAAATAGTTTGCTGCTCTTTCTGCACAAGTTTCTGACTGGAGGAGAACGGTCAAAACTGGTTTTCCAGCCCGCGGCCGGTTTTTTTTTAATCGTCATCCAGGGCCAGGGCGCCGCCGCGTGAACACGACCCCCGACCATTTATTAATCGTCATCCTCCATTACTCTCTCGGATCTCGGATGTCGGCGCGGATTTCTTGGATCGGCGCCGGGCCACCCGGCGGCGCCTCCGGCGCGCCCCAGGCGCGCTCCTGACGCGCCACGGAGGGGGGTCCAGCGCCGATCCAAGACATCCGCGTGGACCTCGGATAGAAATATTACGTGCGTGCCTTCATGCTGATCTTGGGCCAGGGGTTGAAGACGTAGAACCCCCAGCCCGCCCCTGCGGCTCTCGAGAGGTTGCCGCGCCCCGCAGGGTTCTCGCCCCCCCCCAGTGGATCTGTCGCAGGCCCGCGCGGCTTTCGTTAGTCGGCGCTGGACCCCCACGCCCTGCGCGCGGGGGGGGGCACCGCTGGAGGCGCCGCCTAGAAAAAGTCGAGGCGGACGTGTTTGACAGTTTTCGGCCTCTCGGGGCCCAAACAGGTCCTCGGGGCAGTCAACAAGACGACTCGGGATGAAGCATCGGTCCTGGGGTAGTGGTCGAGAGGTCGGGTGCCCGTGTCTCGAAAAAGTCGAGACGCCGAAGACTTGGGGTGGGGGGTCCTTACGTGGGCCCCGGAAGCGGCAGGGCCGTTTTTTGATTGTTTCCGAAAAAATAGTGTTGAAATCGGAAGCGGCACAAAAGAGGCGACCGGAAACGGCAGAAAACACAGCTCCAGGATTGGGAGCCGGCGCCGGAGCCGGTGAAAGAACGGCGGCGGCACCAGTACAAAACGGCGTCGGAGCCGGCAAAATTACGGCAAAACAGAGGCGGTATGAAAAACGCGCCCGTTAATGGAGGATGACGATTAATAAATGACCGGGGGTCGTGTTCACGCGGCGGCGCCCGGGATGACGATTAGAAACAACCGGCCGCGGGCTGGAAACCTATTTTTTAAAATCGTTCTCCTTCAGTCCAGTCAGAAAATTATGCAGAAATAGCAGAAACTATGCTTTAAATCGTTCTCTCCCATTTTTTAATCAATCGTCATCCCGCATTGAGGTCCAGCGCCAGGTCCTGTCGTTCCAGGGCCCGTTGAGAACCTGTCGTTCCCAGGGCCCGTTGAGGTCCAGCGCCGGTCCATGGCGGGGTGCGGTCGGGGGCCTCCGCGCGGCGCGCCCGCCCCGCCGGTGCTGGCCCGCCGCGCTGCGGCAGGGGTGGACCTGCACGGTGTTCTTTTTGTACATTCCGTGGGCCGTTTTCGTCCCGACCTCGCTCTGCGGGGAAGGCGGGCGGAAGAGACCACGAAGGAAACACGAGCACAAAGCGATGTGGACGCCCGAAACGGGTACGGAAAGAATGGGTACAATGCCCAACAGCAGTTCATATATGTATATATATATATATACATATATATATATATATATATATATATATATATATATATGTCGGCGGTGCCCGGTGCGGAGCGAACCCCCCCCCCTGGTAATCTCTCCTGGGGGGGTTCGAGCTGGCGCCATTCCCGGTGCGAGCCTGCACGAACCCCCCCGGTAAACACGACCTCCTCTGGTAGGCTGCACGAAACCCCCCGGTAAGGACGCAACCCTTCCGTAAGCGGCGCGCTGCCAGCACGCGCGAAACCCAGCCCCGACGCGCGAATCTTACCAGGACGGGCCGGAACACGGCGGCGGCATTGCATCCCAGGGCCGTGCCGGAACACGGCGGCACTGTTCTTCTCTACGCGGCCGTGCCGTCGACCCCCCACAGCGGCTCTCGGGATTTGCGCCGCAGCCTCTCGTATTGTGACCACGAGCCACAATACGAGAGGCTGCGGCGGAACAAAGGCGAGCAGACGCGAATAGAGAACACAAGGCGAGCACACGCCACACTTCGACAGGGAGCCACCCTTCCCAACCGCCCCCCTGCCCCCCCCCCAACCCACCCCCCACTCCCACCCCCCCACTCCCACAGGGGGGGGGGGGAGCCCAGGTAGACGCAGTGCGGCCTGCACGAAACCCCCCGGTAAAGCGGCAAGGGGGGGGTGTTCTAAGCCGCTGGCGGCACCCGGTGCGGGCTGCACGAAACCCCCCGGTAGTGCACGAAATCCCCCGGTAGTGCTGGGGGGGGGGGTTCGTGCCACGGCGCACCGCCGACATATATAAAATCCGTGGGCCGTCCTCGTCTCGACCTCGCTCTGCGGTGAAGGCGGGCGGAAGAGACCACGGAGGAAAAACGAGCACAACACGATGTGGACGCCCGAAATGGGTACTGAAAGAATGGGTACAGTGCCCAGCAGCAGTTCCTATTCATTCTGAGCAGGACTCGGTGTCCGCGCCGCCGCGGCCTGTGTCCACTCGAGACAGGAGGCCGCCTGCCCAACAGCGGCCGCTGTTGGTTTGGGACAACATTTGTTGTTGGGCATTGTACCCATTCTTTCCGTGCCCATTTCTGGCGTCCACACACACGGTGTTTGGGCAATTCCGTGGGCCGTTTTCGTTTCGACCTCGCTTTGCGGTAAGGGCGGACGGAGGTCTGCAAGCAGTCTGCCTCCTCACCCTCGCCTCATGCGGCAGGCGAGGAGCAGGGGGAGGTGGAGGGGGAGGGGGAGGGGGAAGGAGGAGGAGGAGGAGGAGGAGGAGGGAGGAGGGAGGAGGAGGAGGTGGAGGAGGAGGAGGAGGAGGGAGGAGGAGGAGGAGGAGAGAAAACAAGCACAAAACGAGAACGAACGCCACCGTGTAGCTTCCGCCCTGCGGTGCGGCGCGGCCCGCGACTACGCGCGCGTTGGCCACGGCCCCGTAAGAATGACCTTTCGCCGGAGTGACCTTTGCGGGCACAATGGGGTCCCCCGATCACCGATTGCGATGCGATAGTAGCGTCTGGCGCGCCTGAGTTGTGTCCCCCCGCGGCCCCCCAAAAGCCGCGCACCAAAGGTCACTCTTACCCAGGGTCACTCTTGCGTGTAGCCGACCTTAGGGGAACAAGAAGTGGCATGAACATACAAACTCGGAGGGCCGCGCGGATTTTTCGGATCGGCGCTGGACCCCCCTCCCTGGCGCGCTCCGCGCGCCAGGGGCGGCGCCAGAGGCGCCTCTGGGGGGGGTCCAGCGCGGATCCGTGAAATCCGCGCGGACCTTTGAGTTTTTATGTTTATGTCACTTTTTGTTCCCCTACTCCTGGCCGCAGGAGCTGCCCCCCAGGGATCTCAGAGGAGGAAGCGGCACTCATACCTCTGATGGGCTCATTTTCCACCACCACTACCATACGGATGTAGGGGAGGGAGGAGGAGGAGGAGGAGGAGGAGGAGGAGGAGGAGGAGGACCTCCTCATCCTCCCTTCTCCCCCGTCCTACACATGGTAGTGGTGGTGGACAATTTGCCCATCATGCCTCTACTCGTCCGCCCGTTGCTCCCTGTCTCGGCCTCCTGGGAGGCCCTCGTCGCCACCGCTGGATTGGCCTCGAAGTCCTGGTCAGCACGCACCCCGGGAGAGGTCCGGGGGGGAGCGGTATCGGTCCCTTTGTGGTCTCCCCAGGATCTGGGAAAGGCCGGTCCCTCGGGTGGGCTTGGGCTCTCCGGGCGCAGCGCCCTGCGAGCTCTTTTTGGCGCCAGTGGGGGAGAGGGAGGGTGCCCTGCGCAGGCCCAAGAAGTCCACGCGGACCTCCGGGAGCTCACGCATCCAGTATGCACATCAGCTACCTAAGACATCGGCCCGTCAGCAGGTGCCCCGCGGAGGTGGCTTCCCGCGGAAGCTCTGGGGCACTTGAGGACCCTCAGAGATCGACGAAGCAGGTGCCCCAGGAGTTCTTTGCGCGTGTCTACTGTATGAGATCGTGCCTTGCCTGCTTTCCCTGGGGAGGGGAGCGCAACGAAACCCGTGCTCTCTCGCTGTCACCTTCTCGGGCCTCCTGGAAGGGCTGCCGTCGCGCGGGGCCGAGCTCGCCCCGGCAGTCCTGGCCGGAGAGCGCGCCCGACAGGAGCGGCCTCGGTAGCTTTGTGCGTCCCCCAGGTCTCGGGGTTCCTCTTCGAGGACGTCGACGGCGTCGTCGTGGTCGTGGCCATCGTCGATCGTCGGCGGCGGCGACGGAAGCGTTGCCGGCGTCATTGCTCGTCGTGATCGTGATCGTCGGCGCTGTTGCCGTCGTCTTCGTTGGCGACGTGGTTGTCGCTGTGGTCATGGAGAGCGTCATCGTAACGGTCATACTACTAGCAGTTGCAATGGCATGTCTTTTTCTGTTCCTAGTAGTGGTCGTAGTAGTAGTCGTAGTCGTAGTCGTAGTAATCGTTGTAGTAGTAGTTGTAGTAGTAGTAGTAGTCGTAGTAGTAGTAGTAGCAGTAGTAATAGTAGTAGTAGTAGTAGTAGTAGTAGTAGTAGTAGTAGTAGTAGTAGTAGTAGTAGTAGTAGTAGTAGTAGTAGTAGTAGTAGTAGTAGTAGTAGTAGTAGTAGTAGTAGTAGTAGTAGTAGTAGTAGTAGTAGTAGTAGTAGTAGTAGTAGTAGTAGTAGTAGTAGTAGTAGTCGTAGTAGTAGTAGTCGTCGTCGTCGTAGTAGTAGTAGTAGTAGTCGTCGTGGTAGTAGTAGTAGTAGTAGTAGTAGTAGTAGTAGTAGTAGTCGTAGTAGTCGTAGTAGTCGTAGTAGTCGTAGTAGTCGTAGTTGTAGTAGTAGTAGTAGTAGCAGCAGTAGTAGTAGTAGTAGCAGTAGTAGTAGTAGTAGTAGTAGTAGTGGTAGTAGTAGACGTAGAAGTAGCCGTGGTAGTCCTAGTAGTAGTCGCAATCGGAGTCGTAGTCGTAGC
>CAUYUJ010022159.1:55000-62500 GCA_963575745.1 Prorocentrum cordatum
CTTGACAATCCCTGGGCCCCGTGAGGGCCTAGAGCGGCCAAAAGCATCAAAGACCTGCCGTCGCGATTTTCTCAAGATGCTCGGGGTGGGAGGGCGATGGGAGTTTCTGGGGGACTGCGAGGCTTCAGGGGGTTGGCGCAAAAACCACTAAGAGACGCCAGTGCCAGCATCGCTGTAAAGCCCACGGCTGTCCTGTGAGCATTCCTAGCGTTGCCTGGGATGGAGGAAGTGGAGGCGGGGGAGGGGGATAGAGGGAGCGGGAGGAGGAGGAGGAGGAGGAGGAGGAGGAGGAGGAGGAGGATTACGAGGATTACGATGATGCGCACCAAGGTGCGTGCCAGAGCGCCAGCTGCAGCGGCCGCAAGCGAAGGGTGGCGCAAAAAAAACACGGCCTTGCCGTGGGGCCACCCTTGGTATTATGGATCGCTCGCGGCAGGGGCTACGAGCGCGGCAGCGTCGGGCTGCCGCGAGCGACGGGTGGCGCGAAAAAGCTACGGCCTTGCCGTGGGGCCACCCTTGGTATTTATGGATCGCTCGCGGCAGGGGCTGTGAGGGCGGCAGCGGCGGCCTGCTCCACGGCCATGCCGTGGGACGCCGCTCGGATATACGGAGTGAGGCCGTCGCGACCCGCACGGGCGCGCGTAAAAAGGCCTCTGTCGATCTTTGCTAGATTATCACTGCCCTTGCGGGTGAGGCCTCCGCACGGGCTGGCGAGGTGCCTGGGATCTTCGGTGGCTGTCTTACCGCATTCGCGGCAGAAGTACATGCAAGATTTTCGCATGTAGTGCAGCTTGTGTGAGGCGTGCAGCTCGCGGCCACAGAGCGTGGCCGTCCCCTGTACTGGGACGACCTGGTCGCTTGCGACAGGCTGGGGTGCCATTGGCTGGCACGGCGTCGCACATGCAGGGCGGATGTGGGCCTTACCCACAGTGACTCCGCAACTCGAGCACCTGTACTTGCTCGCGTGGGGCGCGAAGGAGTGAAGGCTAGCACGCAAGGCGCGCTGCAACAGGGTGGCGCGCTGCCCCTTTGCTTGCGAGGGTCGCTCCTCGACCCAAGGATCAACGGCCAGGGTATCAGCGAGCGCGCGACGGGCACGGCGCCTGATGAGAGCACATTGAGCATCGTGCAAGTCGGTCGGGGGTGCGGCACCAACTATGGCCGCGTCCCATGCGCGACGGGCGGCTTCACCCGCCCACGCGTCTGCACAGGCGCTGCCTAGCGTGTGGGCGAAGGCAACGGGGTCACGCGACAGGTTGGTGGCGCCCTCGCTGTGTGAGGGCACCCATAGGACGTGCACAGCGCCTGGGCCCCTGTTCTGTATCGCGCGGCCAATGCGCTGCCACAGATCACGGTTGGCCCCCTGGGGCTGCAGGTGGCGGCTCGACGTCCACCCCTCCAATAGGGGCATGTTGTCAGTGCCATAGCGCAGGTCGCCAAACGAATGTTCGAGGGCCAGCGCGAAAGCTAGGAGTTCGGCACGCGGCACCGTTTGAAATGGGCCATCCAAGCCTGACAGGATGCCTCCCCAGGGTATCCATTTCCCATAGCGAGACTGCATGGGGATCATTGCGGCGCCTACCCTGCGGCGACGGGGGCCGGAGCTATACTGACCCCCCGAGCCGTCGCCATACAGGGCGAGGAGGCCATCCGAATCTTCACGCCCTTCCCAGTCCCGCCCAACCCAGCTCCACCCACCGCCCCGTCCCGTATCTCGAAATACAGGGTGCGTGTCCGCACGGGCGGCAAGGCCACGGAGCCAGCATGTAGGATCAGCCTCAGCGCGCGCAAGGGCTGAGGGGGGGAGGGCGTCAGATTTCTCGTAGTCCTCGTGGTCGCGGCTGCTGGGGCACAGCCAGACCCGATGCATCAGCGTCTCCTCGGCGCCTCCACACCTCGGGCAAGAGGTCCCGGCCTGGTAGCCCGCCTCGACGAGACGCCCGCGGGGCCACTGTGCTCCCGCCACTACGCAGAGGTTCAGCGCCCACTGGTCGTACTCTCCGTCGCGCATGAACTTGTTCATCTCGTGCGTCACAATATGAACGTCGGCCCCTCCTCTCTGCAGTCCATCTCCATCAGGATGTTTCGCTGCGGCCTGCCAGTAGCCGCTCTCGATGGACTACAGAACTCCAGGGCCAGCTGCGACGGGTCGACCTGCTCGCGTCTCTGCTCCCAATCTCCGCAGCCCTTATGAGGTAGGAGCCATGTCTGCTCGACATGCTCACCCTCTCGGGGCTGACGAGACCACTCAAAGGGCGAAGGGCAGTCCCACCCAGCGTCAAGTAGGATGGCCTGGACGGCGGAGATGGGGCCCACCACCTGACGCCAGCGCCTCGTGCCGCTGCAGGTGGCCTTCGTGTAGATGGTCCGCCAGGCCTTGCCGATGCGATGATGGTAGTTCGGGTTCGCGAACCAGAAGTCTAGCCACTCCAGGATGGTCTGCCATCTGGGCTCAATGCCTGGGTCCTTGTCGCCCAGGATCACGGCGACGGCGGTTGTGAGACAGCGCCCAGGGACCTTCCCCGCTGCGGCCTGCACGGCCTGACGCCTCTGCTCGGTGATGGTGCACGGGGAGAGGCCCATGACCTGGTGGCCGCAGGTGCCTTGCGGGCGGGATCCCGTTGCCCAGAGGCCCTTCGCGATCTTGGCGAGCGAGGCGTGCCTGCGGATCTTGGAGATGATGCGTCCAGTCCTGCGCTTGGCCTTCTGCGCCTTCTGAGTAGCTTTGGCCGCCACTCTGCGTCGGGCTCCGACGGTCTCGATGCCCAGGCCGACCGCGGTGCGGGGCGCCTTGATGGAGTTGCCCGCGCGCCTTAGGTGGGCGTGCACGTTGTGGGCAACCGCAGCCGAGGACGCAATCACCGTGGTCTTCGGGGACACCTTGAGCTCCGTCTCGGCCGTGCCATCGCACAAGATGGCGCCTACGTCTGCGAGGTCCCTGGCGACCTGCTTGGGTTCTCCTTCGGTCCTTGCGACCGTGTCGTCGACGAAGGTCCACGGGCCCGCGCAGGCGTAGTTGTGGTGGGCCTTGGCCAGGGCGGGGCCCGAGTAGACCTTGGCAGGCTTCCCTCCGTGCGCGCTGCCAGCGACGATGGGGCGCTGCGGGTCGATGATGTCGCTGACCCAGCCGCGCATGCGCGGGAACCTGGAGGCCATGAACAGCTGCACCTCCAGCGCGACTACTATGGGAAGGAATGTGACCTGGATTGCCGTATCCAGGAGCTTGGCGAAATTGGCTGAGCCATTGAACTTCTCGGCGTCCATGAGGAGGGTAGCGTAGGAGAAGCCTAGGGCCGCCGCCGTCTCGTCGAGGAGGGCCCTTGTCAAGGCGGCCCGTAGGGCGCTGGAGCCCTTGATGGCGGTGTCCCAAACCTCCGCAGCTCCCTGGACCACTGGTCGGTGATCGTGACGCGGATCTTGCCCCAGGTCTTTGGGGTGGTGGGGGGCATGCCGAGTATGCGCTCGCCCCAAGCAGGCTTGGGAGCCATCGCGCCAACCGTGGCGCAGAACTGCTGCGGCCATAGCCCAGTAGACTCGACGAAGTTGTAGAGCTGGGCCAGCTGGTTGATGCCGTTGGGGGGCAGTCTCTGTATGTCGAGGGGCCCAATGTTGTCGACCTCGCGAGCTTTCTTGGGGTCCGCCACGCAGGCCACCGCGTAGATGTGCTGCGCCTCGATGCAGGGGGGCGGGCCCTCCCTCGCCTTGCGCATCGCTTCCAAGTAGGCCTGCGTGGTCTGCTGCTCGCCGTAGGAGTAGGTGGTCCATATCTGCCTCCAGGCGTTAGCGGCCCTATTCATGACGGTGTAGGGGTCGGCGAAGGTAACGCCGTGGAGTTTGGTCTCGAGCTTCGGTGGGCTCGGATCTTTTATGCTGCGGTGGAGCTTCCCTGGGGACTCTTTCCAGGTCCGCTTGGCCCAGTCCAGGTAGCGCTTGCGGGCCTTGCCCGCAGCCCTGGCTGTGGCGCCGTGCTGCCGGCGCTGGGTGGTCGCGCAGATGTGGTCGAGGTCGTGCTCGTCGCAGAAGTCCAGGGGGGCCACCTGCAGCTTCCACTCCTCAACCTCCGCGGGGTCGACCTTGGGGCCGATGTACTTCTTGTGGTCGTCGTTGCTGTCGAGCTGATTCAACATCGTCTGGGCGCGCTTCGCAATCGAATCCCGCGCCTCCACGTGCTTGCCATTCTTGACTAGCGCCGCGAAGCGCTGCAGGAGCGTGCCGAACTGCTGCCACCAGCTAGCCTCGGGGTCGTTGGGGTACGCACGGCCAGGGGTCGCCTTCATGACCTGGTGGGCCGTCTGGTAGCCCTGCGCCCTGCCTTGGCACTTTGCCCCCCCCTCGGCTGGGACAGCGTGGGCCGCCAGAAACGCGATCTCGAGCGTGGCGACCCAGTGCGCGTAGGCAGTGTTGATCTGCTTTGTCTGGAGGGGGGCATGCGCGTGGAAGATGCGGCCCCTGCCCTCCATGGTGCCCACTCGGTCGCCCTGGAACTTGGAGTACGTGGCCGCGATGCTCGCGGCCGGGGATGCTCGGGCAGCCTACCCCTCCTGGTTCGCAAGGCCTCCGCTCGAGCTCTCGACCGTTTACTCATCGGATCAGGGCCCCTCTTAGGCCTGGCTCGAGCGGGTGGGGCTTTGGGGACCTTTATAGCGCGGTAGCCCCAGGGCTCGGCGTCGCCGATGGTGACCTGCATGCCGCCGATGGTCACGGCACGTCGTAGACCGCCCCTACGGTGATGCGGGATGCGATGTCGGACCTGACGATCGCGTAGTCGTAGACGGAGCCCTTGCCCTTGTCGCGCGTGGCGGTGCACGCAGGGTCGGTGACGATGGCACCATTCCAGCGGCTAAGCCACGGCTTGTCCTTCCACCATGGCGGCTCGTAGTTCCAGTCAGCCAAGATGATCCACGGATCAGCAAGCATGTCGAGGAACGTAGATATCGACATCAGGATGTCGCGAATGGCCCCCCGTGTCACGGAGGCCTGGCCGCAAGTACGCGGCCATGACGATCACGTTGCCGCTCCTGGTGGGTAGGATGGTGGGCGAAAAGCTCACGAACGGCTGGCGCTTGTAGGTCTGGAGGTAGTGCTCCCTGTATCCCTCGATGGTAGTGGCCGCGACGTCCCGTCGCACCAGCACCCACTCTCCGCCGTGCGTGCCGACGTCCGACTTGTGGGTCGGGGTGGCGGGAGTGGCAGCCATCTTCCATCCATCCATGGCGAGCTTCCCGAGCAGGTCGCCGAGGCCCTGGCGTCGACGTGCGTCTCCGCGAGCTCGAGCATGTGGCACTGGTAGCCGATGGTGCGGCAGCAGTTCGCGGCCTGCGGCCCCCACTCCGTGATGCTGCCGAGTAGGATCTGGGCCTTGAGGTCGGCGTTGCCCCGACTTCTGGCTGGCTGGCGACTCGGATCCTGACCTGCCATTCCCTTCGGCGGAGGCGGCCATCTGCTTAGCCCTGGCGACTGAGTCGGCGATGAGGGCCGCAGCGGATTCACGGTCTGCAGCGCTGGTCTTGCCCTCGCGAGGCTCATCTGCAGTGGAACCCGCAGGTGCTTGGGCGCCACCTCCCGCGGGTTGCCCCCCCACAGGGATGTCGGCTGGGTCGACGACGGCAGGCTCGGCAGGCTCTTGTTCTCGCCCACGCTTGCGCTTGGCAGGGTTCTGGGCGGACTCTTTGGCCTGGCGGAGGATCTCGCTCATGAGCTCCTGGCCCTCGTGGAGCTCCTTGAGACGTTCGTCCAGGTCCTTCTTCCACTGCTCCATCTGCTGCTTGGTGGAGTCGTCGTGCTCCCCGAGGTCGTCCCAGATGGTGGTGTCGACGCGGAACAGCTCGTCGGCTTTGAGAACGGGAGGTGGCGCGGGCCCAACTCCAAGCTTATGTTGTTGTTCCCCCTGGGCCTGCTCGCGTGCCCGTTTGGCCTTGAGCAGGTCGAGGGCTGCTTGCTCTTGGCGGGCCTCGGCGTCGGCCAGCCACAGCTCTGCGGCCTCCACGTCGCCCGCGGTCTGCTGGAACTTCCGCTCGCGGTCGGTGAGGGCGGAGAGGGCGGACTGGAGAGCCTGCTCCGCCGTCCGCGCTGGCGGCGGTGGTACGGGGTCCTGTAGCGCATCCTGTAGTTGGTCGACCAGTCCCGTATGCTTCTCATCGTCGAGGAGGAGCTTGAGGGCCTGGAGGATGCCGTCCTTGGAGGGCGGCGGGTTGCCGTAGTCCTTCTTGGCTGGTGGCGGTCCGGTCCGCCACGGCTCTGGGGCCCAGGCACCTTCTGGCTGCTTGTGCTCCGACGGGGACGGGGCGAAGGCCCTGTCGCGCGAGAAGCGCTCGGACTTGCCCTTCCACGTCCATCGGTACCGGCACTGCTTGCATATCGCGCAGTCGCACGCGGGCCGTCCTGATCCAGCTCGGGGCTGGGGAGACCGAGGAGGTGCTCGCTGATGTTGGCCACGAGGATTGGGTCCACGGCCGACTGCCATGACTCCGAGCCAACGGCGGCGCGCGCGGGAGGGCTGGGCGGCAGCTCGCCTCTCGGATGCGCTGCGGATATGGAGGCTGCGGGCGGCAGCTCGCCCGAGATGGTTGCTGCAAAGAGGATCGCTGAAAGCAATGGGAGCCTACCCCGCTGAGGCAGTGGATGGATCGCCATTTGGCCTTGAGCCAAAATGGCTACGGAGGAGGAGGAGGAGGCGGAGGAGCAGGAGGAGGAGCCCCCCTGCCACCTCTCAGGGGTTCAGGCAGGCTGACCTTGCTGCTGTCCGCATGGCCCTCGCTCGCGCTCGAGATTGCACCCGCGTGGTCCACCCGCCCCGTCTTGCGGATCTTGACAAGGGGGGTGTTGCATGCGCAGTGTGTGGCTCGACTGGCATGGGCTCACCTGCGTTGTTTGCCCTGTGCCCAGGTCAGCTAGCACCGCTAGCCTGGGGTTATCGAGTGTTGGCTGGCTAACCTGGCACGGGGACTGTATCAGGTTAAGAACAAGTGGTTTTTGTTGGATCAGCCGTAGCGCGGCTGACGATCCTCGCGCAGGGGAAACGTTCCCCCTGGCATACGATGCTCTTTCCATATGCCAGGGGTCGTGCCGCGCAACCTGCGTGCATGAGCAGAAGTAGTAGTAGTAGTAGTAGTAGTAGTAGTAGTAGTAGTAGTAGTAGTAGTAGTAGTAGTAGTAGTAGTCGTAGTAGTAGTCGTAGTAGTAGTAGTAGAAAAAGAAGAAGTAGTAGTCGTAGCTGTCGTCGTCGTAGTAGTAGTAGTAGTAGTAGTAGTAGTAGAAGTAGAAATAATGGTAATAGTTGTAGATGAAGACGAACTCGTACGAGTAGCAGCCGTAGTGGTGGTAGTAGTAGTAGTAGTAGTAGTAGTAGTAGAAGTAGTAGTAGTAGTAGTAGTAGTAGTAGTAGTAGTAGTAGTAGTAGTAGTAGTAGTGGTGGTAGTAGTAGTAATAGCAGTAGTAGTAGTAGTAGTAGTAGTAGTAGTAGTAGGAGTAGTAGGAGTAGCGGCAGTAGTAGTAGTAGTA
>CAUYUJ010022159.1:67500-80000 GCA_963575745.1 Prorocentrum cordatum
TCCTCCTCCTCCTATTCCTCCTCCTCCTCCTCCTACTCCTTCTTTCATCACCACCATCGTCATCAACATCACCATCACCAGCATCATCCTTGTATTCCTCGCCATGTCCAGGCTTCGAGTTTTCGAGCGAGCTGCGTTGGTCATCGCAATTGGAAGAGGCGCAGCGGACCAGAGCCACACTTACCACATGATCGAAGATGGAACACCGTGGCACATCCAGACGAACGCCTGGGGATGTCGGCCGCGCAGCTTCCTCAACTTCCACTTCAGGTATTCGTGCCGCGAGTGCGGGGTGCGTGCCCTTTTCAACCAGTGTTGCAAGCACAGAAAAAGGACACGGGGCAGGCACAGCACCGAACGTTGAAGCAGCCACCAGTCGCCCGCTGGCTCAAGCGCCCGCCTAAGTCTGAGGAACAGGGGCGCGACCCCACCACGCTCTCGGAAAGCAGCTCGGCACGCTGCTGCATTCGAACGAAGGGCGTAGGGACGGTCGCGCAGCTTTCCAGCGATCGCGAGTCTGTTTGCAAGAAGGCGGAGGAGGCGCAGCCGTCGGATCTGTCCAGCACACGGGCCTCGGGGACCTCCTGCAGCGCAAGCAGACGAAGCCCGAGCAGGTCGAGCGGTCGCTGCAGGGAGTCGCCGCCGCAAGACGCCTTGCAGCAGGCGCGTGAGCTTTTCGATGGAAAGAAGAAGCAGGTGCTCAAGCACTGCGAAGCCATTGTGGATATCGTGGAACAGACTAAGAAGACGCAGTCCGCAAACGTTTGTCGAACTGTTCCCCCACTTCGTGCGTCGGTGGGCCCCAAGCATGATATTGACCCGTTGGAAATCATGGCGAAGTGTTTACGTAGGTACGGAGGGTGCTTCTGCAACGAAAAACGCATAAACATCATAAAGGTATCAGCGTAAATCCAGTTTTCTTGTTGGCCTTCCAAGTCCCATGCTCTGTCTTCTTGGGTGCAGGGGGGAGCTAGGATGCGCGTCAAGTCCGTGACTTTCTCCATCAGGTGCGCGAGAGCGCAATCTCGTGCGACTGCGCGCGGCTCTCATTTCTAGTAGGGGCGTCGTCGTGTTTCGCACATCGTTGCCCTTACGGACCAAGTTCGAGAGGCGCGGCGCGCGTCCAGGAACGGGCCGCCCCCCGTTCAAGCACTGCCTGAGCCCTAGTTCCAGACCGTTCCCTATCCCGCCCGCGGCAACTTACACGTCGAACAGAGGAGGGGCTTTGGGATATGCAGGCTGCAGAGGGAGGGCCAAGGGAAGGGGTTGGAGGGAATGTCCCATTCGGTCGGGCGGATTCCGCTTGGCCAAACGCAGTGCTGTCTTGAGCCTTGGGCGCGGCTGCTCTGCCAGACGGCTCGGGCGCGCGGCTGGCGCCCCGGGCGACCCTGAAGTTCTCGTCAGTTTTCTGGGAAATCCTCTTCTCAAAAGTTTAAGTTGCGATTCCGCGCAGCTCCTTCGATTGCCTGCGACATGCAGTTTTCGAGATTTCGCGAGACATGGACCTTTCTTGGCGGGGGATCTCTCTGTTAGGTCACGTTGCGGTAGATGTGCACACGCGCGCAACGCTAACTTTTGGCTGCCCGGCTTCGGGGGAGAAGCGGCTTCATTCAAAATGGATGCGTCCATTTTGCTTCTGGCCAGCGCCGGCCCCGTTCGACGGGCCGCAGGCGGGCGCGTCTTCGACGGCAGGATTGGCCCACCGACCCGTGAAACAGCGCCGCGCGCGCTCCGCGATTCGTTCTCGCGCCGCGTTCGAGCCACTCCCGCGCGCGGGTTTTCGAGCGGCAGCCGCGCGCTCGCGCCAAATAGCCCCCGACTGGCATCTTTCGGTCTCCCGTTCGAGTTTCGCCATCGACACAGGCGCGATCCTCGAGCAGGCAGCGGATTAGAATGACAAGTTCTAGATCAAGATCCCAGCGCCCGCGGGGGCTGGCAAGACTGTCGACTGCGGCGGCGCTGCCGCCCGACGCGCTGCTGGCTTTGATGGGCCAGCGGCATCGGACGCGCCGGCGCCGGGATGCGACCATTTCGACCTGAACGACGAAAGGGCCGCGGAGGCGTTCCCCAAGGCCGGGCGCGATGTCTCAGATTCAGGGGCCAGGGCCCGGTGGCCAAGCGACATGGGCGCCGGCGGCCAAGCGTCGCCGCGCGGCGTTCGCGAGGGCTGGCCGCGGGCGAGCGACGGAAGTTGCGGGCAGGGATGCCCGCGTGCATTTCCAGAGAAGCACGTCGAAGAGTTGTCGAGGGAGGGCCCTGGCCCCCGCGCATCTTGGAAGCGCCGGCAGCCCGGGGCGCTCAGGAGCAGGCGTTGGAGGCGTCGCGCTTGCATGGGGCGGGCGGCGACAGGCCCCCCCAGGCCGCGAAAGTCAGCGGCGCGGCGACTGGCGGCAGCATTGGGCGGCTATTCCCCGCGGCGTTGCAGAGGGAGAACGCGGAGGTAAAGTTTTGGAAGCGGCCTGCCCCCTCGCCAGGCAGCGCCGCCCAGGAAGCCAGCCAGCCCCGGCGGCGCCCGCAGCCTGGGGCGCCCGGGAGCACTGTAGTGGACTTGGGGCTTGCGTTGGGTTGCAAGGTACTTGTAAGATCGTTGTAAGGCAGTTGTAAAGTATGTGCAACATATGTGAAGTCTGTGCAACATATGTGCATGTCGCTTAAGCGTCTGTGAGTTTTGAGCCCTAACATAACTACCTTAGCAAGTAGCACAACATGTGCATCGGTTGGTACGCTCTTGTCTTGACTTAGCCCGATTTGCAATTACACGCAGAGATATTTGTTGATGGTTGAAGTCAGCTTTCTTGCGTGCCAGGGTCAGAATGCCACATTGTATTCATGCATGCGGATGCCGTCCGCATCGCATGATTCTGATTTCCTCACGTTGTCCACTTGGCTTTTCCAAAGTGACTTTCCAATAGCGTAAAGATGCATCCGTCGCTGGATTGCGTGCCAGGTGGCACTTGAACGCCCGGCGGGCGACGCCGCGATCGAATTTGGCCAACTCGCGCAGAAACTGCAATCCCCACATGTGTTCACCATCACATTCCGATGCGTCATATATGCATTCCCTACCACGCGTTCCACGATGAGCACACGTCACGCAGCATCATATTTCAAACAGAACGTTGTTGTCTTGATGTAGGTGTGTCAGGCTCGAGCTGCTTTTGCCGTTTGCAGTGGCTGCGTTTTCTGCGCGCGCCATGCAGAATTTCTACCCGCAAGAGCTGGTGGATCTCATCAGCGGGCGCATCGATATGCATCGCGACGGCAAGCTTGCTCCGATCACAGCTTGGAAGGATTGCGTCGACCGCTTTTTGAATGATATGGTCGCCGCGCGGATCGTCGCCCAGGCGGGCGATTGCATCATCTACCCCTCGAACCGTTCTGGCCTCGGTGTGAACGCACACAACGTCCACAGGGTTGGCGCAATACTCAAGCATATCGGCGTTGACCCTGCAGAGCTCGAGAAGGCGGTTGCCTCCAGGCGCGCGCCCGCGGATCCGATGAAGCCGTCCCAGGTTGTATGTAATCAGAAGCTGACTTCGTCCAGTAGGGGCATGTTGGCGCCGATGGCGGGCGCGGAGGGGTTCTGCTCGGTGGGGTCGGGCCACACCGCGCAGTTTTTCATGGCGGCGAGAAGGCGGCCTGCCTCACGCCTGAGCCGACCCGATGATGGGCGGGAAGATGAACGCAGAGACGCTGCCCCAGGACGCGCGGTTCTGCGCCGCTATCACGAAGGGCTGGCGTTGGACCGTCTTGCCGCGGCAGGCAGAAGCCACGTGGCCGCGCCTTCCAGATTTAGCACAGCGCGCCCTCGATGCGAGCAGCAACGTTGCCAATTTGATGTCGGGGCGCGAAGTTTGCGTGGGCATGGCAGAATTTGCAGAACTGATGCCTGCAGGATCTTCTTTTGATGTCTGCGTTGAGGCAGCGAAGATGAACCGGCCTCCATGACAGGCAGGCGGTAGAAATGCCCCCCTGCAAACGCGCGCGGCGCAGGCAGCTATTGGTTCCCAGCGACATTGAGAGGCGCGGCGAAGCTATTGGTTCCCAGCGACATTGAGAGGTTGGAAAGCAAAGCTGCCAGGGAGAAGGTAGTTGCCGTCGACGGGGACCTTGCCAAATGCTATCGCCTCGCAGGCTCCCTGCGCGCAGGCGGCCGCATTGATTTAGAGCAGCGTCGCGCGCCGGTGGGGAAGTTCTTCCTTCGCTCAGTGTTGCGCCTGGTGGGGAAAGGCAAGCTCGGGCCAGAATGCGTACTGCGCGAGAGCCAGGCCCGATCACCGCGGACTTCGTATCTGAGGTAACCAGCATGTCTGGCGGCGGCGTTGTCGCGGACCCAGACGGCGAGTGGAAACCTGAGACTGCTTCTGACGCCAGCGATCGCAATTCTGCAGCAGATGGCTGCAGGGCTGCCGCGATGTCTGAGCAGGAGTCGCGCGACCTTGTGCGCGTTCTAGAGAGCAAAGGTTTCCACCCGGGCGTGGTCGCATCTGAGCGCGCCGTGAGCGCGCCGGCGGGGCTGTGCAAGATATCGTCCATTAGTTCAGCCGAGGTCACCACGGGGCAGCTGACTGCCTTCTGTGATCCAACGTTTGACGCGCAGGTATCTTTCGCGCCCTTCTCGAAGGAGTGGGCGCCGCACAGGGGCAACGTGCCATTTGCGGTGCCGATGTCAGCGCTGTTGCAACGCGGCCTTGCCCCCGGCGTCGTCGTTACCGCCCGGAAGATAGAGGAGGGCAAGCTGGCTCTTGCGCAGTTTCCTGAGATGGACAAGATCAGGACATACCTAGAATGGGCCGGGCATGATAGAAGGGCGGCCGATGGCGCAGGAGACGGAGCTGGCGCGCCACAGCTGGCGCGCGCGCCGCCAGGGGCGTCGCGTCAAATGCAGCGGCCAGCTCGCGGCGGCGAAGGGTTTGCCAGCCACGCGCGGATTCCAGCGCCAGTTCTCGCCGCGGCAGCGGCTGTCACGGGACACGGCGCCCTCTGGTCGAGTGGTGGCGTGGCTGTTCTCAGTCGTCCGCCAGCGGCGCCTTATTCCAAACTTGCGACCAGCCAGTTGCCAGTGCGCAGGTCTGGCTGCGCGACGTGCAACGTTGGTCTGGCGCGGCGTCTGCGCGCGGCCCCCCTGTGCCCAGTCGAGTCAGTTGGTTTCAAAGTTAACATTGAGCTGGTGGCGAGTTCGACGGTTTTCCAATGAGGCCTCGATGGGCCTTGGCTGAGCACGGGGGCGGGGCCACGTTGCCCGATGAGATCGTCGGATGGCCCGCCGGAGATAGAGGGGCCATCCTGCCGACGGAAGAGCCCGCCATCGGGGCCAGGGGGGCAGATGTCGGAGTCTGCAGTGAGTTTCTCGCCTTCTCTGTAGGCAGCGTGGAGGTGCTCGAGGGGGCGCGCGCCCAAGTGCGCCCTGACTTTCGCGTCGCGCGGATATGTCGAGGGGCGAGTCGCTGCTAGGACCACGGGGCCCGATATCCAGCTCAAGTTTCCTACTGAGACGCCGTGGCCTGCGTGGTCTGCGCCGTCAGAAGATCCCCTGGGCCCCCGGCATTGGGCCGCGGGCGCGGCGCTCCCGCGAGATCTCGGCGGGGGGCGCGTCATCTGGCTCGACGCGACTGCGGCCCGCCATGTTGGGTTTCAAGACCTGAGCGGCTGGAGTCACAAGTTGCGGCAAGGGCGCGCTGAAGGTCTCAAGACACCCACTAAATTGTTCTCCGCGGCTCAGGCGCGATCGCTCAGGCAGCGCACCTTAGTCGAGCGCCGCAGGTGGGCGTGGTGCTACCCGGCGGCATTTCGCCGGCGCGCCATGGGGTCGGCGGCCGGAGGTCGAGGAGAGATTGGCCGCGCGGCGTTCAGACATCAGAAAAGGACTTGCTGCAGAATTCGGGCGGTGGGCTGGCCCGCTGCTGGCCCTCCACTGGCGGGGCGGACTCTCCGGGGCAGGTTTGTTCAACCTTCTCTTCGCAGGCCTGACTCTGGGCGCGCAGGATGCGGGTTTTCTACTTGGCGCCTCGAAGCCCCATCTCGAGTGCTTGCAGCGACCCGCAATCGCGGGGGGGGGATCGGCTCAGGCCTGGAGTGTTTTGGCGCGGAACGCAGCC
This sequence comes from Prorocentrum cordatum, assembly GCA_963575745.1. NCBI lineage: Eukaryota > Dinophyceae > Prorocentrales > Prorocentraceae > Prorocentrum > Prorocentrum cordatum. The sequence continues at coordinate 73,599 of CAUYUJ010022159.1, forward strand.
GGTCCGCAGGCCGGCTCCGCCGCTTGCCAGCACGGGCGCGGCGTGGCTCATGAGCCCCACGCCTTCGCGCCAGGCGAATCTGGCCCCCCCTGTCTGCCGGCGGCGGGATCGCAGGCCCTCGAAGTCGTTCTGCCGCAGGGGGGGCCCGGGTAGGCTCAGCCACGCAGAGCTCGCGAGGCGCGTCCTAAGGGCTGGCGCCCCCAGGATTTCGTTGGGCATCGCCCGTCATGGGTGGAGTCGCTCTCGGGAAGTCAGGGTGGCAGGCGGGTGCTCGATCCGCTGCGGCCGCTCTTTGATGCCGCGCATGCGGTGCTAGCTATCGACAATATTGCGGCTGGGCTCGGCGGGGGCAGGGCGCGCTCGCGGCGAGGCTCGCGGCTTCTGGCGAGTTGCGAGCAAGCTATCGTTGGCGTTTCGCCTCAGTGGGAGGCCCCCCCGGGACTGCGGGCCGCGGCCGCGCCCCGCGCCCCCTCTCTGCGCGCTCAGTCCCCCAGGCGGGGTCAGGCCGATCATGCCGTGCTCGCTCGGGCGCCGCGCGTGGCCGAGGCTCCGTCAACCCGTTGCGAGGCGTTTGAGGAACGGCGCTGGGGGGGCTGCTTTCTGGGGGAGTGCGGAGGGTGGGTCTGGGCGCGCGCGGGGCAGGTCTGGCCGCGCGCGCAACCTGCCGCGGCCGCTGCGCCCCGCGGGGCCCACTCGGCAGCCAGCGGCAGGCTTGTCCTCTTCAAGTAGCGCGAGCACATCTCGCGCGAAGAAGCGCGCGCGGAAGCCGCGCAGACTGTCTTCAGCGTGCGCGCGCGCAGCGCGCCGCCCCCAAGAGCGGGCGGTTTGGCGCCATGCTGCCTGAGGCATCGCACAAGCAAGCGGGGCTGTCGTGGCGGGCCGCAGCGCGGCCCCTGCCCTGGCCATGCTGTTGGCCCACGCTCTAACGTGTAAGTTGCAGCGCCAGTTTCCAGAGGTCAGGCGTCGGAGCCTGGTGGGCGATGTCCTGCTCCGGGCATCCGACAGGTTCGACCAGGCCATGAATCAGTTCCTGGCTGCGCTCGCGGCCATGGCCAAGGGGTCGGGGGCCAAGCGGTTGCGCGTCAATTGGGGCAGGGCCGCGCGCCCAGCCCTGGGCGCGCGTGCCAGCGACGGTTCAGCCAGGCGAGCTCCAGAACAGAACCAGCTCTTTCAGCATGCGGAGCGCGTCGCAACCAATGCGAATGAGAAGCATCGCGTGAGCACCATCATGAGAACAGAACGAGCGTTTTCGGAATGAGGAGCGTCGCAGAATGCGATCACCCTTGTGAAAGGGCCCCCGACAGCGACAGCGGCCCGGGGCCCAGCGGCCACGGGCGTCGCGGACGGAAAGCTGACTGGCCCCAGGATCGCGGCTTCCAGGGCCGAGGGGCGCGCTTGCGCAAGGGTGGCCCCAGTGGGAGTGCGTTTGTGTGCTTCCTTGCGCGGGGCCCATCGTGATCCATCTGCCGTTCGATCTTGGCGATGTAATGTGTGCCAAAATGTCTGGTGAAGAAATCAAAAACCATGGATTATTCGGAGAGTTGGTCGTGTTGCGAAGGCTGGGCAAATTCTTCACGGTATCAGCGAAATTGGTGGCAGACGCTGGCCGCGAATCACTGCGTCGTGGCGACCGCCTCGGGCCTGCCCGGGCCGGGCCCGCGGCAGGCCGCCCTGGGTGGCAGGTCGCGGACGGCTGTCGCAGGTCAGGCACGGCAGGCCCCCTGCGCGGGCCCCCCACGCGGGCGGTTCTCCTGGCGCTCGCAGGGACTGGAGCCTCGAAGAGGTTTGACTTTTCTCGCTTCGAATTTCTGGGCACGCGTACTCCGCGAGCGAGTTTGGGGCGGTCTCGTGGCGCGGCCTCGCGCAGGATGCAGCGCGCGTGGTCTCTGAACCATTGCGCCCCGGCCGCGCGGCAGGCGCTCGGGTTAGCCAGCTGCGCCATTAGTCCTCGAGCGCCTTTTTTCGGCAAAGCGATTGGCACAGACCTGGGGCGAACGACGCGACGCCACAGTTAAACACTTCGTAAGGGAGATCTTCTTGGGCTCGTCTTGGACTCGCGCGACGGATGCCAGCGTTGCGGGGGGCGGGGTGCCTCGCAGCACGTGTTATACGTAGTGGCGCCCTTGCTTCGAACGCGCGCGCGGGGATCAATGCCCGCCCGTTCTGAGGGAAGACGCAAAGACGGCGCACGGCGGGAGCGAGGCATGAGGCGAATTGCTCTGCAGGTGTCTTTGCCCCTTTCCCAGTGGGCACGTTCCCCATGTCGAGCCTGATGCGGGGGTTTGGCTGGGGGGGTGGGGCAGCTGAATGGCGTTTTCTCTTGGAGACGTTCGTTGACGGCTCGGCGCGCCCCGCCGCCACGTCAGGAATCAGTCGCGCGGGTTTCTCGATCTGCTCAGATTGGCCCGTCTGACGCATTTCTGGGAGCCCTTTTGCGGGGTCGCGCCCCTGCACCTGGCTCCGCTGCAGCAGGCGAGACAAGGGGAATTGTTGCCTTTTCCTTTTCAGCCCAGCCACTGCGAGCGGGATCATGGTGGCGACCCCGCGCATGTTTATTTAGACCGTTGCTGCCATCTCGTGTGCTCGGGACCTTGGGGCTGGCCTCTCTGCGATACGAGCCAGGCAGCAGTTCTGACGGGAATGGTGGGGGGGAGGGGTCGCGGGAGGGGGCATTGCGCTGCGCCTAAACCAGCTGTCTTGGCAGATCCGAGGCAATGCAGCAGCCGACAGACACGCAAATATGGAAGCCTAAGTGTGGCAGATTCCGTCGCAGCAAGCTTTGTTCGTTCATGGACAAGAGAGCACGGCTGTTGCGGCCACCACAAGGCCTGCGAGGGCCCACAAGTGTCCGCGGACTCGGGCTTGTGGAACCTCAAGGGGGCGTTGGGACTTCGGACGTCTCTCTCAGGTCGAAGCCCGGGGGCCGGGACGGCCTCCGCGACGTATGTCTCGGCATCGCTCGGACGTGTGCATTTTTCTTTCGGCGAGGACCATCGAGGAGCATCATTGATCATTTGGCGAAGGAATCCACGCACGAAACCAAACAAAAGCACAGGGAATGGTCGTCCGAGCGATGGCCAGATGTCTGGAGGCGGGGTCTGGCCTCTTGATGGAGTGGAGGCGGTCTGCATGCCAGGTGCTGTTGCTGCCCCTCCAGTGCCACCACCTCGCCCTCAGCCCCCGCCCGAGGAAGGCGTTGCTCCTTGGAATGTAAACGGCCGCGTTGTGCGTGGTGCGGCGATCCACCCTGGTCACGCAGTTGCGTGTTGCAGGTCCTGCGGGGCGGGGGCCTGGATGGCCCACGTCGGGGACCCTTGGCCCCAGGGTTGCGGACCCAGCGGCCTGGACATCCAAGGGTTGTTCGTCCTTGGCAGGGTGATCGCTCGCTTCGGCAGCGCGCCAGACCCGCGCGCAGCGCAAGTTCAGGAGGGAAAAAACACAGACACAATTAATCGCCGATTCCCCAGAAAAGATTGGAAAATATGGGAGCTGGGCGGGAAGCCAGAAACCCAGAAAACATGGGAAAACATTGGGAATCCTCCCCCTCCTCCTCCACCTCCTCCCGCGCAAGTGTCGCCCTGGACGTCGCGGCGGCAGCTGCCGCCATCCCTCGGCGGCCACGGGCGGCCTCCCCCGCCGCGCCGCGCCCGTGCGCCTCCCGCGGATGGCCTCTCCGCCCCCCTCGGCCGCGGGCTGCGGGGGGCTGCGCGGCCTCGTGGTTTCGGTCCCCGGCCGCGGCCTGTGGAGCTCGCTCCGTTCGGGGGCGGAAAAGAGGGGGGTGATGACTAGGGGGGGGGGTGGATATCATGGCGGGGGCCATGATAGTTCCCCAGATTTCATGGCGCCGTTTCTTATTTCATTACGTCTCTGGCCCCCCCGCTGGGCCGCGCACGTGCCGCCGGCCGTGATTTGCACCCCCCCCTCTTGGACACCCCCCTCTTGGCCGCTCCCGATCCGTGATCGGGGGCGGCAAAGAAGGGGGGGGGGGATGACTAGGGGGTGGGGGTGGATATCATGGCGTGGGCCATGGCATCTCCCCAGATGTCATGGCGCCCCCTCTTGGTGTCATTCCGTCCCTGCCCCCCCCCCCCTGGGCCGTGCACACGCCGCCGACCATGCTTTGCACCCCTCCCCCTCTGGGACGCCCCCCTCTTGGCCCCCTCCCGATTCGGTGAGAGATGAGCGGGTCCGCGCCAGAGCTTCTGTGGAAGAGTTTTGCCCCAGTGGAGGCGTGAAGTCGGCTCCGCTTCTTCGGACGAGGGGGGGCACCTTGCCCCGCAATGCGGTCAGTGTCAGTCCCATCCTTTCCTCTTTGGCACTCCCTCCTCTTTTTGTCCTCTTCCGCCCTCATCCTCTTCCTCCAATGTCCCTTCCTCCTCCTCCCTCCCCTCTCTCTTTTCCGTCCTGGTCCTTCTCCTTCTTCCTCCGTCTTCTTCCCCCGTTTTCTCATCCTCCCCCTCCTTCCTCCCTTCTCGATTTTGTCCCGCTCCTCCCCCTCATTCTTCTCCCCCTACGACCAGAGCGCCATGGGCGTTGTGCGTTCCCCCGGGCTCGAGCCAGCGGGCGTCGTGTGATCGGATGCGGCGTTGCGGTCGTTTGGTTCCCCGGGGCTCCTACTCCCGTCGCGTTTTTCTCTACACCGTTCCTCCGCCTGGTCCTTGCGGTCAGGAGCTCTGGCGTAGCGCGTCGCGCCGCCAGTTCTCGGCCCACCATGTCCCGAAGCGACACGCAATCAACGACCCAGCACCCTGGCGTGAATGTCACGAACTTTTTGTTCGGAGCATCCCGCCCACGGGGGCGGAACGTCACGCTGTCCACCTGCAAGGCACAGCGTGGCGCCAGGGCCGCCGCCGCGACACGCTACGCTAAGCAGAGGTTCCCAGCCGCACCCCTCTCGAAGGGTTTGCTGAAGGTGCCCAGCTTGCCGCTCCGTCTTGCAGCCCCTGGGGCCCCCTGGAGCCTCGAGAGGAGTGCATTCTGGTGGCCGCGGGGGCCCTCCTCGGAAGTCCTGGGGGGTACTTTTGGCCAGGGGCACGTCTAGCAACACCCGGTCCTTCCTCGCTCCTACTCCTCCTCCTCCTCCTCCTCCTTATCTTTCTTCTCCTCCTCCTCTGCGCTCCTGTTTCTCCTCCTCCCTCCTCCCCCCTCCTCCTCCTCCTCCTCCTCCTCCTCCTCCTCCTCCCTCCCTCCTCCTTCTCCTTCTCTCCTCCTCCTCCTCCTCCTCCTCCCTCCTCCTCCTCCTCCTCCTCCTCCTCCTCCTTCTCTCCTCCTCCTCCGCCTCCTCCTCCTCATCGCTCCTCCTTCTCCTCCTCCTCCTCTTCCTCCTCCTCCTCCGCCTCCTTCTCTTCCTCCTCTCCTCCTCCTCTTCCTCGCTCCCCTCCTCCTTCTCTTCCTCCTCCTCCCTCCTCCCCCTCCTCCTCCTCCGCCTCCTCCTCCTCCACCTCCTCTTCTTTCCCCTCTGCCCCCTGGACAACTTGCTCGAGCGGGACGCCGCCTGTCCCTGCGTGCGTTTTTCTTTTCCGCGCGCAGTGACCTCACGGGTTTCAGCGGCTGCGCGTTGCCTGCTGTGTCCGAAAAGGTGTTCCCGCTCCTAGGGAAGCAGACGATGGCATGAACAGAAAAACTCGGCGGTCCGCGCGGATTATTTGGATCGGCGCTGGGGTGCCCTGGCGGCGCCTCCGGCGCCGCCCCTGGCGCGCTCCGCGCGCCAGGGAGGGGGCCCCAGCGCCGATCCAGGAAATCCGTTCGGACCTCCGAGTTTTGATGTTCAAGTCATCGTTTGCTCCCCGAGCTCCAGCGGTGGTCGCGTTGCAAGCTCGGCACTTGGCTCCGGTCGTGCCGCACGGCGCCCGCGCCCCGACGGCGGACCGCGTCTGCAGGTTCGATGCCTCCCTCGTCGGTGACTGCTCCCCTCCCTGTCCTTCTCCGCCGGCCACTGTTACTCGTGCCCCTCCCGCTCCTCCTGCGCCTGCTGCTGCTGACGATGCTCCTCCTCGTCCTTCCCAGTCCTCTCCTCCTCATCCTCCTGCCCATCCTCCGTGTCATCCTCCTCCAATGCGCACATGTCCCCATTCCGATTGGGCATCACACGATGGGGTCACTGTGAAGATCCAAGTCCGTGAGGGCATCCATCGGCGGATAGAGAAAAGAACAGCGCAATGGGATGGCGAGTAGAAGGGATCATATGTTAGGTGTTGCGCGCGCACCTGGCCTATAATTCCACTCTTTTCTTCTTCCATGTGATCCCCCCCTCTCCACTACTCCCACTGCCTTCCTCGTCGTGTTCTTCGCATTCTCCTTCCGACCGGAACTCTTCGAATGGTTGGCATATATTGTGCGAACCTCGGAAGCCTCGGGAACTTTCCACATCCTCACGCAATCTTGGAAAGCCTCCGCGGAACC
>CAUYUJ010022159.1:85000-97500 GCA_963575745.1 Prorocentrum cordatum
ATCTCGTTCATGGCCCGCTCACTCCTCCATCCTCGTTCCTTATGTGTTCTCCTTGCTCATTCTTGATCCTCGATCTCCTTCACCCTCCCTGTTCCATCCTTTCCCTTGCCCCTTCGCCTCTACCTCCGCCCTCCTGATATCATTCTTAATTTCCCTTTCTCTTCCTCTCGCTTCCTATACATACATGTATGGGTCTCCTCACGCACCATGCGCCTTAGCAAGAGGACAGGGGCGGTTCAGGTGCGTGCGCCGGCCGTGAAGGCGGAGGTGTCGTAGTGGGATGGTTCGTGTTTCGGAGACGGAGGCTGTTGAGTACTGGATGGTGTGGTGGGGGCAGAGGAGTGGAGTAGAGGGTGATTTTCAAGTTCAGTTTGGGGATGGGGCATGTTGAGTAGTGGGTGTTGTGTTGGAGACGAAGGCTGTTGAGTACTGGGTGTTGAGCTGTAGTCGGGGGGTGGAGTAGAAGGTTATGTTCAAGTCCAGTTCGGAGGGGGGGGCTGTGGGGTACAGGGTGTCGTGTTGGAGACGAAGGCTGTTGAGTTCTGGGTGTTGTGCTGTACACGGAGGCAGTTGCGTAGAAGGGTTTTTTCAATTTCAGTTTGTGGAGGGAGCCTGTTGAGTATTTGGTGTTGCGTTAGGGACGGAGGCTTTTGATTACTGGGTGTTGTGTTGAGGACGGAGGGAGTGGAGTATAAGGTTATGCTCAAGTTCAGTTGGGGGGGGAACCTGTTGAGTATTTGGTGCTGCGTTGGAAACGAAGGCAGTTGAGTAATGGGTGTTGTATTGTAGACGGAGGGGACTTATTTCTGAAGTTCAGTTTGACGAGGGGGCCTGTGGAGTAGTGGGTGTCAGAGACGAAGGCTGGCTTGTATTGGGTGTTGTGTTGTAGACGGAGGAAGTTGAGTGGACGACTATTTCCAAGGCCAGTTTGGGGAGGGAGCCTGTTGAGTATTGGGTGTTGGGTTGGAGGCGAAGGCTGTTGAGTAGTAGGTTTTGTGTTGTAGACGGAGGGGGTTGAATAGAAGGTGATTTTCAAGTTCAGCTTCGGGAGGGGGGCCTATGGAGTAGGTGGGCGTTGTGTTTGCGACGAAATGTGGTTAGTATTGGGTGTTGCGTTGTAGGCGGAGGGGCTACAATAGAAGTTCTGGACTCGAGCCGAAAGACCCTCGAAACATGAACTTTCAAATTTGATTGCTGGAATCCTATGGGAATCTACGACGTTACAGAGACAAAGCGCAAGGGAGATTCGTGGTGCGTGCGGAGGGCTATATATAATATGGATGAATACCAGGTCCGCAGCCCGGGGGCCCCGCCCACCTCAAAACCATCGGCCCCCCTTTTTTAATACCCTCGCCCTGGCCTCCAAGGGGCCTCCAGACGGCCCGGGAGGCTCCATGAGGCCTCTAAGACGGCCCCAGGAAGCACCCAAGATGTCCATGAGGGCTCCGAGACGCCACAAGATCGGTCAAAGACAGTCAATGTAGTCCCTAGACGGCCCACGAGGCTTCCAAGGCGCCCCAAGATGCCTCTTAGAGGCTTTTTCAAGAGGGCCACAAGAGGCAGCACACGGTTGATTTTTTTCGACGGTTTTGGAGGAATTGTTGTGGTTCTCACCTTTGCGGCTTCCCGACGCTCCAAGATAGCCAAAGAGGCCCCCGAGATCGCCCAAAGACGGCCCAAGAGGCACCCCAAGATACAGCCCAAGAGAACCCTCAGGACGAGCCCAAGAGGGGTCCCAGAGGTGCAACACCAGATTCAAATTCCGAGCTTTCGGCCCCAGAGGCTCCCAGGAGGCCCCCAGAGGCCCCCAAGATGCCCCAAGAGGCCCCCAAGAGACCCCCAGGAGGCTCCCGAAAGGCTTCCTTGAGGCCCCCAAGAGGGCCCCAAGAGGCAAAATTCGCTCCATTCCCTTGGGGAAGCCTTTATTGTATGTGTGTATGTATGTATGTATATGTATATATATATATATATATATATATATATATATATGTGCTTCTTTCGCTTTCACAGCGTCCAAGACGGCCCAAGAGGCCCCCAAGACTGCCCCACAGGCTCCCAAGAGGGGGGCTCCATGGCGACCCCAAGAGGGCCCCAAGACGGCCCGAGAGGCCCCCTAAGGCAGCCCAAGAGAGCCCACGAGCCCCAGAGGGGCCCCAGAAGTGCACAACCAGATTCAAATTCCGAGCTTTCGGCCCCAGAGGCTCCCAGGAGGCCCCAAGAGGCCCCCAAGATGCCCCAAGAGGCCCCCAAGAGGCCCCAAGAGGCCCCCAAGCGACCCCCAGGAGGCTCCCAAGAGGCCTCCAGGAGGCCCCTAGGACGGCCCCAAGAGGCAACATTAGCTTCATTTCCTTTGGGAAACGGGCTCCAAGACGACCCCAAGAGGGCCCCAAGGCGGCCCGAGAGGCCCCCAATACAGTCCAAGAGAGGGTCCCAGAGGTGCAACACCATATTCAAGCTTCCGAGCTTTCGGCCCCAGAGGCTCCCAGGAGACCCCCAGAGGCTCCCAGGAGGCCCCAAGAGGCCTCCAAGAGGCCCGAAGGGGCCCCCAAGTGACCCCCAGGAGGCTCACAACAGGTCTCCAGGAGGCGGCCGGGAGGACCCCAAGAGGCTCCCAAGCTGCCTCGAATATGCCCTTGAAAGGCCTCTAAGATGCCTTCAAGCCCCCCCCCCAAGGGGGCACCCACGGCCTTTGGTGAGAATGGCGAAGTATTTGATGAAAGAACATCGTCGATGGGGTATCATGACGATGGTCATGATGATGGGAAGATGGCGGTGGCGATGACGAGAGGAGGGGAAGTATCATGAAGATGGGTGCGATAACGATGGTGATGATGCTGATGATGATGACGATGCTGATGGTGGTGATGATGGTGGTAGTGATGATGGTGAGGATGAGGAGGAGGAGGAGGAGGATGTGGATGAGGATGAGGATGCTTATGGAGGGAGAAAGGACGAGGAGGAGGAGGAGGAGGAAACGAGGATGAACTATGATAAGGATGATGATGCTGATGCTGCTGATGATGATGACGATGATGAGGGTGATATCAGGATGATGAGGGTGAGGACTGGCTGCTGGGCTTGATTGACAATATCCTGATGATGGTGATGATGATGATGGTTATGACTGTCATGACGATGATGTTGATGGTGGTGGTGGCGCTGAGGATGATGATGACGATGGTGACGAGGCTGAGGATGTTGATGACGATGGTGACGAGGCTGAGGATGTTGATGATGCTGATGACGATGATGACGAAGGGGGAGGAGGAGCAGAGGGGGGATGACGGTCATGATGATGGTGACGATCATGCTGGTGATGATGGTGATGATGATGATGATGATGCTGGTGACGATGCTGACGATGCTGATGATGATGATGAGGAGGGTGATACTGATGATGAAGATGACGACGACGACGATGATGATGATGATGCTGATGCTGTTGTTGACAGCGATGATGATTGTGATGCTGATGGTGGCGATGAGTAGTATGATGATGTTGATGATGCTGATACTGATGCTGATGCTGATTCGAATGTCGCTGCTGCTGCTGTTGCTTCTGCCGATGATGATGTTGCTGCTGGTGATGATGCTGATGATGCTGATGATGATGATGATGATGATGATGATGATGATGATGACGATGACGATGACGATGACGATGACGATGACGATGATGATGCGGCGAGGCAGGATCAGGACAGCCGTCACACGTGTCATCTTCTGTTTTTTCTTCTTGAGGAGTTTCCCAGAAACCCATTTTGGCGGCTTTTGGGCCGTCAAGGGCTTCCGTGAGGCAGTTGTGAGGGACATTCGGGTCTTTTTGGGCCAGCCCTCTTGGGCCCTCTTGCAATGGTTTGAGGCTCTCTAGGGCCGTCTTGGGGCCCTCTTGACTGTCTGAGTTGGGGGGTCTCTTGCCGTCGTCGATGGGCAGTATTTGGGCCGTCGATGGGCTCTCCAAGGGCGCCCTGCGCCGTCTAGGAGCTTTCTTGGGCCAAGACGGCCTAGCAGGCTCCCCAGACGACACAAGTGTGCCCCAAGAGCGCCCCAAGAGTGTGCCGAGAGGGGGACCGCGAACCAATATTTCGAGGTATCTGGCCCTAGAGGCCCCCAGTAGGCCCCCGGAGGCCACAAAGAGGGTTCCACGAAGTCCCGTGAGGCCCCCAAGAGGCCCCCAGGAAGCCACAAGAGGAAGGGGCCCCCAGGGAACGCAAAAGAGGCCCCCCAACACACCCCAACACATCATGTTCCCAGAGAGCTTTCTGGGGACATGGTTCATCATGGGCCCGAGAGTCTCCGGAGGCTCCGAAGTACAATCGCGCTACCGGAGATTTGTCTGGGAAGTCGATTGGGAGCATGACTGATCGCCTTCTCGCGGCCCTCCGCGGATCGTTCCGCACAAAGTTGCCCCAAGTGCACTCTTGAACCGACGACGACGACGAAGACCACGAAAAGACGAAGACGACGACGACGACGACGGCGCTCCCCAAGAGGCGACGACGACATTACGACGACGACGACGACGACAACGGCACGCCCTAACAGGCTCGCCAAGACGCCCCCCAAACCCATGTTCCCAGAAGGCCTTTTTGGGAACCCGATTCATCAGGCCTCCGCCCCCCGACGCAGCCATCTTCCCCGAAAGCCTTCCATAATGCGGATTGACATGCATGGACTTCTCACTGCCCATAGTGCGTTCAGCGTGGTGGGCACTTTACTTCCCGCTCAAACCATCCGTGGTCCACATACTTCAGTGGAGCAGTGAACTCGTCAAGGCCTGGGGCCTGCTAGAACCTGAGCGCGTGCGAACCGCGCGCGATTGCTCTGGTATACATATATATATATATACATATATATGTATACTTAAATCCCTCCCTCTCTCTACCCCTCTCAATCTATGTTTATTTCCATCCCTCTCTCTATATATACGTATATGTATATATATATATATATGTTTGTGTTAGGTGTCTCTCTCTATCTCTATATCTGTCTATCTCTTTCTCTTTTTTTTTTCTCTCTCTCTCTCTCCATCTCTTCTTTTGTCTCTTTTTCGTTCCTCTGTCTCTTTCTCTTTCGCTGTCTCGCGCTCTCTCTCTCTCTCTCTTTCTCTTTGTGTTCTCTCTCTCTCTCTTGCTTCCCTCTCCCCCTTTCTTCCCCCCCCCCCCACATTTTGTTGTTCTCTCTCTCTCTCGCTCGTCCTCCCGGCTTATCATCATACTCATCTTTCTTCTCCCTCCCCAGCTCCGCAACGACGTCATCTTCGACATGGCAGGCGGGCGGCTCTCCACGTCCCCCCCCCCACCGTGGCAGCGAGGAGGAGCATGTGGTGGAAGAGTCTTCCTCCTCCCGTCTCCTCCTTCCCCTCCTCCCCGATGTAGCTCCTCTCCTCCCCTTCTCCTCTCCACCTCCCTTCCCCTCTCTGCCCCTCCCCCCCCCTCCCCTCACCACACCCCTTCCCGTGCCACTCCTCCATGGCACGCTCCGCCTCCTCCTGCTGCTGCGTCGTTCTCGGTCGGGCCATGCTACAGGGCGAAAGGGTGTGGAGGAGGAGGAGGAGGATGAGGAGGAGGAGGAGGAGGAGGAGGAGGAGGAGAAGAAGGAGGAGGGGGGAGGCCTGACGATGGCATGTGGTAGGGGGCGAACCTTGCCGCCTCAGGGGTGCGATTCCTCCTCCACCTCATCATCATCATCATCATCATCATCATCATCATCATCATCATCGCGTTTGTCCGTAGCTGGGTCGGCTGAACGGGGAGTTCGCAGACGCACGCACGCTCCAGTCTGTTGCAGCTCGGTGCCATGCCAGTCAGCCGTACTTTCTGATAACGAGAGTTATCGCCACAAGAGAATCATCTTCTTCCTGCGCGTGGCCGAACACGAGTTCACGGTCGTGCAGGGCTCAATCCATACTTCCAGTGGCGGAGTTTACCCACAGATGCCTGTCAGGCTACCTTGGCCGCGTCCCTCTCACCATGGCCGGTGGCCTCAAGAACAAGTCGAACAAATTCATGCGGCTCTTCTTCACCCTGGTCGCGGAGCTGGATCCGAGGTATCTGAGTGGGCAATTGGCAGATTGCAGCAGAACGATATCCCATCTTTGTCGTTTGCCGTCGCGGAGCTGGCTGACCAGATCGCGGGCCCCCAGCAGGTAGCAGGCCGTAATACTACGGGCGTGGGGGAGAACTTGGCAATGGTTTGGTCAACTCTCGCGATGGCGTGTCTTCACAAAGCTCAGGTACGGAGCCGACCGGTGTCTTGGGCTCGACGTGTTTAGCATGCACTACCACCGTTAGTGCAGGCAGCGATTCAGCAGAAGGGTATTGATTACATCTAGCAGGTCCACGCGGACATCCTGGAGCCCAAGAGTGTCACCTACATCTACATCCTGTTTGCTCACTCTGGTTTCTATATTGGCAAGTGCAACGGCCATCGCCGCTCGGGGATCCCCTCGGGCATCGCGGCCCGCGCTATGGAGCATCTACGGGCACTCCGCCTACCAGCCACACGAGACGGAAAGATTGCACGGTATCGCTTGCTGCGGGAGACGTTGGGCTCGGTGGCCTACCTACTGGTGTACCACTTCGAGTCCGAGGTGCGCGCCCTGGCCATGGAGTCCAGCCTCATTGGTATGCTAGACCCGCAGTGCAACGGTCTGGATGTGGCGCAGCTGCGGGCCACGACACAACAAGCAGATCCTCTACGCCTAAAACCACCAGTCCGACGTCGGCGACCCCATAAGCGGTTTCGTGCTACAGCGTCGGTTTCATCAGCCTGGCTTGCGCATCCAGTGCAGAACGCCTTTAACAATAAGCTCTAGCATGAGGAGAAGGTGAATTGCATTTCTGATAGTTGGGGTCCGCGGAGGACCCTGTATCAACGAGTACAGCTACACATTCCTACTTACGTCAGGTGAGCATGGTCCACTATCAATCTTGCAGCCGCAGTGGACCAATCTGTTCCTGGCATTCTTCGCCTCGGCCAAACCACGACTTGAATTCCCACCAGCATGGGATCGTGCTCAAGCCGCCTCTGTTCTATATCGTGCTGGGGGCTCTCTGACCAAATACGTGAAGGGTATGGGCCGTCAACTTGCAGCTCGACGCAATCTTGAATGGCATTTTCGGCGACTACGGCTCCCACCTTTACAGGTACGTCCAGTCTTATTGCCAATTTTTCTGCGAAAACACAAGAATGTGGTCAAGAAGCTTGTGCGGTCATCCTTACAGGAAATACGAGTGGCACCAGCGAGATTGTGGCTCCAGAAACACATTAAGATATGCTATCAAAAGGACCAGACATGGGTTCAGCGCTTGAATGGAAAACGAGTTCTTCGAGATTTACACAAAACTTGGGTATCCGATTCGGAAGTTTCAGATCTTGGACGATGGGCCCAACTTCCCTCTTTGGTGGCTTATGCTGCTCCGTGGAGGCTAAAGCGGTGGCCGACAGCGCGACGGATCAAGAGAACAGCCCTGGAAGCTATGCATCATTGGTGTTCGCAACAGCGTCTTCATCCCAGAGTTCAACGACGATGTCACGCAGCGTTAGATAACCTGGTATCCCGCCAAGTCTGTCCCGAAGCACCCAAGGCTTGGCTCAAGGAAGAAACACGCATGGCTATATCGTTGAGCTCGTCAACCACATTCCTACATGATGGTCGACTTCACACCCGAGCGTGGAGCGCCAAGACCGAAGAGTACGCCTCGCACCTCCTGCCCGGCATGGCCAAGGACACACAGGCCTGGCGTTTCCGCCCAGAGATGTGCCCATCCGCGTGTCTCGTATGGGCTGAGGCACGCGCCATCCTTGGTCTTCCAGATTTTCCCCGACGGCGAGTTCGGCAAGTGGCCTCTCGCATCCCTCAGGTCTTCGCCTTTGTCAAGAGCAAGTGCTGGCACCCAGGGGGCGGCCACGTCTGCGCCAAGGCGGGCCACTCCTGCGTCCGTCGCGTCGTGGACATGGCGGGCACCCCGTTCGCGAAGAGCTGGAGGACCATGGGGCGGGCCGTGCGTGCGGTCGTGGCTGGCACGGGCCGCTCCAGAGAAGTCTTCAGCATGGACGACGTCGTCCCCGCGCTGAGGGAGACCCTGAGCCACCTCACACCCCCTGAACGTGCCGTCGCTGACGAGGGGGGCCGCGGGTGGCCTTGCGAGTGCTGCGGGGCCGAGTTGGATGGCCTATCGTGCGCAGCCGTAGACGTAGATCAGGCTTTCGAGGCAAACAAAGGTGAGTCGGTCATGAGTGCGCGGGGGAGAACAGCCAGGAGATTTCAAGAACGGTGGAAAACTGATTCTGTGATGGTGCAGCGGGGGCGCAAATGCGTCACCCGCATCGGCCCCTCCCGGTGGAATCGCGCCTGGCGGGCCCTGCCCCTATCTCAGCTTGGCCACGCCCTGAAAGCGCCAACAATGATAAGTTTAGCATGCGTGGGGGAGGTCGTTGTCGAGATGCTGGGTTTCTGTATAGGAGGAGTTATTAGTTCAGCAGCTGTAGCAGTTCAGTTGGGCGACGAGGCAAGCGTTCTGGAAGACCCCGCAAACTCGATTTCGAGGGGTGGATTTTTCCTGGACCAGATGTTCTATTTGTTTTTTTTTTTTTTGCGTGGGTAAGGTATGTGGATGATATCTTGTCGTTCTCGTATCGTTTGTGTCCGACGTGCATGGTTCGTTGTCTGCGAGCGACTTTCAGGGAGCCTATCAGCATCGTTTTCTTAAGCAGCGCCAGCCCCAGAAGTGTGACCTGGCTCGACCTTGAGATCCACCTGGGCCACCAGTGCGTTCAGTGGACGCTAGAATTACTGAATCGGCAATGGTTGGCAGGCTCGTCACCATCCCATTCATCAGCATTCTTGCCCTACCTGGACCATCTACCCGTACCTTTTACACGTCTTCGGGGAGTCTTCCTGGGCAAAATCGCGAGGGGGGTGACTCTTGAGTTGCCGACGGGGGCCCTGTATGTTTGCATCGTGGAGTAGTTTATCGAGCCTATCAAGTTGTCTTATCCCTTCGAGGTTGTGCGTGCATTATCTCATTCTTTGCCTCCGTCCCCAGCCGCGCGGCTCGTAAGGCGGTCACTGCGCTCGTGGGGCAAGCTGTTCCTGCCTTCCCTTGGGGCGATGGGGGGCGGCAGCAAAGGAGGCGGTGGCCGTGGCCAGGGCTACGATCAACGGAACGAACCTGGAGGAGACCGGTATCGGTGGCCTCGGGCCAAACGTGATCAACACGAAGACTCAAGAGATGGCGGGCGCAATCGGGGCCGTCGCAAGGGAAAGAAAAACAAGAAGGATAAGAAGATACCGAGGTCTTCGTCTACTACATCTTCGTCGTCTTACGACTCGGACAAGCAGCTGAAGGTGGCGGAGCGCATCATGTGGAAGAAGGGCCCGTCGCACCGCGAGTACGCGAGGACCAAGGAGGCCGAGAAGAGGGACGAGGAGTTCGCGAGGCAGGGGCGCATCCTGGCGGAGGCTCTGGCACCAGGCCTGCAGGCGGCCATGGCGAGTGCGGTCACGAACACGGCACCCACGGTGGAGTTCCCGCCGCCGCCTCCGCAGACTGCGCCTACCAGTGGGAGCTCGGGGGCCGCCCCCGCGGGCGCCGTCGCCCCCGTGGGCACCGCTCCCGAGGTGCTCACCCCGCTCCAGCGCCACCTCATCTGCGCGGAGCTGGACCACAAGGCGAAGCTCACCGAGGGCACGCTCGAGGAGCTTATCAAAGAGATCGGGAGCAAGTGGTCGCAGAGGGCCGTCGCGCAGCGCCTGGACGAGGGCATCAAGCGCATGGGTGGCCCCACGACCAAGGTGCCGAGAGCAAAAGAAGAACGGGCACGCCTTCTGTTCCAGTTGGTGCGGAAGATGGGCTGAGGAGATATCGGAGTTCACCACGAAGCTGCCGACAGTGATTCCGACGTTGGTTCCATGTTTGCTGACCCTTGCCCAGAGGTCTCTGTCCGAACAGTCGTACCTCATAAAAAAGAAGAACAGACTTATCAGGGCGTGGTCATTTTACCTACTTCCGTGTTCCTTTTCCTCGCTATCCTCACCCTCATCTGCGGAGTCGCTGTCGGTTACCAGCTTGTACCGCGGGATTTCATGACCTACAGCTACCTGAAGTACTTGGCGATTGAAGCCGTGGGCAATCTAGCCATAGGTTCAATGGGGACGATGGGAGCTACGGCCGCCTTATCCCCAGCACCACCCGAAGTCTGGAGTTCACCAACGCCGACGGGGGCAAGCCTTCTTCTGGCGGCACTTCCGTGGGCATTCCAGCGGGGTTTGAGGCGTTTACGGACGTGATGGCTCATGGAGTTGCGAGGGCACGTATGATGCCGTGGAGTTTTTTCATGGCTAACCCTCTGCTCATTGGCATCTCCCAGGAGGGACATCATCGCGTTTGTCCGTAGCTGGGTCGGCTGAGCGGGCAGTTCGCAGACGCACGCACGCTCCAGTATGTTGCAGCTCGGTGCCATGCCAGTCAGCCGTATTTTCTGATAACGAGAGTTATCGCCACAAGAGAATCATCATCACCATCATCATCAACATCATCATCATCGCCACGCGCAGGATCAACATCATCAATGTCATCATCAGCATCATCATCCCAAGCACCATCGTCATCATCATCAGCATCAGCATCACCATCATCACCACCATCAACTGCATCATCATAACCAACAGCACCACCATCATCGACATTAGCATCGTCATCGTCTGCATCAGCATCAGCAGCATCAGCATCGGCATCGACATCATCGGCATCAGCATCGACATCATCAGCATCAGCATCATCAGCCTCAACATCATCAGCATCGTCGTCGTCGTCCGAGTCCTCCGAGTTGTCGTCGTTGTCGCCATCGTCATGCCGCATAATCATCGTCATCTTCATCCGCATCGTACCCAATCGTCCTCTTACCCCCTACTCGTTATACGGCCCACACCTCCTCCTCCTCCTCCTGCTCCTTCTCCTCCTCTTCCTCCTAGTCGGCGTGATGGGCCCGAAAGGATCCCCGACCGACCCCACACCCACGAAAGCATCTCCGACTCGTCCAGGGCACCCATAACCATTTCCCGCGTCCAGGGTCAGGAACGCGGACCTGCAACCGAACACACTTTCCGCCGCATACTGTACAGGCCGTTTCCCCACCCGCTGATGTCTATTACTGTGCCGCCGCTTGGTGGAGAGCGTGGTACCGATGATTGCACTGTCGAGCCGAGGGGAGCTTCAGAGAGGGAGACGTCGAGCATGCGGGGAAGAACCCACGCCAGAACAACTCAAATTGTGAACTTGTGCATCGTACGCAGCTTCTGGTTTGCACCTCTGCCAGGGCTGCCACGGCACGATGCGATCACTGCGGGGGGAAAGGCGATGGAAAGGGCGAGCCGCTGGTGGAGCCTGGTCAGGTAGGTCTAGACGCCGCAGGGGCTGGGAAGGGGGGGGGCTCGAGTTCTACATGCCCAGAGCCTCAAGGCTGCAGTGAGGACAGCCCCTTTTCCATCCCCCGAGCGGGCCTGCACAAGGCGCACACCGATCACTCATTCTTCACGGCGGGCGCGGCAGGGTGTGAATGGGAGAGGAAACGTAGTCAAGCGCTTGGCGTTGCTGACGATATGGACATTCACGTTGCTGCTGTAGAATTCGATGCGCAACCAAACAATGGCAGCACACTGCGCCCCTATGTTTCAGAACATGCGTGTGTCAATCCCTCTGGCGAGGATTATGAAGACAGTTCAGTTGCAGACGCGGTTCGGCCATCTAAGTTGGACTGCGGCATCTAAGTTTGCACATGTATTCTTTGACGCGTAGGGTGAACCCGCCGACCTCGACACGTGTAAAATATGGCAAGAGACCGACAGAGGATGGACGCAACGTGAAATGAATGTTGCCGTGCAGCTCCCGTTGCTGTACGGAGATTTTGTGTGCAAGAATGGGGCGTGTGCCCGTCCGCTGTGAAGGGGGTCAGCGACGAAACCACCAGTGACAGGACTTATTCACGATATGTATGTATGTATATATGTCTATATATATATATATGTATGTATATATATGTATGTATGTATATATATATAGTGTGTTGCCCCAGGCAGTGGGCGAACGACGGGGAGCATTATATCAAGCATGGGCTTCCTTTGTGACGTAAAGAAAGTGCACGACGCAGTTCCGATGTGGATGGGTGCTGGGATCGCAGAAAAGACAGGAGAGTGCGATCATCTGAAGAAGGTATCCGTGTATGCCGTGTTCTCTCAGAGTTGAGTCGTTGCGAGGTTTTTTTAACCATAGCGCATGAGAAGCTCGACGCGAGTACTTCGCGCGAGTATGTTCCATCGCCCTCAGAAGTTGCTGGGGGGGAGGGGGGGAGGGGGAGTTCGATCGGTCCTCGTGTCAACAGGCTTTCCCTCGGGGGGGGGGGGGCGTCGCGAGAGCTGACCCCGCCAGCCCCCTGCGGTTCGCCCCTCCCAGAAAAGTCACCCTGTCTGCCTGTCCTCGGGGGAGGGAGGGAGGCCG
>CAUYUJ010022159.1:105000-142500 GCA_963575745.1 Prorocentrum cordatum
CTCCTCCTCCTCCTCCTCCTCCTCTCCCCCCTCCTCCTGCTCCTACTTCTCCTCCTCCTGCTCCTGCTTCCAGTCCTGCCCGTCTGCCCTCCTCCTGCTCTTCCTGCTGCTGCCTCTCCTCTTCCTCCTCGGCTGCTCCTGGTCCCTGCTCCTCGTCCCTCCTCCTGCTCCTCCTCCTCCCGCTGGGGAGGGGGAAGGCACCTCCCACGGTCGGGGGGGGGGGGCCCAAACGGTGTGCTGCCCACACCGCGCGGTGAGTCAGCCGGGATACGAGGCCACCGCACGGTTTCGGGACGCGCGGTGAGGCCCCTCGGGATTGCGAGCTCACCACACGGTATTGGGACCCCCTACTGACACGGGCTCCTTCTCCTCCTGCTCCTCCTCCTCCTCCTCCTGCTCCTCCTCCTCCTCCCCCTTCCTCCTCTTCTTCTTCCTCCTCCTCCTCCGCCTCTCATCCCTCGTCTTCCTCATCCCCCTCCTCCTCCTTCCCCTCCTCCTCCTCCTTCTCCTCCTCCTCCTCCTCCTCCTCCTCCTCCTCCCCCCCCTCCCCCTCCTCCCCCCCCTCCTTCTCCAGCAGCTCCTCCTCCGCCTCCTCTTGTTCCTCCTGCTCCTCCTCCTCCTCCTCCTCCTCCTCCTCCTCCTCCTCCTCGAGGGGCACCTTCGCCCTGCCCCAGCATCCCACCCTGCCCGCAGCCGCAGTTCCAACGTGGCTCGCGGTCGGCACCCACCTCCTCGTGCCCCTCGAGGATCCAGGTTACTTGGCATCGCTCGGACGTGTGCATTCTTCTTTCGGCGAGGACCATCGAGGAGCATCATTGATCATTTGGCGAAACAAGCACGCACGAAACCGGAAAAAAGCACAGGGAATGGACGTCCGAGCGATGGCCAGGTGATGGTTTATGGATTCTTGAAATCGGTTCGGCCCACTCTGGGCCTCCATGGGGGGGCCGGGAACATCATGAGGCCTTTGGGGACTCTGTGGGTGGCTTCGGGGACCTCCGGATTCCTTCCCCGACCTCCTCAAGGTTCTCCTCTGCTCTCTTTGCCCCCATCCTCGTCCTCGTCGTCCTCCTCCTAATCCTCCCTCCTCCTCCTCCTCCTCCTCCTCATTCGCTCGTCCGTTCGTTTATTAATTTGTTCTCCTCTGCCCTCGTCGTCATCGTCGTTGTCCTAGTTATCTATTTCGTTTGTTCATTCGTCCGTATTATCTTAGTATCAGAGGTATTCTTAGTATACAATTAGTGCCAGTCGTATTACTATCAGTGTTATTGTCACTCTTGTTTTTAATCTTTTCCCATTATTATTCATCATTGTCTAGTATTCTGAATCATCGATATATTCGTAGCCACATTGCTGAATTACTATATATTATTACTATATAGTATTATCATTGTGATCCTCCTCCTCCTCACGCCTCCTCCTCCTCCCACTTCTTCGCCTCCCTCCTCCATCCTCCCTCCTCCCCCTCCTCCATCCTCCCTCCTCCCTCCTCCTCCATCCTCCCTCTTCCCTCCTCTCTCGTGGTGGGCGCCGAGGGCCCCCCCTATTTCTCCTGTTCGATTTTGTGCCTCGCGGGGCGCCCTTCGCCCGCGGGGCGGTGGCGGGAGGTGGCCCCCGCGCGCGCGCGCGGGGCGGCGGCCGTTGGAGGCCTCCCGAGCGGTCGCGGGTGCCGCCGCGAGCGCTCGGGGGGGGGAGGAGGGGGGGAGGAGGAGGGGGGGGAAGAGGAGGAGGAGGAGGAGGAGGACGAGGAGGAGGAGGAGGAGGAGGAGGAGGAGGAGGAGGAGGAGGAGGAGGAGGGGGAGGGGAGGGAAGGAGGAGGAGACGCAAGCCGAACGAACTCCGCCGAGGAAACGAGGGAACCACGGAGGAAAGTAGGAAAGCGGGGCAACCCATCAGCGGCGCTGGGTGCCCCCGATTAGGGGAAGCCTTCTGCGCGGACGGCACCCGGCCCTTCGATCATCGAGGGCTGTGGCTCTCACTTGACTTTCCTCCCAAGTGACCTGTCCATAACACTTGGCAAGCAAAACAGGGGATTGGCGGGGCGCTGGTTTCAGCATGCCAAACCGGAGCCGCCAGGGGTGTTTTCACGGGCCTGTTCGCGGCCAGTTTGTTGGGATGTCTTAGGCGGTTTGCTTGTTCTCATGCCCAACATCCTTCGCTTTCATATCAGATTCTGAGGATGTCTCAGGCGGGGCGCTGGTTTCAGTACCCCTAAGGTGTTTTCACGGGCCCGTTCGCGGCCAGTTTGTGGGGATGTCTCCAGCGGTTTGCTTGTTGTCATGCCCAACATCCTTTGTTTTCAGAGCAGATTGTGAGGATGTCTCAGGCGGGGCGCTGGTTTCAGCGCCCCTAAGGGGAGCCGCCAAGGGTGTTTTCATGGGCCCGTTCGCTGCCAGTTTGTGGGGATGTCTCAGGCGGTTTGCTCGTTGTCATGCCCAACATCCTTTTGTTTTCAGAGCAGATTCTGAAGATGTCTCAGGCGGGGCGCTGGTTTGAGCACCCCTAACAGGAACCGCCAGGGGGTAGGACACGGGCCCGTTCGCTGCCAGTTTGTGGGGATGTCTCAGGCGGTTTGCTCGTTTTCATGCCCAACATCCTTGGCTTTCAGATCAGATTTTGACGATGTCAGGCGGGGCGCTGGTTTCAGCATCCCTAAGGAGAGCCGCCACGGGGTAGGACACGGGCCCGTTCGCGGCTTTTGTTTTGCGGGGATGTCTCAGGCGGTTTGCTCGTTGTCATGCTGCGAGGAAGGAAATGGGGCGTGTTGCTCCCTTGGGTCGTGCTCCGGCACGTACCCTCTTGGGACGCACGGAGGAAGGAGTCGAGGCGTGCTGGTCCCTTGGGTTGTGCTCTGGCACGTACCCTCTGGGACGCACGGAGGATGGAGTCGAGGCGTGGTGGTCCCTTGGGTCGTGTTCCCGCACGTACCCTCTGGGACGCACGGAGGAAGGAGTCGAGGCGTGCTGGTCCCTTGGGTCGTGCTCCCGCATGTACCCGCTGGGAACGCAAACCGCTTGCAGGTTCAACTGGAGACATCCCGTCGTCGCTCCATGCCCTCCCATGCGGCATGGAATCGTAGATTGTCGACGCTCATGAACAGACGCCCGCTATGGCATGACATAAAACATGAGATGCACATATGGGGAGCTCCACGCAGTGAGTAATTGTTTTTTTTGTTTGTTCTCTCTCTCTCTCTCTCTCTCGCCCCATCCTCGCCCTCTTGTCCTCCTTCCCATCGGAACGGACACGTTCTTACAGTAAACTCGAATCGCAATGGCTGTCTGACAACCGCGGAGCGGATCAGAATTAGATCTGCAGTGCCAAAAGCAAAATCTATGTGGCGCGAACTAGGCGGTGCAATCTACGTGGTCCAATCCACGTGGTGCAATATACGCTGGAATTCTAGGTGGTGCAATACGGCGACGTGGTGGCGACGGCGACAAGAAGGCGGCGGACCCGGCACTGCGGCCCAGACGACGCGCGGCGACGAGGTGGCGACGTGGCGGCGACGGCGGCAGCCAGGCGGCGAAACCAGCACTACGGCCCAGACGACGGGCGGCGACGACGACAACTCGGTGGCGGACCCGGCCATGCTGCCCAGACGACGGGCGGCGACGAGGCGGCGACGAAGCGGCGACGGCGACAACAGGGCGGCGGACTTGGACCTGCGGCCCAGACGACGGACGACGACGTGGCGGCGACGGCGACAACAGTATTGCGGACCTGGCAATGGAGTTCAGTTGCATAGAACGAATTTGAGAAGCCCAAAGGGCAGGCGTTGTGTGGGAAAGATGGTGAGGAGGTGAACAGGGGGTGGATAAAAGGGGGGAGGATTAGGATAATGGGCCGGATGCTATGGGGAAAGCGGCTCTGATGATGATGACGATGGGGAGGAAGAGGATGAGGATAAGAAAGTATGTGGCCAGTGATGCGATGATCCTGTTGAGGATGCAGATGGTGGTGATGATGGTGCTGACGAGGTCGTGGTGACTGTGGCGTGGTGGTAATGGTAAGGACGACGGTGAGTGGTGATGAGGAGGAATTGGATAGGAACACAGGGCCAAGGAGCAGCAGGCGGCGGGGGCGGGAGAAGGAAGCAGGCGCAGGAGGAGAAGGAAGCAGGCGCAGGAGGAGGAGGAGGAGGAGGAGGAGGAGGAGGAGGAGGAGGGGCACGGAGGATGCGCAGCAGGCGGAGTCGGCGGCGAGGAAGGCGGAGGAGAAGGAGGGGGGCAGCAGCCCGACCAACTGGAGCCAGGGGGAGAGGGGGGGAAGACGACGACCACCATCATGACGACGACGACGACGACGACGACGATCAGAACGGAGGAGAGACGCGGAGATGATCACGCGCGCGGCGGGCGAAGATCGAGGCTGCCTGCGTGCGCCTGTAGTGCCAAGAGTGCCAGTCGACGCCCGCATTCCTGCGGAGCCCCACAGGGGATCTCGAGATAGGCCCGGGAGCACCCGCGGACCGGGGGCGGGGACCAGAGGCGAGGGGCAGGGGAGGCAGGGGAGGGACGGCTCGAGGGAGGGGAGGAAGCGGTGCATGATGAGCTGGCAGGCGAAAGGGCCCCGCATCCCTCCCTCGGCTCCCCCTCCCCCTCATCTCCCTTCTCCTCCTCCTCCTCCTCCTTCTCCTCCCCCCCTCCTCCTCCTCCTCCTCCTCCCCCTCCTCCTCCTTCTCCTCCCCCCCTCCTCCTTTTCCTCTTCCTCACCCTCCTCTCCTCATCGTCCTCTCACCCCCCTCCCTCCATTCCCCTTCCGCATCAATCCCCCCCCGTATGATCCCCCCCCACCGTATCATTCCCCCCACCATATCACCCCCCTCCTTCTCCTCTCCTCATCCTTCTTTTCTCCCCCTCCGTATCACTCGCCCCCATTCCTCCTGCTCCTCCTGCTCCTCCTTCTCCGCCCTTCTTCTGATTGTTCTTATTATGCTTTCTTGTTATTATCATTACTCCTCCTCCTCCTCCTCCTCCTCTCCTCCTCCTCCTCCTCCTCCTCCTCCTCCTCCTCCTCCTCCTCCTCCTCCTCCTCACCTTTCCCCATCCCAACCTTCCTCATCACTGGCCCACCCTCCTCCTCCTCCTCCTCCTCCTCCTCCTCCTCCTCCTTCTGCTCCTCCTCCTCCTCCTCCTCCTCCTGCTCCTCCCTCCTCCTCTCGTCCTCCCTCTCTTCATTATCATCTTTACCCTCGTCCCGCCTCTCTCCTTTATCCGCTGTCCTCCTCCCCCCCCGTCTCCTATCATTCCTCACGTAATCCCTCCTATCGCCCGTCTGCTCGTCCTCGTCCTCCTCCCGCCCCTGCTCCTAGTGTTCCTTCTTATCTTCCTCCTCCTCCTCCTCCTCCTCCATTTCCTCCCCCCTCGGCCCAGGATCATGCTTGTCATAGTGGCTATCAAGTGCATCCTAGAAACATACTCCTCCGCCTTCCCTCCTCCTCCTCCTCCTCCTCCTCCTCCTCCTTCTGCTCCCTCCCTTCTCCTCCTCCTCCTCCTCCTCCTCTCCCTCCTTCTCCCTCTTCCTCTCCGCTTCCTCCTCCCCCCCTCCTCCCCCTCCTCCTCCTCCTCCTCCTCCTCCTCCTCCTCCTCCTCCACCTCCCCTTCCTTTCCACCATACCTTCCCGGTCCCCTATGTAGTGTTTGCACTTGGGGATTCTTGCTTGACGCCTAAGGAACTGGGCCTGCGTGGCGGTCTGGCAGTTCCGTGGTCGCCGTCGCCGCCCCGTCGCCGCCTCGTCGCGGCCCGTCGTCTGGGCCTGCGTGGCGGTCTGGCGGCTCCGCGGTCGCCGTCGCCGCCCGTTGCTTGGGCCTGCGTGGCGGTCTGGCGGTTCCGTGGTCGCCGTCGCCGCCCCGTCACCGCCTCGTCGCCGCCCGTCGTTCGGGCCCAGCTGGCGGTCTGACGGCTAAACTGTCGCAGAGAATGCGCAGTTTAGATTGCACAGCACATATTGCACAGCATAGATTGCACTACGTACGTTGCACCACATTGATTGCACCCCCTTGCGTCGCATAGTGCACATCCAGTGCACCATACATATGGCGCACGATAGACTGTACATCATATATTCTCCTTTCTAAAGGAATACTAGAACCTACCCCCTCGGAATGATCGATCCCCCTTTTCGTTTCACACTGTACGTAAGATTCTGCCCCATTGTCCATCCTACATTTGAATTCATACTGTCCCAGGCAGGCCGACGTCGCCCCCCCTCATCCTCTGCAAAAGCCTATGCGTGTGCACCAGTGCATAAACATTCATTGCAACACATGGGACGACGTGAGCACGCGCGCGTCGTCGCGTGCGCATGCCAAATTTCTTCAAACGCCGTTGGTTTCACGAGGATTTCAAATTTGACTGTCCCGCAAGCATATAGCAACACAGAGCCTCGCAAGAGGACGTATCAGCAAAAAGCTTACGCCCTCGCTCTTGCGAGTTCTTCAGAAAACCATAGGGTCTGCAACATACTTCATAACATGCTACCAAACGGGCGTCTCGCGCGCGCGTGTCGAAATCGTTCGAACGCCCCTGGACGCGTGTTGTCGCAATAATCCTTGGCAATTGATGAAACGAATCGCACACGCGCGCATCCTCGCGCGCGCACGCCGAAATCCTTCAAAGCAGGTTTGTCAGGATTTCGAAATCGAGTGTTCCAAAAACATCTACAAACTACATGGTTTTGCACTGCGAGCTTTCAACGCATGTTTGCGCTCGCACTTTTGCGAAGTCTTAAGAAAGCCATATGTGTTCAACATGTTCAATCAATTCTGCCAAGCGGGCCTCTTACGCCGCATGTCGAAATAATTCGAACGCCCTTGCGCGCGTGCTGCGGGGGCACTATCCGTGTCAATTAGTACCATGCGGGCCACTCGTGCGTCGGCCGTGCATTGCTTCTATCATCCTCGTGTCTACCGCCGTCGACGTTGCCATGATACCGCGCCCGCCCAAACCGCCGACTCGCACTGAAGTGGCCGCTGGGAAGTGCCCAGCGGTAAGCGCCATTGTGGCCGCGTCGGTTACGCCAAACTAGCTGGCCGCTGCGCGCGAGCATGCGCGGGTTAGCAGCTAGCGCGGCCGCAAAGACGCACCAACCAACACCAAACACTCATCGCAATCGCCGCCGCATGGGTTTTGCAAACGAGGTTGCCGGTGGGTGTATGGGATGATTGCGCGAGCAGTGGAGTTGACATCTCATTGCGACATACATTGTTTGCACATCGTACATTTGACCACGTGGATTGCACAACATAAAATACCCAACTCCGATTGCTCAACGCAAGTTGCTAGAAACACACTGCTCGGGGTCCACCCCATTCCCCCCCTCTCCCTCCCGCTTGCTCCCCCCTCGCCCCCTCCCCCCCCGCTCCAGCCCTCCCTCCCGCTCCCTTCCTCATCCCTCCCTCCTGACTCCCCGTCACCCCTTCCCCAGACCCCCGACGCCGTGATTTTTCATGACGTCAATCCCCAAAGGTCTGGACCCATTTTCTGAGACCGGCTTCTCATCCAGAGTCGTTTTTTTGACGGCCCCGAGGCCGAACATAGCGAACAATTCCCCGCCGGGCTCCCACGGGCCGACAGCAGCGACACCCCCCCCCGTCGTGATCTTTTATGACCCGACGGGGTCTGGGCCCAGCTCCCCCACCCAACCCCCCCACCCCCCCACCCCCCACCAGAGAGATCGGGGAGTGAGTGAGCGAGTGAGTGAGAGAGACCTGTCGCGAAGCGAACCCGACGGAATTAGGAACCCCGACGAGGGAGCTCAGCCCGCTTCAGAACCTTGGGCCATTGGCCCCTCCTCCTCCTCCTCCTCCTCCTCCTCCTCCTCCTGGCTCAGTGCTCGGCTCGGCTGGATCTCTGGGTCTCAAGGCATGGCTGCCCGGAGGGGTCGGGGAGGCCACCAGGGCACGGACGGGGGGGGGCGGGCCGCGCGCGCAGGGTGCCTCGGGAGGCCTCCTCGCTCCAGCAGCGCAGCTGCGCGCGGGCGGGGGCGGCACGCTCCGGCGGGCGCGCACACCCGGAGGGTGGTGCGCGCTCTGAGTCTCGCCTGCTCTGTGGGAGAGGGGGGAGGGAGGGAGGAGGGGAAGGGGGGGGGCGGAGATCGAAGGAAGAAAAGATACCCATGCCGCTACCCTTCCCTCGTTTTCCCCTTCTTGGGCCTCCTGGGAGGCCCTCGTCGACACCGCTGGATTCGCTTGGAAATCTGGGTCAGAACGCACCCTAGGAGAGGTCCCAGGAGTGGCGGTATCCGTACCTTGTTGTTCCCCTGAGCAGAAGGGGAGGGGAGGGAGGAGGGGGAGCAGCGGCGAGAGGAACGGGGGGGTAGTGGGAGGGGGTATTCACGGTGGTGCTGGTGGTGGTGGTGATGGAGGTCGTGTTGATGCTGGCGGTGCCGAGAATGATGGTATTTGTGATGGGCGTACTGGTGTTGATGATCATGATCGTGATGTTGCTGATGATCTTCCGATGAGGATGAGACTGGTGATGACGATGGCTCTGGTGATGAGGATGTTGACGGTGATGCTGATGCTGATGTTGTTGATGGTGATGATTGTGATAGTGATGGTGATAGCGGTGGTGGTGATGAGGATGTTGTTGATGGTAATGTTGATAGTGATGATGATCATGATGTTGTGAATGATGATGGTACTGGTGATGATGCTGATGGCGATGGTCATGATCTGGCCATGATGCTGATCATGCTGATGATGCTGTTGATGATGCTGCTACTTGTTATTATCAGTTTTCTTGCTCTATGAATAGGAATAGTATGTTGACATTTAGGCGGTTTAGTATCAGTTGTAGCATTCGTAGGAACATGAGGGTGCTGATGATGATTATGATGATGGTGGTCATGATGATTCTGAGGATGCTCATGATACTGGTGCGACTGTCGTGATGATGAGTGAGGTGGAGTAACAGGGACGTTATGTGTTGTTGGGGAGCTGAGGAGGAGGACAGGGACAATGATCTCGGCGTAGGTTTCAGGAGTCCGAACAAATGACAAAACGTCCTGACATTTCGAACTTAGAGCAGTGAGGATCGAGGAGGAGTAGGAGGCGGATGAGGAAGACGAGTCGGGGGATGAGGGAAGGAGACAGGAGTCAGGAAGGAACGAAGGAGAGCGACGACGAGGTGACGGAGGAAGGGAAGGTGAAGGGACTGGAGAGGAAGAGAACGAGAAGGAGAAGGATTAGGAGGAGGAGAAGGAGGAAATCAACGACGACGAGAAGGATGAGGAGGAGATGGAGGCAAGTTAAGGTAAAGCAACGGCCAAGAGCCTGTCTGAGCATCGCTAGCCCTCGCCAGCCTTGGAGTCCAAGTGTTGCCTGCGGCTGGCGGATGAGCCACGACGGCCACCGGCGAAAGGGCCGACCAAGATGGCCCCGTATCGTTTTCGGACATCTCTCGGCGGTCACCCGGCCTTTGGCGTGGGAATTGAGCGTCGAGGGAGCTTTAACGAGAGGCTCGTGCACGGAAAACAGTATTACGTATCTGCATATTCGTCTTCACCCGCCCGGTTGTCTCCCCCATCATCTTGCCCCCAACCCCCTGCTATGTCCGCCCCTTCCCCTTCTCGCCGCCTTCCTCCGACCACTTCCCTCGTTCACTCTCCTCAGAATCATTTCATGTACGCAATACTTATAAGATCCACCCTCTTATTTGATACTACCTGGTGATGTCGTCACCCTCCGTACAAAGTACATGAGTACATGTTTCGATGCACGTTCGTAAAAAAAAAAAACATATATGAAAATGATCGCCCCAGCTGCCTGCGACAAACCCCACCTCTGTGCCTAAGCAACAGCGCTGCATGAACGATGCTGATCGTAGGAACGGCGCAATTCCGACGACTGGCCCGAACTGGGGTGGGTCGTGAACTCGACCTCGTTTTCGTCCCGCTGCAGTTCAGTGAGCGGTCTGAACTTAGGCGGGTCGTGAACTCGACCAAATCTGCGCCCGCGTCGTAGGGACGAAGAGGGGGAGGAGGCGGATCAGGAAGAGGAGAGAGAGACAATGAAGACAAGGAGGACGAGGCCTCCTAGGGGTTTCCTGCAAGTCTCTTGGAGGCCTCTTGAGGCCTCTTGGGGGCCTCTCGGGGGCCTCTTGGAGCCCACGTGGGAACTCTTGGAAGCCTCTTTAGGCTTCTTGGGGGCCACTTGGGGCTTCGTGGGCAGCCTTAGCGGCTTGCCCATAAGAAGCCTTCGAAGGCCGTCTTGGGGGCCCTTGCCAGCCACTGAGGGTTGCCTCGTCAGACTCGTCTGGGCCATCTTTGGCGATCTTGAAAGCCCCTTGAGCTGTCGCGGGATATGGTGAACCATGTTGGTGTCCTCTTGGCTGCCTCTGAAACCGTATTGGAAACCATGTTGGTCGTTTGGCTGCTTTTGATGCAGTCTTGTAACGCATCGCAAAAGCGCAACTGTAGGGTTGCAGGCGGCGTTCGGACAACGCGCGGGTCGACAGGGGGGGCTAGCAATCATTTGGCGCCTCACAGACAACATGTGGGCACCCTGAAATTGTAACTCAGTGCGCGCACGGTGGCGTACACGTTGTGCGCGTGCGTGTATACACACATACGACTGTAAGCCATCGTGGGCCCCAATCAGCGTGGTTCTGGCCAGCTATGCGCTGCACCCAATGCGGTGCTATATGCGTTGTGCAATCCAATTAGGTCTCGCACTCAAGGTTGTGCCATCTATGCGGTGCAAGAAATGTAGTGGGACTGATGCTGTGTAACGTGTGCCGTGCAATTTGTTGTGTGCAACCTACGTGGTGACATTGATAGCGTGCACTTGTATAAGGAGCTATATACGTGATGTGCTCTATGTGGTGCGCAACAAATGTTGCGCAGTCTACGTGGTGCAATGCGGGCACGATGGTGATTGTAGCGGTGGTGGTTACGATGATGGCGTCGCAGGGCGAACGACGGCACCGATGCTGATCCCGCCGATGGCGGTGCGCGTCGATGATGAAGTTTTTGGAAAGTGTTAGACAGGTGCGCGCGGACGAAGCGCGCGAGCGGCCCGTATGACATCAAGGATCGCCGCCCCCCCCCCCTTCCCAGCAAGCGCGCACGGGCGTTGTCACCCATCCGTTGTCGGAGAAGGAACGGGCACGCAGCGTTTCAGCGAAATGGTAAGGTGAGGAGGAAGATGAGGGGAACGAGGGGGAGACTCCCTCCACGCGCATCTTCGGCCATCCTTATCCCCACCCATCATGAGCGCACTTCCGCCTCGCCGTGGAAGGAAGAGGGGTGGATGGGCGAGCGCGTGGAAAGGGATTAAAGGGGCGGGGGGAACGGCGAGAATGAGGATGTGGCGAGGACAGCGATGAGGATAAGGATGAGGATGCAGAGGAAAGAATGAATAATATTGTAGATATGATCGGGTAGTGCCTGATGTTGTTTCCCTTCCACGTCATCGGTACACCTCCTCTTCGGAGAAGGGGCGGGTGAACGTGCGATCGTATCGGGGGCGAGCGCGAGCAGGAGGATGATGACGATGCCGATGACAATAGGGGTGGGGGTGACAAGGAAAGAATCAGAGACAGGAGACCGCTGATGGCATGGAGGATGTGCTGGAAGAGATGTCCGGAGTGACGTGCGGTGCATGGGACGGAGTATGCCCCTCTTGTTCCACCTCCGCATCTTTCATCATCACGTAACGGCCGATGGGATGGTGTGCGAAGGGGGGAGTACGGGTACAGAGTGACTGTGACTGGCATCATCCCCCCCCCTCCCCCCCCGGATGTCAGTATCCCCCCCCCCTCCCCCAGGGGCCCTCCGTCCCTGGAGGAGGAGGAGGAGGAGGAGGAGGAGGAGGAGGAGGAGGAGGGAGGAGGAGGTGGTGGAAGAGGAGGAGAGGGGGAGGAGGAGGAGGAGGAGGAGGAGGAGGAGGAGGAGGAGGAGGAGGAGGAGGAGAGGAGGAGGAGGGAGCACGGGTACAGAGTGACTGGCATCATCCCCCCCCTCCCCCCCGGATGTCAGCATCCCCCTCCCCCTCCTCTTCCACGGTGTCGTGTCCCCCCTGGTCTTCCTCCTAGGGCCCTCACGCCCCTCTCCTCCTCTCTCCTCCTCTCCTCCTCCTCCTCCTCCTCCTCCTCCTCCTCCTCCTCCTCCTCCTCTCCTCCTCCTCCTCCTCCTCCTCCCCTCCTCCTCCTCCTCCTCCTCCTCCTCCTCCTCCTCCTCCCGATCCGTTTCCTACGGCCCCGTCGTCGCACGCTCACCCAGTCGGATCATGAAGGGGGAGGGGTTGGGGCGGGGAGTGGGGCTGGAAGGCTGGATAGAGAGAGAGAGAGGACTCCGCATCAGTCTGTGTCTCCTCACCGTCATCTGTGAGTGCGTGGTCGTGGCAAGATGTGCTGAGGATGACGTTGTTGATGATGATGTCGTAATTGTGTCAGGCTGTGAATGTGATGATGGCGGTGGTCGTGTGTTTGATGATAGCGAGGTTGATGGTGGCGGTGGTGGTGATGATGCTGCTGATGATGATTATGATTAGGATGATGATAATGGTAATGATAATAATGATGATAATAATACAAATGATGATAATGTTAATAATAATGATGGTAATGGTCATGATGATGATGATGATGATGATGATGATGATGTTGATGATGATGATGATGATGATGATGATAATGTTGATGATGATGATGCTGATGCTGATGTGATGCTGACGATGATGATGATGATGATGATGATGATGATGATGATGATGATGATGATGATGATGATGATGATGATGATGATGATGATGATGATGATGATGATGATAGTGAAGACGGGTGTGTTCTTCTTGCGCGGGGGGCATAGAAGACAAGAACCCGACTCAGGATGTGGGGAACAGGAAGCACCCTCACGAACACGCAAAGACGTAGGAAAGCAGATCCCCGCGAAGGAGACGAGGGCGCTGTCGGCTGCAGTGGCGATCGCGGCGGCGCGGCGGCCAGGTCGAAGCCGCGCACCAGAAGCAGAGGTCCGGCGCCGCCGCAGCGCCGCGCGGGAGCCAGCGCTGGGCTCTGGCGCGCCCCGCGGGCAGAGAGGGGGCAGCGCACGTGGGCGCTCCCGCCGCCACCGCGCCCTCGCCGCCGCCTCTGCCGCCGAGGGCCGCAGGGGCAGCGCACGTGGGCTCTCTCGCCGCTGCCGCGTCCTCGCCGCCGCCTCCTCTGCTGCCAAGGGCCAGGGGGCAGTGCACGTGGGCTGTCTCGCCGCCGCCGCCGCCGAGCCCTCGCCGCCGCCCGCCTCTGCTGCCGAGGGCCAGGGGGCAGTGCCCAGGGAAGCCCAGGCGGCCTGCCCACGAGGCCGGGGAGCACCCCTCCCACGAGGTTGGGGAGGGCCCCCTGAGAGCGGCGCGAGGAGGATGGGGACACAGACAACTTAGCGGGCGGCGCGCGTGAGCGGGTTGGGGCAAGGGGGGGGATAGCCTTCGAAGAAGTCGCTCAAAGAGTTTCCAAGAAGGAGTGGCTGAGCAGGAAGAGGCCAGAGGCCAGATGGAGAAGAGGACGACGGATGACGAGGAGAACAGATGAGGCGGAGGAAGAGGTGGAGGGGACGACGGGTTGACAGGGGGGCGGACGACGACGACCACTAGGACCACGACGACGACGGTCGCGGCTACGACCACGACCGCGACGACCACGACCACGGCGACCACGACGACAACCACCGCCACGACGACCACGACGACCACGACAACGACGACACGACGACCACGACCACGACTACGGCCACGATCATGAGAACGGCGGCGGCGACGGTCACAGCGACCACGACGACCACGGCGACGACGACGACGGCGATGTCCACGACCACGACTACGATCACGGCGGCGGCGGCGACCACGTCGATGGTGGCGGCGGCGACACCGACGGCGGCGGCGACAGAAACGGGAGCGCAGGCGCTGGGCTGCGCGGTGTGGGGCGGCCCCGCGGGGCCCGAGGGCTCTCGAGATCGGCAGGCGTGTGCGCTCGCGGCTCCTCGCGCGGCTCGTCGCGCGCGCGCGCGGTTGGTCGCAGTGTCGGGGCAAGGGAGGGGGGAGGGAGGGAAGGATGAGGCGAGGGGAATCACCAGGACTACCAGGGTCGGGAGGGAGGGAGGATGTGAGGGGGATCTCGAGGCGAGGGAGGCGTCCTGCGGGCTGGGCATTCCTAGGCTGCCCGCCCGTGATGCTCAGAGCCCGTGCCGCGCGGCCCGGCCAGGCGGGCGGCCCGGACGGGCCTCCTGCAGGGTGGAAAAGGAGAAGGACAGAGGGGAGGGGGGAAGCTAGGTGCGCTCGCGTGCCACTGCGCAGATCCCCTCTAGATCCGCGCAGCCAGGTGCCGAAGAGGTAAACGAACCCCCAAAGGGTTACGCGATGCATGGCATGGCATAGCATGACACAGCATGGCATAGCATGGCACAGGAGAGCACGCCTGGGCCTGGCATTGCAAAGCTTGGGGTGGCATCTCGTAGGCAAGCACGTCATAGCATGGTGCTGCAGCGCAAGCAGCAAGGCACGGGAGGTGGCGAGGGGGAGGGGGGCGGGGAGGGGGGAGGGCGGAAGGGCGGTGAGGACAGGGAGGGAGGGAGGGATGATGGCAGGGACGGGGAGGGGGCAGGGGGAGCGGAGGAGAGGAGGAGGCATCTCGTAGCCAAGCACGTCCCATCACGGCGATGCAACGCAAGCAGGGCATGGGAGGTGGCGACGGGGGACGGGAGACGGGGAGGGGGGAGGGCGGAAGGACGGCGAGGACGGGGAGGGAGGGGGGGATGATGGCAGGGATGGGGAGGGGCAGGAGGAGCGGAGGAGGCGGAGGAGGCGGAGGTTTCCAGCCTCGAACTTATCCCTATCCCTAAGATTGACACGCCAAAAGGCGATGACAATCTTAGGGATTCACCTACAATTATCCCAGAGTGACCCTACCTAGGAGTTGGAGCCCCGAGGAGAGCAATATTAGGAGTAACGGTCAACGCCGTCCTCCTCCTTCTCCTCATCGTCGCAGTTGTAGCAGTAGTAGCGGTAGTAGTAGTAGTAGTAGTAGTAGTAGTAGTAGTAGTAGTAGTAGTAGTAGTAGTAGTAGTAGTAGTAGTAGTAGTAGTAGTAGTAGTAGTAGTAGTAGTAGTAGTAGTAGTAGTAGTAGTAGTAGTAGTAGTAGTAGTAGTAGTAGTAGTAGTAGTAGTAGTAGTAGTAGTAGTAGTAGTGGTAGTAGTAGTAGTAGTAGTAGTAGTAGTAGTAGTAGTAGTGTAGTAGTAGTAGTAGTAGTAGTAGTAGTAGTAGTAGTAGTAGTAGTAGTAGTAGTAGTAGTAGTAGTAGTAGTAGTAGTAGTAGTAGTAGTAGTAGTAGTTAGTGGTGGTGGTGGTGGTGCTAGTAGTTGTAGTAGTAGTAGTAGTAGTCGTCGTCGTCGTCGTCGTCGTCGTCGTCGTCGTCGTCGTCGTCGTCGTAGTAGTAGTAGTAGTAGTAGTAGTAGTAGTAGTAGTAGTAGTGATAGTGGTAGTAGTAGTAGTAGTAGTAGTAGTAGTAGTAGTAGCAGTAGTAGTAGTAGTAGTAGTAGCCGTAGTAGTAGTAGTAAGAGTACA
Organism: Prorocentrum cordatum; assembly: GCA_963575745.1. Taxonomy (NCBI): domain Eukaryota; class Dinophyceae; order Prorocentrales; family Prorocentraceae; genus Prorocentrum; species Prorocentrum cordatum. The sequence goes on from CAUYUJ010022159.1 coordinate 120,557, forward strand.
GCTTAATACCTACATCTACATCTAGACCTATTTCTACATCTACACCTACAGCTACATCTACGTGTACACGTGCACATACATCTACAGTTACATCTACAACTACACTCACACCTACACCTACATGCACATCTACATCTACATCTACACCTACATCCACATCTACACCGACACCTACATATAAATCTACATCTACACTTTCGCATTGGTGTTGTGTTTGCCTTGCATTGCCTTTGCTATTGCTTTTGCATTTGCTTTTGCCTTTGCTTTTGCTGTTGCTGTTGCTTTTGCTATGCTATGCTGTGCTGCGCTACGGTATGCTATGATATGCTATGCTATGCTATGCTATGCTGCGCTATGCTATGCTGCGCTATGCTATGATCTGCTATGCTATGCTGTGCTATGCTATGTTAATGCTGCGCTAAGCTGGGCTAAGTCCAGCTAAAAGCTAAGCCCAGCTAAGCTAGGCTGGGCTCAGCTAAGCTAAGCAAGGCTAGGCTGAGCTAAGCTAAGCTAAGCTAGGCTAAGTTAAGCTAGGCCAAGCTAAGAGAAGATAAGCAACGCTAAGCTAAGGGGGCGTAACTGGGGGAAGCGCGGGGCGGATGCCGGGGGAACCGCCCGGGGCGATTTACACTGCCCGGCCCTTTAAGCTCACCGAGTAAGAACCCTTCTAGGCAGAGCCTAGGCAGGGAAAAAACAAGGGAACCCCCAAGATTGGCATCGTGATGAGGAGATGCCCAGCATAGAGATAGGGATATGTTCCAGGCTGGTAAGGAGGGGCGCGGAAAGTCGTCAAAATGCGGGGTTCCCCCCCCCCCCGCGCTCGGGAAGCTGGCCCGCCGGGCCCGTGCCGCGGCGGCGCAGAGCGCGGCGGCGAAGAGCCGCGTGATAGCGGCCGCGGCGTCCACGAAACACCCGCACGCCACCGCCAATAGCTGCGAGAACTGCCGTATCAAGCGAGACCGGACCCACGGCCGACATCGTAAGGCTGGAGATCGTGGAGATCCGAGGCTAGCGGCTAGAAGCCGCGTGGCCTGCGCAGGCAGGCGAGGCCCGCTCATGGCATCCAGGGGCCTCGCTTTCGCACTGCTGAGCCAGGTCGCTCCAAACAGAATATGGCGCTGAGGTGGGGCCCTACCGTCAGGCCCCCAGCGACCGTCATAACGACTGGCATCATAACGACTGTCATCAGAACGATTGGCATCAGCAGTCCGAGGACCAGCACCGCCGTTACGAGGACCAGCGGCGCCCCTACAAAGACCAGGTGCGCTACGACGGGAACCAGATGCGCTCCTACCAGCGGCGCTCCTTCGAAACCAGAAGCGCGACGACGGGAAACACATGCACTCCTACCAGGACCAGCGGCGCTCCTACGGTGATCAGCAGCGCTACGGCGGGAAACGCATGCGCTCCTACGAGGACCAGCAGCGCTACACTGGGAATCAGAAGCGCGCCTACGAGGACCAGCGGCGCCCCTGCGAGAACCAGCGGCGCGCCTTCTGGGACCAGCAGCGCTACAACAGGAGCCAGCTGCGCTCCTCCTGAGAGGGCCAGCAGCGCTCTTGCGAGGACCAGGGGCGCTCCTGCTGGGACCAGCAGCGCTACGACAGGAACCAGATGCGCTCCTCCTACGAGGACCAGCAGCGCTCCTACGAGGACAAGCAGAGCGCTCTCACGAGGAGCAGCGACGCCCCTACGAGGACCTTGCGGCGGTCCTGCTGGGACCAGCAGCGCTACAACGGGAACCCGAAGCGCCCCCACGAGGACCAGCTGACCTCGCACGAGGACCAGCAGACATCCTGCGAGGACCCGAAGTCCCCCAACGAGGGCCAGAGGTACGCCCGCGGGGGCCAGAAGCGCTCTTACGGGCACCGGCAGAGCTGCAACGACGAAGAGGGCCGCTGAGGGAGTGAGGAGATCACCGACGAGGACCAGAACGCCCCTCGTCGCCTCGGATGGACGCAGCTTGAACGGACTTTGGCCTGCGCCAGGAAGCAAAAGTCTTCCCGACGTACTTTGACACCAAAGGCTACGCCGCCCCGTGCGCACAAGATAAGATTATCACCATCGTCCGCGCCGAGATTCAGAATTACTTCAGCGCGCCCGCGTCAGCGATGGCAGGCCGCAGCGCCCCTCTCACAGGGTCCAGAAACGGCGAAGCTGCCGAGGGCGCTCTTCCCGCCGGGGCAGCCCTCCGCGCCAGCCGTCTCCTACCCCGCCAAGGACCGCGGCGAGGAGGTTCAGGAGGGGAAGGAACACACAGACACAATTAATCGTCGATCCGCGGAAAAATACAGGAAAATATGGGCAGTGGGGGGAGAGACAAAAACCCCGAACATGTGGGACAATATGGAGTATATGTTTATTTGTGTGTATTTATTTGTGTGGCCTGGGGCCCCTTCAGAGGTCCCGGCGGAGACTGCGAGGGTCGCCGCCGCCCGCCGAAGCGCGGAGGCCCCTGTCCGCTCTCACCTCGGCCGCGACGTCTGCGAGTCGACCGAGGCCGAGCGCCAGACGGCTGCCCAGCGCCCCTGCGAGGCGGAGGCCGGGCGGCCGCGGCACGGGCACCACATCCGCAGCGATGCCAGCCAGGCAGACCCGGACTTTGCGCGGAGGGGCCCACTCGGGGCTCAAGAGAGGGGGGTCAATGCAAACGGGGGTCAGCCAGGGCACCAGATCCTGCAGGATCCTGCGAAGACCCCATCTAGTTGACCCGAGTTATAGGGAGCCGCTCGTGGCCGCGAGGCGGCCGCGCATGTTGGCTGACCCGGGTTTGCGAAGACCTGCGTTTCAGGTTTTTTTTCCTGCATTGCAGTTTTTTGGTTTCCTGCTGACCCGGGTCTGGATTGACCCGGGTCAGAAGATCCCCGACCCACGTAACGACGTATTGGGCAAGAGCAACCAGCGGACATATCACATTTGTAATATGAGTGGAGTGCAATCAAAGGTACCCCGCCAAGGAAGCAGGTCGGAGCACCCTGCATCTCGCAGCTCCGAACACTCCCGGAGAGGGCATTCGACACGGCCGTCGTCATCGCCTGCGACCTCCTTGCCCACGCCTATATGTCCATGGGTGAGCACTTTCGGCGGCGCCCCCCCTCAGGGTCGGTGCTGAGGAGGGAGAGCGGAACACTGCCGCGGAACGATTCTTTCCACGCGGGCGGTGGGCCGCCGCTCTTAGGTCGGAGGTCTGGGATTACTCAGTAATCACCTGTGTCAGCACCAGCGCCCCGTGTCCTGTCACCGTTCTCCTACACGCCGAAACACGGCGCGGCATGCATTTTGGAGAGACGGGCATTGGGCGCCAGTCTCCCCGCAGGGGGCGTGCCTCCCCGCGAGCTCTGCCTGCTGCTGGCCCGTGGCACGGGGCGGTGGGGGGGGGGGAGGGGCGCCTCAAGGAGTGGCGGGGGCTGAGGGCGGAGACTGCCAGAGGCCAGAGGGGCAGCACGAGCATCAACGATCCGAACCTTAGGGCCGCCGATGCTGCTGAAGCCACCTTAGTGACGGCTCCCTACGGGTGCGTCGGCTACGTGTGCGACCCTCTCCGTCCCCTCTCCCCGCCCTCCTCCGACGTGCCCGCTGCTCCCTCCAGGTTCCTCCTCCCTCCCTTTCTCTCTTGCCTTCCTGTTGCTCTTCTTCGTGCGTGTCGTCCGTCCGTCGGTCTCCCTCGTCCGTGGGGGAACCCTCCCTTTTAGCTTGATTGAGCTCCCGCCCGCCGTCACGTGCGCGCCTTTGCACCCCGCCGCCCATCCAGCTTTCGCACTGGAGGGGCTCGGATGAGGATGGGAGGGCCGCGCGAGGGCTTCCTTCGCTCACTCGGCAAGCTAGTCTGCATGTCCCAGGTCAGAGGGGCGCGGGAGGGGGAGAGGGAGAGAGGGGGAGGGGGAGAGGGAGAGGGAGAGGGCGAGGGCGAGGGAGAGGGGGAGGGGGGGAGGGCAAGCTAGGTGCGCTCGCGTCATATCTGACATCCTACCCCTCCCTCCCATCCCTTACCATGGCACAGATCCCCTCTCTACTCGCACAGTCGGATGTCAAGCAGGGCGATGATCCCGAAAGGGTTCCCGATGCATCGTAGAGCACGGCATGGCATGGCGTAGAAGAGCACCGCGAAGCGTAGTATCAACTTGGCATTGCATTGCATGCCGTGGCATGGCACGGGAAATGGCGCCAGCGCTGCAGCGGGAACACGAGTCGAAACGAGCGGAAGCGCGGAAATGAGGCCAGCGCTGCAGCGGGAGCACGATTCGGAACGAGCGGAAGCACGGAAATGCGGCCAGCGCTGCAGCGGGAGCACGATTCGGAACGAGCGGGGCCCGAAAATGAGACTGGCGCCTCAGCGAGAGCAGCATTTTGAAAAACAATGCAAGCGAAACCCCAACTCCGGGGAAACCCGTGTGTAAAAAAACAGTACGCGGGGGGGGGTCGAACACTCCCAGCACGTCATCAGGGGAAGAGGGAGAATAGTATTCATATTGCGTAATTGTAGAGGGAGAGGGGGAGGGGATGGGGCTCTGTACAGCGCTCACAGCGCCCGCTGCTCGCGCAGAGCGGTGGTGGACAGCGCGTGGCAGGCCGGGGGCGCGCGCGGGAAGCAGGCCGAAAAAGGCGTCGGCCGGCAGCCGAGGGTGATGGTTTCGCTGCGCAGGGCATGCGCGGGGGAACAGACGAAGGCATACGCATAAAGCCTTTGCGGTCCTCGTAGATTCCTTGGATCGGCGCTGGGGCCTCCTGGCGGCGCCGGAGGCGCGCCAGGGAGGAGGGGCTGGCACGAAAGCGAGAAATTTGTGTGGACCGCAGCATTTTTATGTCTTGTCATTGTTTGTCCCCCGAGCCTCTCCCAGCACTCGCAAGCCTTCCCGAAGCCCTAGCTCTGAATCTGCGGCTGCTGCGGAGGTGGGGTCGGGCCCGAGGGGAAAGAAGTAGTGGTGGTGGCAACTGCGAGCAACGGAGGGAAACGGAGGAGAGAGGATGCTAAGGACAGCAAGGGTGTTGGAGAGAGGGTGATGAGGATGGAGGTGGAGGGCTGGAGAGAAGAGGGGGAGGATGACGTTGAGGTCGCAGTGCAGGAGGCAGGGGACGAGAAAAGGGGAGAGCGAGGATGACGAGGAGGGGGAGGGAGGAGAAGGAGGAGGAAGAGGAGGAGGAGGAGGAGGAGCAGGAGGAGGAGAAGGAAGAGGAGGAGGGAGAGTAGAAGGAGGAGGAGGAGGAGGAAGAAGAAGAAGAAGAGGAGGAAGAGGAGGAGGAGGAGAACATGTGCAAACCCAAGATCCATCAACGATGTTGAAATACACACTTCCTCCAATATTCATCTTCGTAGGGCCCTGCAAAGGATTATCTCCACTGGGGAAATTGCCCCGTTGGGGGACAACCGTGTGAACACCTTGAAGCGCGTCAGCACATAATTTTCAAGGGTCCACCGCCTCGAGTAAATATGACTGTTACGTCCTGGCGATCATGAGCCGTCCACGGAATGTGTGAGGGGTGTGCCGACACGGGTGTAGGGGACGCATGTTGATGGTGGCACTGGGGCTTTCGGTGGGACTCCATATGTGGCCACGAAACGTGTAAAGGGTGTGTTGAAACGGGCGATGACGATGAAAGGGAGGAGGGGGCAGTGGGAGGAGGAGTGAGGACGCGGGGCGCTGTCTTTTCAAAATGAGGACCCAAAAACCCAACACCACAAAATGGTTGGGGAAAATAGCGAAGGCGCGCACGGGCGAGCAAGTCTCACCCCGTCCCCAATTAGACCGCTCTGTTGGCAAGGATCCTCGTCGAGGAAAGTACGGCGTCTGCAGGCGCCAAGCGTGGCAACAGAGTGGGACCTATGTGTCGGTGTCTTTTCGTGGCCCTCATCGAGTGCGGTTGTATTTCAGTGCGCCGCAGAGGGAAATATAATGAGGCTGGCCCTGGCGGTACATGCTGGCCGGTCCTCTTCCACCGCCCCTCAATCCTCCACCGCCCCCTCCGCTCGACGCGGGCGCGCCATCGTAGCAGCAGCAGATCGAATTGCCAAGCCCCCCCAGCCCTCCAACCACGTAGCACACAGCCCTACTTGTGCCACAATAGTGGAAGGAAGGAAGGAAACGGAGGGAAATAGATTCCCATCGGACGTCTCCAGCGAGACAAAGGTAGTAGAGGCGGTGCTGAGTTCAGAACGATCGACGGGTGCGCAGACAGTGACGTGCCCTGTGAAGTGTGGATGAGGAAGGTGTAAAGAAAAAGACAGCAGAGGCGGCGCACCGGCGAGCAAGTCCCACCCCCACCTTGTCCCATTTATTATGACCGTTCCCGTGAGTAAGGACCCTCGTCGAGGTCGTACGGTGACTGCAGGCGCCAAGCGTTGCAGCAGAGTGGGACATATGTACCGATGCCCCTTTTACGGCCCTAATCAAGGGTGTGTAAGTGCATCCCCTCCTCTGCTACCGACTCAATTCAACCTACCTGCAACGCCTCCTCCTCCTCCTCCTCCTCCTTCTGAGCAAACGCGCCAAAAGCATGCCAGATCGAAGACCGCTCAGAGAGTACCGGCATGCCAATCATGTCTGTGGTTTTTGTTCGAGCTATCCTGCAGGCCGAGCCTCCCTCCAGGCGAGGGAGGACTACCGAAGCCACTCCCTGGAAGCTGAGGTGTGCGGGGTGACCTGTGACAGCGCAGCTCGCGGTATGAGCCAGACAGTGCCTCTTGCACACGCTGTATAACCACTGGAGCAGCTCCTTCGGATTGTTTAATGTCTCCTTCAAGTACAGCCTGGTCGTACCGAAACTGCATCGCCGCACGAAGTATGACATTGGGGACGACAATGGCACCTATATGTATATCAGAAGCGGAAGACGAATTTATTGGTCACAGAGAAGGATTTCTGCAACGTTTGGATCGACTTTATCCGCGCACCCAGCAACACCAGCCCCGTCGGAGTGGTCAACTCAAGCAAGGTCTCTTGCGGGTGTGACGTTGGTTGTAGTAGCGGCCACCGTGTTTGCAACATCTTGTCGATTCGTGCGCACGGCAACGCCAGCCCCGTTGGGGATGGTAATTAATGCAAGGTTCTTTTTGGGTGTCGAATTGGTTGCAGCAACGTCCGGATTGACACAGTCGATGCACCCAGCAACACCAGTTCCATTGGGGACGGCAAATTTATGTGTTTGTTGCATCGGTTTTTGGTTTTGTGGTTCGCGGCGTAGACGTCGGTGAAGGCGATGGAAGCAATGGCAAAGAGTACCGCGTGTCATTGATTGAAATCGGATGTGCAACGTTCGGCACGTGAACTGGCATAATCAAACGACCGTGAGGAACAAATGTGGGCGCATGCTTGTTAGGTGCCTTGCCTCCGGTATGTAAAACAAGTATTCGGGAGCTTGTGTATTGAAACCAGCGAGCGCAAATTTGACATCTTCTGTGGCGAGCGTACTGCGGCGTGTTGTCGCAGCGTAGCCCATGTTGCACATGAGTTTCTGATCGAATGGCCTTCGGCACATCCCGCTGCTGTGCCTGGGTTGTGGGTATGCAGCCTATTGGATGTTCGTTGGGACCTCGTGGGAGACCTCTCGGGGGCCTCCTGGCCTCTCGGAGGCAGTCGGAGGCCTCTTGGGAACCGTGTTGGGGCCTCCTGGGGGCAGTTGTTTGGGCATCTCGGGGTCTCTTTTTGGTTGGGCCTCCTGCGGGCTTCTTGGGACACCTTGGGGGCCTCCTCGGGGGCCTCTTCGGGGGCCTCTCGGGGCCTCCTCGGCGCCTGGGGCCTCCTGGAGGCCCTGTGCGGCGGAAGACTGGGATCCCTCTCTTGGGCCCCTTGTAGGGGCCTTTTGGGGGGCCCTCTTGGGTGCCTCGTGGGCCGTCTTGGGGCCCACTTGGGCCGTTTGGGGGCCCTCCTGGATGCCTCGTGGGCCGTCTTGGGGCGGTCATGGGGGGCCGCTCGGGCCGTCTGGGAGCGTCGGGAAGCCCCAAAGGCGAGAACGTTTTGCCTGTCTTGGGGCCTTCTGGAGCCCGGGAGCCCGGATGGCACGCGGGGAGAGGCACGGGAGCCCGGATGGCACGCGACGAGCCTCGGCAGACTTCGGAATCCGGGGCCCGGGCCCGTAGGAAGACTCGTCAGGACTGTGGGCTGCTCCAGGGATTGGGCAAAGGGCCCGAGGACACGACTTCTCTGTGCCCAGAGGCACGGGGGCGGTCACATGCGACCAGGAGAGGGGGGGGGAGAAGCGAGACGTAGCAATGGTTCGGGACGCTCGAAATTGAGGTGGGTGCGGAAACACTGGGTACAGAGTCCAACAGCAGTTCTTGTTCATTCTGAACAGGGTTCGTTGTCGGCGTCGCCGCGGTCGTTGTCTATTTGGGACAGAGGGCCGCCTGCCCAACTGCGGCCGCTGTCGGTTTTGGACAACATTTGTTGTTGGGCATCGTACCCATTTTCTTCGTACCCACATCGGGCGTCCAAAATGGTTGCATGCCAGGGCATCGCGATGTGCGGATGGGTCTCGTACGATACTCGGGTGTCCACCTGAGGGCGTCGCGCGGCCACGGCCTGAGCGGGCAATGGTTCCTCCTCCTCCTCCTCCTCCTCCTCCTCCTCCTGTCCCCACACCCTCCTGCTTCTCTTGCCAGGTCCTGGTCATGTCCTCCTCGTCGTCTTCCTTCTCTCGTCCTCCCCGGCGAAGGCGCCGCCTACGACGCCGACGACGAGGACGACGACGACGACGACGACGACAACGCCGAAGAGGGCCCTGGCGCCCTCTGCTTGCCTCTGCGCCGCTCGGGCACGGGACGTGAAAACGACCACAGCCACTGCTTTCCTTTTGTTGCCGCCTTCCAGCCAGCAGAAACAAAGCAGTGGTTGTGGTCATTTCTGTGGAGCCTGGCACCAGGGAAATGACCACGACCACTGCTTCTTTTTCGGCCGGCTGGAAGGCGGCGCAAACAAGAAGCAGTGGCTGTGGTCATTTTCCCGTCCCGCACAATGTTTCCGCGCGGTCGGATCACAGGGGCACCCCAGCCGGCCCCAGCGCCGGATCGCCAGATTCCAGGAGGGGCCCGCCAGAAGGCGTCGGCGCACCCGAGCTGGAGCCTCACGCTCCCCCGCCCGCGTGCATGGGTCCTTCTGCGGGGCAAGCCCGCCAACGGCGCATCCCTGTGGCAGTGGCTGTAGTCATTTCCCCGTCCCGCACTGGGTCTCTGCTCGTTCTGCACTGCCCCCTCCCCTGCCGGCCGCGCCCTGCCGAAATCGGGAGCCCGCAGGGCGGTCGTTGTCGCACGCCGCTTCGCCCCCACCACCTCACACACTGTTCCTTTCCAATTCTTCGAATGTCTTTGGTTTTTTTGGGGGGGCCAAGATCCTTTCATTTCTATGTTTTCCCCTCCTGGGCCTCTTCCTGGCCACTCGGGTCCAGGTCCAGGACCAATCAGAAACGAGCACGATCAGACATGAGCACGATGAAACAAAAACGACGCGTAGCCTCCTCATCCTCTTCGTCCTGCTCGTCCTCCTGCCCCTGATCCCTCTTGCCAGTGCTGCCTCATCCTCTTTGTCCTGCTCTTCCTCCTGCCCCCGATCCCTCTTGCCAGGCTTGCGCATTCCCCAGTCCTCCGTCTCCTCTTCTTCCTCCTCCTCTCCGCTCTGCCGCCCTGCTCCCGTGCTCGTCGCGTTTTCCTTTCCTCGTCTTCCTCGATGAGGAAGAACGCGAACGCCGACGAGGAGGAGGAGGAGGAGGAGGAACAGGAGGAGGAGGAGGATGAGGAGGAGGAGGGCGACGACAACGTCGACGATGGTGGCGACGACGTCGCCGACGACGACGATGACGGCGGCGGCGGCGGCGACGACGACGGCGGTTGCCAGGCACCTTGCGAGCGCGCCCTGACGCCCATGGGAGGTTTCCGCAGCCGCCGCATACCTCATTCATTCCGTGCTTCCCCCCTGCTGACGAACGGACAACACTGCACACACACACACACACACACGCACACACAAACACAAACACAAACACAAACACAAACACAAACACAAACACAAACACAAACACAAACACAAACACAAACACAAACACAAACACACACACACAGACACACAGACACACAGACACACAGACACACACACACACAGCATTCGGGGGGCGGATGGGGCTATGGGTGCGGCTTGCCGGATGGGGGTCCCCGCTCGAACGGGAGCTCTCTCCAGCGCAAGCCCGCGCCCATACCTATAGCCAGTCCTCCTCCCTCCGACCCCCCTGCGGGCATGGGTGTGAGATATTCGTTCGTCACCGGCGGCTCCCAGAGATGCGGTGCCAGGTCCCCGGAAGTCCCGACCCTTTCCCCGGGGCCGGTTTTCATCCTGAGTCATTTTTTGACGGTCCTTGGGCCCAGCGAGGCCCAAACCGGTAAAAATCAGGAGGGGAAAAACCACACAGACACAATTAACCGGCGATTCCCAGGACAATACGGGAAACTATGGGAAGTGGGGGGGGAAGACGAAAACCCAGAAAATACATGAAACTTTCTGGGGCATCCGGGGAGTTGTGTCTATGTCTTTGTGTGTCCCTGGGCCCCTTTCCAAAAATGTTCTCTGGATTTTTGCAAGGGCGCGAGCCCGCCCGTGTTGGCTTCCTCGCAGAGCAGGGCGCCTCGGAGCCGAGCAAGAGCACCCCGCCGCGCCGCCCGCGCCGCCCGCGGCCTTCCGGAGAGGGCCTCCGCGCGGGAGCTGCCGCGCGGCCCCCCGGGGGGGCCTTCGGAGTGCCGCGCGGCCTTCTCCTCGAGGACCATCCCTCCGAGGAGGAAGAGGTACCCATACATCCGGCCCTCCCCTCGTTCTCCCCTTTTTTTGGGCCTCCTGGGCCGCCGTCGTCGCCACCGCTGGATTCGCCGCGAAGTCCTGGTCAGAACGCACCCCAGGAGCGGTCTGGGGAGTAGCGTTAGGTCGGGCGTGTCCCCCTACAGGGGGATCTACGACGAAAAATAAAGCATACCCCAAAAATGCCACAAAAAGGTCAAACAATATTCCAACAATAGTCCCCAGACTATTTTTGGATTATGTTTGGGAGTATTTTTAGGGGTATTTTTCATTTTTCGTCGAAAATCCCCATGTAGAGGGGGACAGGCCCGACTTAAGATTAGCGGTGTATCCGTGCCTCCTGCTTTTTGCCCCAGTCCAGCAGCCCCCGCGAACGCCGCCCTGCGCCCGCTCGGCGCGATCGGCACGGGCACGGGGAGAGTCAAGAGGGGACAAAACACGCAGACACAATTCATCGTCGATCCCCACGAAAATATTGGAAAAAATGGGAATTGGGCGGGAAGACCAAAAAACGAAACTATTGGAAAATGTGGGGAGTCATCTAATTTGTGTGTGTGTGTGTGTGTGTGTGTTTGTGTGTCCCTGGACCCCTTGAGAGAGAGAGCGGGCACGAGGAGCGGCGGCAGGTCCTCCCAGAGATCCGGCGCTCCAGGCAAGCTGGAGCGGCTGGGTATAGGGGCCGTCTTCCGTCTGCGGGGGCCCTCGCTGGGCCTCGGGGCCGTCGACAACAAAAAAAAGACTCGGGACGAGAACGCGGGGTGCCACGCCCCAGGAGTGATTCTAGCCGGAGCGCGGTATCCCCACACAGGGTTTTTTTTAACCCACTGCGGTTTCCAAGGTCGACTGCGCGCCCGTCCAGTGCGGGCTGGCATGGCATGTTAGAACATGATACCATGATGTTTGCACATGAGAGAGATGTTTACACGAAAGCTTGGGCCTCCTGGGCCTCCTGGGGCTTCTGGGCCTCCTGTGGCCTCCTGGACCCCACCTGGGGCTTCCTGAAGCCTCTTGGGGCTCCCAGGGGGGATATCTAACATGGTGCCACAAGAGCTGGAAAAATCAACGAATCGACTCCGGATGTGTATTAACGTGACGCGTTCTGATAGGGGGCCTCATGGGAGCCTCCTGGGAATCTCCTGGGGACCCCTGAGGCCTGTCCTGGGCGTCCTGCGGCCTCCTGAAGCTCTCTGGGGCCTTCCGGGGCTCCCAGGGTCCCAGGGGGGATGTGTAACATGTGGTCTTCTGGGCCGCCAGGCTGGACCACCTCTTGCGCGGCATCTGGGAACTCAGAGGTGCGAGAATGTCTTGTGCGAAACGGGCGGGACACCTTGCGCACGGCATCTCAGAGCTCAGAGTTGCGAGGATGTCTCAGGCGAGACGGGCCGGACCACCTCGCGCAGGGCATCTCAGAGCTCAGAGTTGTGAGGATGTCTCAGGCGAAACGGGCTGGCCCACGTCGCGCGCGGCATTTCCGAGGTCAGAATTGCGAGGATGTCTCAGGCGAAATGGGCTGGACCACCTCTTGCGCGGCATCTCGGAGCCCAGAGTTTGGAGGATGTCTCAGGCGAAATGGGCTGGCCCACGTCGCGCGCGGCATTTCCGAGGACAGAATTGCGAGGATGTCTCAGGCGAAATGGGCTGGACCACCTCTTGCGCGGCATCTCGGAGCCCAGAGTTTGGAGGATGTCTCAGGCGAAATGGGCTGGACCACCTCTTGCGCGGCAGCTCAGAGCTCAGAGGTTCGAGGATGACTCAGGCGAAACGGGCCAGACCACCTCTCGCGCGGCATCTCGGAATGCAAAGTGCGAGGATGTCTCAAGTGAAACGGGCCAGACCACCTCTTGGGCGGCATCTCGGGGCTCAGAGTTTGGAGGATGTCTCAAGTGAAACGGGCCGGACCACCTCTCGCGCGGCATCAGAGAGCGCAGAGTTGCGAGGATGTCTCGGGTAAAACGGGCCAGACAACCTCGCGCACGGCATATCAGGGCTCAGAGTTTGGAGGATGTCTCAGGCGAAACGGGCCAGACCACCTCCTGCGCGGCATCTCGGAGCCCAGAGTTTGGAGGATGTCTCAGGCGAAATGGGCTGGACCACCTCTTGCGCGGCAGCTCAGAGCTCAGATGTTCGAGGATGTCTCAAGCGAAACGCGCCGGACCCCCTCGCGCACGCCATCTCAGAGCTGAGAGTTTGGAGGATGTCTCAGGCGATGCGGGCCGGACCACCTCTCGCGCAGCATCTGGGAGCTCAGAGTTTGGAGGATGTCTCAGGCGAAACGAGCCTGACCACCTCTCGCGTGGCATCTGGGAGCTCAGAGCTTTGAGGATGTCTCAGGCGAAACGGGCCGGACCACCTCTTGCGCGGCATCTGGGAACTCAGAGTTTGGAGGATGTCTCACGCGAAACGCCCAATCCTGGACAACTCAGAAACGAGAGTTGCGCGGATGTCTGAGGCGAAACGGCCCGGACCACCACATTTGTTTAAGGACGTCTCTGCTCTTAATTTCCCTCGGCCGGAGTTAGCTTCTATCACAACAGCACCCCGTTCAGCAGGCTGTTTGGGGAAAAATGGAGCCGCCGGCAGCCGGACGTCTGGGCCCGCGGCCGAGACCAGTGCTGTGGGCCACCTCAGACCCTGAGATATCCTCCTCCTCCTCCTCCTCCTCCTCCTCCTCCTCCTCCTCCTCCTCCCTCCTCCTCCTCCTCCTCCTCCTCCTCCTCCTCCTCCTCCTCCTCCTCCTCCTCCTCCCCCTCCCTCCTCCTCCTCCTGCTCCTCCTCCTCCTCCTCCTCCTCCTCCTCCTCCTCTTTCTCCTCCTCCTCCTCCTCCCTCCTCCTCCTCCTCCTCCTCCTCCTCCTCCTCCTCCTCCTCCTCCTCCTCCTCCCCTCCTCCTCCTCCTCCCCCCCCTCCTCCTGCTCCTCCTCCTCCTCCTCCTCCTCCTCCTCCTCCTCCTCCTCCTCATCCTCCTCCTCCTCCTCCTCCTCCCCAGTGCTGTCGCCACAGGCGCGTGTCGCCGGGTCCAGCGCCCCAGGGGCCCCTCACAGGTCGAGCCGGCGCGCGCAAGATGGAACAGGAGGATGGGGTCTATAGGGCTCTTCAAGCAGTGACGACTTGTCCTGGCTCGCCTATAACCAAACAGTGTTCTAGGAACCCTTTGTGGCTCCCACGAACTGTTCTTGGACATTTCTGGCGGAGTCCGTCTTGTTTGAACACATCGGGAATCTGTTCTGAGAACACTGTTTTGGTTCTTAGAACAGTTTTGGGTTCCAAGAGCACGTATGTCGTGCTATGACTATAAGAGTGTCGGGGCGGTCGGTCCCTGCTCAAGCTCTGGAGGTGACTTCTCTCGCGAGGTCCCAATGCTCCCGCGCCGTCGGCTCGCAGGGCCCCCCCCCAGCCGGCCCCAGCGCCGGCTCGCCCGAGTCCAGGAGGGGCCCGCCAGAGGGCGTCGGCCCGCCCGAGCTGGAGCCTCACGCTGCCCCGCCCGCGTGCATGGGTCCAGGCCTAGAGGTTGACACCAACTCCAAGATCGGCGGTGCTCCTCCACCGAGGGAAGAGGATGCCGATCTCGGTGATGGTGGTGATATTCTGGCTTCCAGGGTGGCCGAAAGATTACCACCAACGCCGAAGTCTAGGATCACCTCCCCCCTGTGGAGGCAGCCCTCTGTCTTGGTGTCGGTGCCCATTTCCAGGCCTCCCACATGGGTCCTTCTGCGGGGCAAGCCCGCCAACGGCGCATCTTGGGCAGGACTCGGTGCCGATGTCGCCGCGAACGTTGTCCGTCCGAGACGGATGGGCCGGCTGCCCAACGGCGGCCGCTGCCAGTGTTGGGCATCGCTTGTTGCCCGGCATTCTGCCGATGCTTCCCCTAACGCCCAGACCACCGACGTCATGATTTTTGTCATAACGTCGACCCCCAGAGGTCTCGACCCACTTCCTGAAACCAGCGTTTCATCCCTGGACGTTTTTGTTGACGGGTTTGACGGTCGGCAAGGGCCCCCAGAGGCCGAAAATAATCGGCCACACGCAGAAGGGGGTAGGGGGAGGGGGGAAGGCTTCTTAGAAGCACCCCTGCTTGTTAGAAGGCGCGGGCCTTGTCTGTAAATGTAAGGTCCGGGCCTGCTAAGACGCAGGGGTGCTTCTAAGAAGCCTTCCCCCCTCAGCCTTCTTCTGGGAAGCCTTCCCCCCTCCCCCCCTGTCTCCCGTCTACGCGCCGCCAGAATAAAAGAGAAACATCCTGCCATGCTTTTGTTCATGACCCGAGGGGTCTGGGCCCAATTCGGGCGTCCAGAACTCATGAGGGGAAAAAACACACTGACACAATAAGTTGCCGATTCCCAGGAACAGGTGGGGAAGCATGGGACGTGGGGGGGAAGACGAAGACCGCAGAAATCTAGGAACGCATGGGGAATCCTCGGGGAGTTCTGCGTGGATTTATCTGTGTGTCCCCCCTTGCGATGTGTGAGGCGTGTGCCCCAGCCTGGCCCCCGCCGTCGCCTCCCGGCTCTCTGCCTGGGCCTCGCCCCCTCCCCGCCGCCTCGCCTGGCCCGCTCGGGGAGAGGTCGGCCCGCTCTGCCGTCGCGCTCGCGAGGATCTCTCGCCGCACCTCGAGGGTCGCAGGCACTGCCCGCGCCCTTCGCCGGCGGCAGGCTCGAGACGAAATGCTCGCTCCCGGCCCAGCCCCCGGGATGTGGGCGGCGCCGCCCGCCTTCGTGACCCTGGCGGCCCGGCCTGCCGCGGTGGCCGCGCCCCCGCCGCCGCCCGCCCTGCCGCCGGCTCGTCGTCGTCGTCGTCGTCGTCGTCTCGTCGTCGTCGTCGTCGTCGTCGTCGTCGTCGTCGTCGTCGGCGTCGGCGTCGGCGTCGGCGTCGTCGTCGTCGGCGTCGGCGTCGGCGTCGGCGTCGGCGTCGGCGTCGTCGTCGTCGTCGTCGTCGTCGTCGACGGCTCGTCGTCGGCTCGTCGTCGGCTCGTCGTCGGCTCGTCGACGGCTCGTCGTCGGCTCGTCGTCGGCTCGTCGTCGGCGTCGTCATCGTCGTCGGCGTCGGCGATGGCGTCGGCGTCGTCGTCGTCGGCGTCGGCGGGTCGGCGTCGTCGCCGTCTGCATCGACCTTCCTCGTTGCCGTCATCGTCGGCGGTGGCATGGACGGGGTGAGTGCGGGGTCTAGGACGGCTTCTGTGGCTCTTCGTCCTCGTTCTCCTATTTCTCTACGTAGTTCTCAGCACCCTCCCCATTCCCCATTCCGTTTCCCCTCATCACCCCTTCTCTCTCCTTGTCCCCGTCCTCGTCTTCCTCCTTCACCTCCCTCGCCTCCTGCTCCTCAGGCTCATCGCTATCGTCCTTGTCCCCGTTCTGGTCCTTCGCTTCCTCCCCATCTTTGCCCTCCGTTTCCTCCCCATCCTCCTCCGCCTCCCCATCCTCATTAGTTATCATTCCCGTCATCTATCCATTCCTCCGACCCGCAGTTTGTTTTCCGATGCTACGTATGGGCTCACGCTGCACCCCCCTGCCCAGAGCACAAAAGTCCCTCGTCCCCCATTTCTCCATCATCCACCTTCACCTCCCTCTTCTCATCCTTCTGCCTCTCCTCCTCACCCGACCCCTTCTTCTCTGCCTTCCCACGCTCCCTACTTTTCACCTGTATCATCATCGTCCCCCTCGTTTCCATTCCCCCCATTCTCCCCTCTTCTTTCCCATGGCCCTCTTTCTCCGCTTTCTTTGCCTTCCTAATTCCTTCTCCTCCTTCTCCGCCTCCTCTTCCTCCTCCTCCTTCTGCTGCTCCTCCTCCTCCTTCTCCTCCTCCTCCTCCTTCTCTCCTCCTCCTCCTCCTCCCCCCTTCTCCTACAATTACACACGATGATTGCTCAACACTTTCCTCCTCTCCCCCCGAAGATGATAAAACTGTGGCCCACCCCCTCCGCGTGTTTTTTTCACCGGATGTCAAGCATTGCTTTCGTATGGTTTGTTTTGCAATCCGATTCTTCTCGGTGTTTCAAATTGGTGCTCCCGCTTCAGCGTGGGCCTCATTTTCGGATCGGTGCTCTGCTCCCGTTGTTCAGAATGGCGCTCCCGGCCCAGCGCAGGCCACTGTTCTAGATCCGAGTCTAGCGTCATCGTGGTCCCCCTCTCATTTCCCTTCCTCCGCCTTCCTCTGGTCCTGCTATTCCTCAGGCTCCCTCCACTCCAGTTCCTGCTGCTGCTGCTGCTGCTGCTGCTGCTGCTGCTGCTGCTGTTCGTTCCGCCCCAGCGAGGGCCACTTTGCTGACTCGAAGTCTTTCTTCCTCGTTGTAGCCCCCTTCATTTCCCCTCCTCCGCCTCCCCCTCGTCATCCTTCTCTTCGCCATCCTTCAGCTTTCGTGGCTGCTGCTGCTGTTCGTCCTATTCCTTCTCCTCCCGCTCATCCTCCTGCTCACCCGCCAGCGCCTCATGTACACGCAGCTCTTCTGTTCCGTCTTTCTGTGGGAATCGCGGGTCGGCTATGACACGCGTCCGAGGATAATGAAAATCGTCGCCATTGGAATGGATGGGCGGGAGGGAAAGGATGTCAGATGAGGCGTGAGCGCACCTAGCTTGCCCCCTCCCCCTCCCCCTCCCCTCCCCTCTTCCTGCCCCTCCTACACCTCCCCCCCATCCTCCTCCTTCCCCTCCCCACTCGCCTCCCCACCCCCGCCCCTCCACGTGCCCCGGTCACCGTGGCTCCCGCCAGATCGGCGCCCTCCGAGTCGAGGGCGTCGCCTTCGCCGCCGAGGCCGCCGCCGTCGTCGCCATCGCCGCCGCGGCCCTCGCGTCGCCGGTCGCCGCCGCCCACCTCGCCGCCAGCGCCTCCAGCGCTGACGTCGCAGTCGTCACCGCGAGGCGCCGGTCGCCGCCGCAGCCGTCGCCGCTGCCGCGTCCGACGCCGAAGCTGCCGCCGCCGCCGACGCCGGCCTCGACGCCGACGCCGAGGTGGCCGCCGGGGCCGCCACGATCCGCGTCCACACGCGAACCCCAGCCCGCCACCCCACGATCTCGAAGGGGAGAGAGGCGGTGTGGGGTTCGCATGTGGCCTCCTGCACCCGCCGATCTCCGCCCTCGCCTGAGGGGGGGGCCACGCGCAGAGGGGGAAGGGCATGCTAGGTGCGCTCGCGTCATATCTGACATCCCACCCCTCCCTCCCATCACTTACCATGGCGCAGATCCTCTCTCTACTCGCACAGTCGGAAGTCGAGCAGGGCAATGATCCCGAAGGGGTGCGCGATGCATTGTGGAGCACGGCATGGCATGGCGTAGAAGGGGGAGGGGGGAAGGCCGCTCAGAAGCACCCCTGCTTCTTAGGAAGGCGCGGGCCTTTGTCTGTGGACGTCGGTGCGGCGCCTCCTAAGAAGTGGCCTGCTTCTGAGAAGCCTTCCCCCCTCCCCCTGCCCCCTTCCTGGCATCGCTCGGACGTGTGCAGTTTTCCTTCGGCGAGGACCATCGAGGAGCATCCTCGATCATTTGGCGAAAAAGCCACGCACGAAACCGAAAAAAGCACAGGGAATGGACGTCCGAGCGATGGCGAGAGAAGCCTTCCCCCCTCCCCCTGCCCCCTTGTGCGCGCTGGCGCAAGGTGCCGATGCCGCTGCACCGGAGGAAACCGTCGGGACCTCTGGGGCCGGGGGCCGAACAAATGCACATCGGCGGACTTCGGGGGCGGGGTCGGTTGGGGCCAGCGCGGGCGAGGGAGAAGGCGGTGCGGGGGCAGGGCGAGGGGGTTGAGCGAGGAGAGGCCGCAGGTGGGCTGGGGTGTGAAGCGGGAAGGGCGCGGGGGCGCTGTTCCCCGGATCTCTTTGGATGTGCCTTCTGACCAGAACTCCGAGGTGGATCCGACCGTGGCGACGAGGAGGAGAAGGACGAGGAGGAGGAGGAGGAGGACGAGGACGAGGACGAAGAGGACGACGAGGAGGAGGACGACGATGACGAGAAAGAGGAGGATGATGATGATGATGAGGAGGAGGAGGAGGAGGAGGAGGACGATGACGAGGACGAGGAGAACGAGGAGGAGGACGAGGAGGAAAAGGAGGAGGAGGAGTACGTGGACGAGGACGAGGAGGATGAGGATGAGGAGCAGGAGGACGAGGATAATGAGGACGACGAGGAGGCCGCCGGTACAGGTCGGCCTCGGAACGAGGGAGGTGCAGCGGCATCTCTGCCTCTTCCTCCTCTGGTCACCGCCGCCGCCATTGTCCCGAGAGGGCCGCCATCGGAGAAGGGCGAGTTCAGACTTTTTACGTCCGGGCGCGACAGAGACAATCCGCTCGCGCGTTCGAGCTTCTTGGGGCGCTCGGCAGACGAACTGGGCGGCTTCCAGAGAAGGACATGGCAGGGAGGGGCGGCCGCAGAGGACAGGAGATGTACAGTCGGGGCCCTGAAGAAGGAACCCTTTTCGTTGGGGAGGGGCTCCGTGTTCCTTCGTTGTTTCGCAGTTTGCCTTGGGTTTTCCTTCGGTTTCCCATGGGAAATCGAAGTTTAATTCATGGAACAAAGGGGCCTCGTTCCTTATTTAGGGTTCCTCAGGTCAACGCCCCGACTGTAGGAGAGCACTCACCGCGGAAGGACTTCAGGATGAGCGCGCCGAGGCAGGGCGAGTTGTGCCAACGGCAGCGCAAGATCGATCAGCCGGGGCCCGAGTGTAAAAGTGTTCCTAGCTGCGTCCAGTCTGGAGGTCCAGCGGCGCGAAACAGTTGGAACACTGTAGAAACTCACGACTGGAGTCATAGACCCAATCAGTATGCTGCAATGTTGGACCCCGATCGACCCGTGAGGGTCCCAGGTCCCGAAACCTGACGAGGACGCCCATCTCGGGAGATGTTGCGACAAGGGGGCCCCTCGAAGTCCTCCAACCGCCGCCATCCGTGCGCGCAAGATTTAGATTTAGGTCGGGCTCCCCCTACATGCGGATTTTGGACGAAAAATTAGAAATAGCCGAAACAAGTTCAAAAGTAATCAAAAATAGTAAAACAATCGTCCCCAGACTATTTTTTGACTTTTTTGGAATACTCCTCCTGTAGAGGGACACGCCCGACCTAAATTTAGATCCATATCCACTTTGTCTGGGACTCTCTGGGGACAGGCGCCAAAAGGCCGAGGCGCACTGGATATGGATAAACTTCTGGCCTATATAAGGGCCAAATCGCTATCCACACCTTTGGCGCCTCGGGTTTCTGGGGAAGGGGGCAGTGGATATGGATACAAATCTCGCCGTTCACCGCTCACCGTTCACCGCCGTTCGCCGTGTATCGTTCGCTGTCAACGCCGTTCACCGTCGCCGCTCACCATCGCCGTTCACCGTCGCCGCAGTTAATTGTCTCCGCTCATTGTCGTCGTTCTCCTCCTCCTGCCTCCTCTTCCTCCTCCCCATTCTCCTCTTCCTTCTCCTCCTCCTCCTCCTCCTCCTCCTCCTTCTCCTCCTCCTCCTCCGTTTCCTCCTCTTCATCCTCCTCCTCCTCCTTCTTATCACCACCCCTCCTCCTGCTCCTCCTCCTCCTCATCATCATCACTATCACCATCTCCATTAGCAGCATCATCACCATCAGCATCATCAGCAGCATCATGATCATCATCCGCATCAGCATCTTCATCCCCATCTTCAACCTCATCCTCCTCCTCCTCCTCCTCCTGCTCCTCCTCCTCCTCCTCCTCCTCCTCCTCCTCCTCCTCCTCCTCCTCATCCGTTCACCATCGCCGCCGTTCACCAGGCTTGCAAATCCGCCGCTCATCGTCGCCGCCGTCGCCCCGAGCGCGTGGCCCGCTCGGCGGGCTCCCCCCCCGCGGGGCCCGGGCCGGGCGGGGCGCTTCCGCCGCCCGGGTCGGCCGCAGCCGCGGCGGGGCCATGGACCCGCAGCTGTTCCGGCAGCGGCTGCTCGAGCTCGCCGCGGAGCGGGTCGCCGTCGTCGCCGTCGCCGTCGCGGTCGTCGGCGGAGGAAGAAGGGCAGGGAGGAGGAGGAGCAGGAGGAGGAGGAGGAGTAGAAGGAGGGAGGAGGGAGGCAGGAGGAGGCAGGAGGAGGAAGAGGAGGAGAGGGAGGAGGCGCAGGAGGTCGCGGAGGAGAAGGAGGAGTTGGAGCAGGAGGAGGAGGAGGAGGAGGAGGAGGAGGAGGAGGAGGAGGAGGAGGAGGAGGACGAGGTGCAGAAACCCGACCGCCTCCCCCGCGTAGGCCCATTTGAAGAAGGCGGGTCTGCAGGGAGAGGGGGAGGAAGGGGAGGTATTGGGAGATGGTGTTGGAGGCGTAGGCAGAGGGGGCGGGGATGATGCGGGGGAACAGGAAGAAGAAGACGAGGAGCACCTCATCCTCCTACTCGTCCGTTTCCCCTCATTTTACCTTTTCTTCCCTGCTCATCCCCATGATCCTCCGATTTGCTCCTTTTTGGTCCTTCCTTATGGTCCACCTCTCTTCATCCTGTTCCCTTGTGACTAATTCCTCCCTGTCGCACCCCGAGGCCAGTCGGAAGGGCGGACCGGGCGTTTCGCCTAAGACTTCTTGCCATTCATGAGTTTGAAGCTTAGAAACTGGCAACATCTTCACAGATGGAGGGCGGGCCGCTTCCAAAATGTGGCTCCCGTCATAGCGCTGCGCACATTCGTCTGAAATATGTACAAGAGCTTTACTGGAAGAGGGAAGGTGGTTTTCAGAGTGTGGCCCTCGCTTTTGCGACACGTATATTCGTTCTAAACATGTGCAAGAGTTTCACGGATTGAGGGCGAGTGTTTTTTTTTTGAATGTGAGTCTCGCTTGAGCGCCGTGCACAATGGTAAACATTTGCCAGAATTTCACGGATCGCTGGCCGATGGTTTTCAGCATGTGGTTCTCGCCGTAGCACCGCGCGTATTCGTTTCAGACATATTCCCGGGTTTCACGAATTGAGGGATGGTGGTTTTCAATCGTAGATCTCGCCTTAGCGCCGCGCACATTCGATTTCAACATGTGCAAGAGCATCACGGATCGAGGGCGGTTTCTTTTCAACATGTGGCTCTCGCCGTAGTACCGCGCACATTCGTTTCATACATTTGCAGGATTTTCATTGTCCCCCAGGGCTAGCGGACCAGAAAGACGTGTTTGGAGCGATACAGGATTGTCCTGGCACAACATTTACGATGATTCGCGGTGTTGCAGTCCCAGGAGTGGTCTGCTGGCACGAGTCAGGATCGTCAAAACTCAACAGTCAGCC
>CAUYUJ010022159.1:147500-207500 GCA_963575745.1 Prorocentrum cordatum
CTTATTCATACATTACTCATGCATTGAACAGTTATCTAATTTCAAAAAAAAAAAAACGTTGTATTAGAAATTGCCTTGTACGACAAGATCCTCTTCCCGCCCCTCCCTCTGACGTATCCATACCCACGCCCTCGAGGGCCGAGCCCCCGGGCCGTGGCCCTGTGCATGCGGGGCGCGCTGCTTCCGCGCAGGGCCCCGCGCGGAGCGTATCCGTGCGACCGCGCGCCGCGGGGTCGAGCCCTGGGAATCTGGACCGCGAGGGAGTGGATGTGGACACGCAGGCGGATATTCTTGGTTACGCCGGCAGTGCCATCATTGTCATGCAGTGCGGATGTTCTTGGTTACGACGGCAGGCTTGGACACGACAGCATGCATTCGGTACGCATTTGAGCAAACTTGTGGAACTGGATGATATTGGGGGAGAAAAAAATGGATGCGGACTCGTTCGCCGATCGTGGCTCCCCGCCTCGCCCTCCTCCCTCGGTTGACGTCGACCGGCTCCACCTCGGCGACATCCACTGCAAGCGCCAGACGCGGAAAGCCAACCCCACGCTCGCCAGCCTCCCGGGGGCGCCCCGGGGCGGGGGGGAAGCCTCCGCAGCGACCGCTCGCTCGCCCCGGGGGGAGGCAGACCCAGGTGTGCTCGCGTTGTGAGAAGAGCAGGGCGAGAGGTTTTTGACCGCTCCTGGCCTCAGGGGGGCCCTCGTCAGGCCCCGCGGCCGTGGCTCTGGGGAAAAGGACCGAGGTTTCCGGGGACCCCGTGTTGGAGAAATCAGAGCATCGCATGTCTGGGGAAGGACCGATGAGGGAAGAACGAGGATCGAGGATCGCGAGCGAGGAGAGGGAGGAGGAGGGTCGAGGACGAGGAGGGAGGAGACAGAACACCGAGGACGAAGAGGGAGGAGATGGAGGAGGTCCGCTGTGTTGGACCTCCGTGGTTGGGGGGCCCGTCGGGATGACGGAGTGACCGCCCCGTGACTGGCATCACCGCCCCTTCGGACCTACGGGTCACAGCCAACGAAGGGCGTCGGGTAAGGGCGCGCCGAAGAGGAGGAGGAGGAGGAGGAGGACCAGTGTAGACCCAAGTGTCATCAACGATGTTGAAATAAACCCTCCCTCCAAGCTCCCTCTTCGTAGGCCCCTGCAACGGTTCATTGCCATTGAAGGAACTGCCTCTTTGGAAGACAACTGTTTGAAGACCCTGAAGCACGCCAAAACATTGTTCTCGGGATTCCAACGCCACGGATCAACCGGACTGTTGCGTCTTGATAACTCTGAATCGTGCCAGAACCCCATTCCTGGGACTTCAACACAGCGAATCAACATAACTGTTGCGTCCGCATAATCCTGAATCCTTTCAAAACATAATTCCTAACACGTTGATGATGGAAATCCGTGACACGTGCGCCGCGCTAAGGCGAGCGCCACATGTTGAAAACCACCCGCCCTCAATCCGTGAAACTCTTGCAGTTTTTTCTGAACGAATGTGCGCTGCGCTAGGGCGAGAGCCACATCTTGAAAAGGAACCGCCCTCACATCGTGAAGAGGAACCGACCTCAATCCGTGAAGCTCTTGCAATGTGTGTTTAACGACTTTGCGCCGCGCTAAGGCGAGAGCCACATCTTGAAAAGGAATCGCCCTCAATCCGCGAAGCTTTTGCAATTGTGTAAACGAATGTGCGCCGCGCTAAGGCGAGAGCCACATTTTGAAAAGGAACCGCCCTGAATCCGTGAAGTTCTCGCACTGTTTGAAACAAATGTGCGCCGCGCAAGAGCGACATGTTGAAAACGGCCCGCTTTACATCTGTGACGCTGCTGCCAATGTTGAACAATGTTGAAGCTTCAAAGTCACAAATGGCGAGGAAATCTCAGGCGAAACGCCCGGCCCGCCCTAAAAACTGGCCTCGGGGTGGACAGGGAGAAGTTATTTATAAAGGGATGGAGGAGGCGGAGGAGGAGGAGGAGGAGGAGGAGGGAGGGAAGAGGGAGGAGGAGAGCGAGGAGGAGGGGGAGGCGGGGGAGGAGGAAAAGAAAGGAGAAAAAGAAAGACAGGAGGAGGAAGAGGAGGAGGAGGAGGAGGAGGAGGAGGAGGAGGAGGGATGGGGAGGAGGAGGAGGAGGAGAAGGAGGAGGATGAGGAGGAGGGGTGGGGAGGCAGGATAGAGGAGGGAGGAGGGAGAAGGGATGCGTGAGGAGGGGGGGGGGAGGAACACAGACCAGAGCGAACCCAAGATGCATCCACGAGACCCGTCTGGAAGTCCCCTCTGTTTCACTCCGCGGCTCGCCACCGCTGACGACACGAGCGTTCCACGGGCCCGCGATGCAGGCGGGATCTCCGACTTGAAGAGTAACTGCTCCCGTCCTTCCCCACCATTCGCTGTACGGTGGGGGCGTTGGTTCAGGAATGCGCCCAGGGGGCTCCAGACCCTGGAGGATTCCTTCTCTTATGAGGTCGGCAGTGACATCCATGGCCAATCCACGATTGGTCAGACCCTGGATTCCTTATCCAATGGTTCCTTATCAAATGCCCCCACCGTATTCGACCCCCTCCCTGACAGTGAGCTTCGTGACATGATTTGCAAGCGCTGCAGCACAGTCAAAATCCATGGTAAGAACGCACGGATGTCCTCAGGGTGCCCTCGCGTCCTTGCCTCTGCGGCCCGTCCTTCGCGGTTTTCACTGGCCAGCCTTTTAGGGTGCTGGCGGTCCGCCGCCCAAAAAGTGTCAACTTCGGCGTCCAAGGCCCTTGCGTCCTTACCGCCCGTCTTTCCTATAGACTTCGACCGTACAGTGCCGTGTTTAATACATGTTCCGCGTGCGGATCATGTATTAAAGCAATGCAGGGATTTAGTATTTAAAACAACGATGAGTTCATACATAAATTCATTCATACATTAATCATGTATTGAGTCTCCCATATGTTTCAAACTCCTATGTATTAAAAACCGCCCTGTATGTAGGCTCGCTTCCCGGGCATCGTGCCGAGACGAGCTCTGGCGCCCCTGGCCCGCTTTTTTCCACCCGGAGTCGCCTCTGGACTCGAAAAGAAAACCGCCATAAACATAAATGTTTGGCGCTCCGCGCGGATTTCTTGGATCTGCGCTGGACCCCCCTCCCTGGCGCGCGGAGCGCGCCAGGGGCGGCGCCGGAGGCGCCGCCAGGGGGGGTCCCAGCGCAGATCCAAACACTCCGCGAGGAGCGCCACAAGTTTATGTTTGTGGCGCGTCTTTTGGTTTCTTCTTCCATGGACGGCCCCGCGGCCTAGCGAGGGCGCCCGGGAGGCCGCAGGCGCAGAAGACCGCCAGGTCGGCGCCTGCGCAGGTCTGGGCTCGCCGCCCCCCCCCCCCCCCCTGGATCGGACAGGCGGGCGCGGCGCCCCCGCCCCCGCCCCCGGTGCGCGCCCGAGCATTTCCTCTGCGGGTGGAGGGCACAGGGTGGACTCTGAGCTGCCGTTTCTCGCTCGGTTCTTGAGGCTCGAGGCTGCAGGAGTCGGGGGTGGGCAGAAGCCCCCCCCCCCCCCCCCTGGCACGTCGATCAGTGAAGTGCCCGTTCTCGGTCCTCGAGAGGGCGCCGCGGCCGTGATTTTCCAGGCGTGTGCCCGCCAGGTTTGGGCCCGAGGTCGGTTTCACGAAACCACGCTTTTCTAAAGGGGGCTCTGCCCATCCCCGAAGAAGGTGCATTACAAGACGGACTGATTTTCGAGGTCACCCTGAGCCCTCCATCCTGAGAAACTGCTCAGCTCAAGTCGGGCCTGTCCCCCCACAGGGGGATTTTCGACGAAAAAATGAAAAATAATTACCACAGAAAGGGTCAAAGCATAAAAATCGGCTGGGGACTATTTTGGGGGTATGTTTTGACCTTGTGGGGGCATTTTCGGATTATGTTTTATTTTTTTCGTCGAAAATATCCCCTGTAGGGGTTCACGCCCGACATAAGGCATGTTTTGGCTTTTTTGGTGTATTATATATATATATATATACATACATACATACATACATGCATACATGCGTACATACATACATACATACATACATACATACATACATACATACATACATACATACATACATACATACATACATACATACAAACACACATACATATATATATATATATATATATATATATATATATTATATATATATATCCAGCGCACGAGCCACATATATATATATATATATATACACTCGTCGAAAATATCCCCCTGCAGGGGGGACACGCCCGACAAAAATGCTCCGCGCGCGCGGCCCGCCGAGGCCCCGGCCCCCCTGGGCTCTCGGGGGCAGCCCTCCGCCTCCCGGGGCCGCTCCTGCGCGGGCAGGGCCCCCGGGTCGCCCAGGCCCGCCCCATCGGAAGGTCGGGGGCGGCAAAGAGGGGGGCGATGCCTACCCTGACCTTCCAGGAGGGCTAAAAACAGAACGCCCGACTCAAAAACTTGTCCCGAAGCTGATATGCGTCTTGGTCTGAGGCTGCTGCGCGAAGCTGTTTCGGTTTTTAGGCCTCCGGTGCTAGAACGTAGCTCTCTGGAAGGTCAGGGTAGGGGGGGGGAGGTGGATGACTAGGGGGGGGTGGATATGGCCTCCTACTCTGACCCGTCGATTAGTGAATTGGCCGTTCTCGGTTCGCGAGAGGGCGTCGCGGCCGTCATTTTTGCGGGTCCAGGTCCGTCGGTTTCGGTCCCAGGCCGTTTTCATTAAGAGGAGGTTTACTAAAGGGAGGTTTGACCACCGCCGAAGTAGGGGGGGGGATATCATGGCGGGGGCCATGATATCTCTCCAGATTTCATGGCGCCTCTTCTTGTTTCATTGCGTCCCTGGTCCCCCCGCTGGGCCGCGCACGTGCCGCCGGTCATGATTTGCGCCCGCCCCCTCTTGGACGCCCCCCTCTTGGCCGCTCCCCACCCTCGGAAGGGGTCCAGACCTCTGGGGCTCGACGTTCTGGAAAAGAAATCGCGACGTCGGGGGTCTGGATAACGCCAGGCTGGGGTCCGAGCAGATGTGGTCGGAGGGTCGCGCCGCCGCGTCGCCGATGCATCGGCGATAGCCCGATTTCGCCACGCCGATGCATCGCCGATGCATCGCCGATGCGTCTTCGATGCGCCGGCGACACACTGGCGGTTCGGTGCAATCTTTCGACCCCTCTACTCGGACCCCATCTATATATCGGAGGCGCCTAATAATAGCAAGCCCCGAAGGCCAAAGTCGAGGAGAGATGCCCAGGTTGACAGCATCGTACACGGTCGAATACCTGGCGTCGACGTCCCCCATGGGTCCTGGAGGCTGCTATCGGGGAGAAGCGCCCGGATCGACAAGAAGTAGCCTCCTCGGAGACCCCGCGTGGACGCGCCCCCACGGGCCCCGCGGTCCGAACTCGAGAAAACAAACGCCCCGATCGGCACAAGAGCGTGCCGTCGGAGACCTGGCGTTGACGAGTGACGACCCCCCCCCTCGGCGACTACACGGGGCGTGATTGCGCCGGGGTGTGCTTCGTGATCGGCGCCGTTGGGGCTCAGGGCGTCGCCACGATTCAGCGAGCGAAGAACGGTACAAAATAAACTTTTTCGCCGTCGGGGACACCTGCCCCTGGGCGGCTGGAAAGTTTATGCCCCTACGGTGCCGCCGTAAGGGTGTAAACTTTCCAGCCGCCCTGGGGCAGGTGTCCCCGACGGCGAAAAAGTGTATGTTATACCGTTCTTCACCCGTCAAACGATGCCCCAACGGTTGGACGAGCCCTCGTCGGGGCGCGGGCCCGAGATCTCTGTCGAGGTCCTCGCCCGTCCGCCCTCCCCCTCCCAGGGCGCGCCCTGCACGCCACGCCCTCCGCAGACCGCGCCCCTCGCCCGCGCAGGCAGCCCCGGAGGAGCACGAGGAGGGCGGGGCCGGGCCGCCCGGCGCGGCGTGCCGCAGCGGCGGCGCCGAGCAGGGCGGCACAGGCTCCGCAGCACAGTCTTCCTGAACACATCAGAAGGAGGGTAGAGTTATGAGGAGGATGGGGTGCGGAGGAGCAAATAGTTTCATGTCTGCCCCCCAGACGTCCTGTTTCATTCCCTGCTTTCTCCGTTTCGCATTGGTTATGACAGATCAACGGGCAGGATACTATAGGTCCCCGTCCCACCATGTTCCTCTTTTTCGCACGTGCTCGGCTCAGTGTTCGACCCACTCGTCCAGGCTCGTGTGCGACTTCTCCAGAGCGACATGGTCTGAAGTGGGTCCACTCTCAATTGTTTCGACGCCCTTCTTTCGGCTGGGCGTCCGACCAGCTTATGTGTGCTCGCCAAGCTCAGAGTCTGACTTGTCCGTTCTTCGCTTGTCGCGCATAGACACGGGAAACGAGTTGGAGATGTTAGATTTGTGTCCCAACCTCTTCCCGCCCTTTATTTCCATCATCCATCCATCCCGCTCCTCCTCCTCCTCCTCCTCCTCCTCCCTCCTCCTCCTCCTCCGCCCCCTCCTCCTCCTCCTCCTCCGCCTCCTCCTCCTCCTCCAGAGCAGTCCATCCAGACGTCGATGCGCTCCCGAGCGGCGGCGAAGCCAGAAGGTTAGCGGAAGGCAATAACTTCGCAGACTGGTTGGCTAAGGCCGCCGCACATATAGGAGCCCACCCTAGTTCTGCGGAGTGTACCAGCTATTCCGAAGGTCGGACGCTTGTGAAGCAGTATTTGCTGAAAGCGGCGGAGGCGCTGGCAGAGTGGCCAGTTGTATCCCCGATTCGTTTGTCGTCGTCGTCGACGAAGATCAAAGGTCTGGCCGCCTTTGCTAAGAGCCTCTCGCCTCCTTCGGGTGCTGCCTCGGCCCTTGCTTCTTGGGGGCCCGTTTCCTCCTCGGGGCCTGTCCCTCAGGACACGCCCCAGCCTCTTGAGCCCCCCTCGGAGCCCCGTATGACCCACTGCATCACTTCCAGAGCTGGTCATTGGTGGTGCACGAGCTGTCGAACCAGAGCCCTCTCATATAAGCAGTTGCAGGCCCTGCTAAACAAACACTGCTCATGGCACTGTCAGTATTTGTCGGATTTGTTGAGCGACCCGAAGGGCCATGACTTACACCACTAGGAGCACTAAGATATCCCAACCAATTTACTGGTTTGTCACAAGTGCGGTTCCTATGCAGAGTGCGGCGGCAGAGGTTTGTCCAGCTTCTGCGACAGGCGTGCGACTTCCCAGTGTACAGCCACACAGTTGGCCAGATCCCAGGAAGTTCGACGCCCCAAGGGCAACAGAGCTCACCCATCGTGCTCAGATTGCACCCCCCCCTCCCCCCTGTCCCGCTGGCCAGGTTTGTCAGAGAGTGGCGGGGCCGCGGCAAGGTCACCCATCATCCAAGCCGTGCGCGTGTCCTCCTCCAGAGCAGTTGCCCGAGTGCCCGCGCCACGGTGGCCGTGAATTGTATGAGCTCGTATGCAAGTCTGTTTGCCGGGATCCTCTTTGTTCTAAGATGATTGCGCCGCAGTCGGCTTGGGTTTCCTGATGTGGGATCCTCCTCTTCTTCCTCCTCCTCCTCCTCCTCCTCGTCCTCCTCCTCCCTCCCTCCTCCTCCCCCTCCTCCTCCTCCTCCTCCTCCTCCTCCTCCTCCTCCTCCTCCTCCTCCTCCTCCTCCTCTCCTCCTCCTCTCCTCCTCCCTCCCTCCTCCTCCTCCTCCTCCTCCCCTCCCCCCCCCTCCCCTCCCCCTCCCCCTCCTCCCTCCTCCTCCTCTCCTTTTTATCCTCCTCCTCCTCCTCCTCCTCCTCCTCCTCCTCCTCCTCCTCCTCCTCCTGTTCCCTCAAGCAACTTGGGCTCGAGCATTTTGCCTGAGCTCAGCCTCTGGGTTTCCTCGCAGCGCTTGAGGGACACTGTTTCTTCGCCAAAGCCAGAGGCGAACAGACACTGACTCACACAGAGGCACCATGGCAGGAGCAGGAGTCCTACGGAAGCTGTGGAGCAGGTGCAGCCAGTGCCAGACGTGTGAGTGGAACGCAGTTCTACTCAGCCGCCAACTGGCATGCAACAGGTGCGGCAACACTGTTGAGCTGTACCGCGGCAGGAAACGTGGAGTACGCTTCTCGCTGGCCGAGAGCGACGACGAGCACTTCTACGACGTGGCGAGTGACAGCGGGGGCGAGAACGTGCAGCTCCGCAAGCCTGTTCCCCCTGGTTTCCTCAAGAAGGGTACGACTGGCGCAGGCAAAGGGAGCAAGGGTACGTCTGTCCGCGGCCTGCTGCAGCAGGCGCTGGAGGCGGCCAAGGACGACGACGAGTTGAAGCGGGACCTCCAGAACCAGCTCGCGAAGTTGGAAAAAGAGGAGCAGGGCAGTACGGAGCAGCAGCTGTCCCCGGCGGAGGCCCACCGCCGAGCCGACGGGATATGGCGCAATGCGGATCATGTGCATGAGCGGGCGGTCGCCAATGTCGTCCGCCTCCGCAGCAACCTGGCAGCTGCGGAGACGAAGGAGCGGGCGGCGGCGCGCACCTTGGCAGAGGCGGTGGAGGCCAAAAAGGCCGCGGCCACCGCCCTCCCGAGGGCTGAGGGCGCGCAGGACTGTGAGGTGAGCGCACCAGGGGAGCGCGAGAAGAAGATGATTAACGTGGAGTGGGGCGAGGGCCTCTTCTCCAACCTCGACGAACCCGGGGCCACGGAGGGGGAGAAAAAGGCGTTGGAGGAGCTGAAGGGCCAGATGCAGCACGTGAGGTCCCACCTCGAGGGGAAAGAGGCCGAGATCCAGGCCTGGCTCGCCAAGATGGCCGAACACAAAATGACCATCCCGGAGCGGCTGGCCAAGAAGCGGAAGTCCAACGAGGGCAACGAGCAGCCTCAGGCTTCGGAGGCCCCAGGCGAGGCAGCTGGTCCTGCCGCTGGCAGTGGACCGCAGCCCACTGCTGCAGCTCCTGGGCCTGCGCCCCCTGGGAGCAGCGGCGCGCCTGGGGCCAGGGCCGAGGCCGATGGAGCTCGTGAGGAGGCCCTCAAGGCCGAGGCCAACCGGCTTTCGGAGGCGACACTCAAGGCTGCGGTGCAGAGGACCAAGGCTGCTGGGTGAGGGTCTGCAGCGACCGCGGTGACGTCGACGGCAGAGTCGCCCGACAAGGAGTGACATTCAGCAAAATGGACCCCTCGGACCTTGAACGAGGGGCCGTCAGAGGACAGCGGCAGAAGGGACATCGCGACCTTCTACCCCAATGTCACCAGCCTGACGGATAAAGCATGGAAGTTCATATCGGCCAAACCAACAGCGTTTGGCCATTGGGCTATAGTTGAATCGCATATCCACTTGGGCTCTGAGCTTAATTCGCTGGCCAGGGAAGCGAAGAAGGTCAACCTTCGCACTGCAGTCAACCCAGCTCGACGCACGATGCGGCCTGTCTCGATCTCCAACGAGCCGAAGGCCAACGAGGGCGGCGAGGTGTGGTTCAGTCAGAAGCACTTAGAGTGTGGTGTCCTGAGCGAAGCTCGCGCAGCCGCGAAGCACCTGAGAGCGCCAGGCTCGAGTTCGTTGGACGGCTTTCTACCAAAGTTGCTCCGCCAGCAGGGCTATGCCATCGTGGTTATCGTGTTGTACGCTTACCCGAGTATTGGTATGCCAGGACGCAATCGTGAGAGGTTTCGCAGATTGGGTGGTCTCCTGAACTCAATGCCAATGCCATGGGTGTGCACCGGGGACTACAACATGCCGCCAGAAGCGCTGGCCAAGTCCAAGTTCCTGGAGCAAGTCGGAGGTGCCATGGTCGGAACCGCTGATGTCGTGGGCACCTGCGCCAAAAAGAATGGGGACGACAGCGTGCTTGATTACGTTGTAATGAGCCCGTCGGCTGTCTCTTTCGTGAAGGGTGTGGTTCCAGTCAGGGACGTGGCGTGGAGGCCCCACTTAGGCTTAGCCATTGCCCTGCGTGCGTCGGGTCAGCACTTGCAGACCCGCGAGCTGGAGTTGCCGCGCCGTCTACCTCAGCCCCCGAGGCCTCGTGTGGATCCTACAGTCGGGTCCAAATCGAGTGTCGCGAAGGCTAAACAGATAGCTGCACGGCCCTCGGCCCATGAGAAGCGAGTTGAGTTCTTGAGAAGCCATTTGGGAACTGCCTCCAGGAACGCTCTGGACCTCAGGACCCTGCCGATCAGCTGCGCCAGCGGGAGCCTGAGGAGGAACTGGATCCCGAGTGTTTGTTTCACCCGAGCCTCTGGCTGAACCATCGGGCAAGACCCCCCTGGAGCTCCAGCAGGCCAGAGAAAAAGGCAACCGCCGGAGTAGAAGTTCCAGTAATTCGTAGGCGCGTGAAGGCCCCCCCCCCCCCCCGGAACCCCAATGTAATCAGCAGCAGCAGCAAACCGCCAGCATGAGCCCTGAGGCCACGCCTGAGCCCTCGTTTGAAGTTCCCGTGGAGACGTGGACTGAAAGTAGGAACCAGGTTGGGTTTCAATCAGGTGCTTCTGCGGTGGCGGCTGCCTCCCCTTACCTTTCCTCCTCCGCAGCCTCTTCCCTCGAACCTCAGCGCAGCGCACTTGTGTCTGGCATGTATGCTGGCTGGGCTTCAACTGTCGAGAGGGCCACCCATGTGCATCGCGACATTCAGGCCAGCCCTGGAGCGCCGCGTTCAGAAGTCCCGAGGTTCATCTAGCGCCCGTTGCGGACTACCGCGCGCACGCGCCAACATCCGCTCAGGGACCAACGTAGTCAGTGGTGGGCACGGGTACACGCAGTGCTGGGAGGTGCGTCGCACCACTGTTCACGGCAAAATGGGAGGAGGCAACTTGATGAGTATTCCAAGATTTGCGGGCAGCTTCGCGAGTCGAAGCCGCCCAATGTTCACGCGATTATCAATCTACGGAAGGAGCCGCCCCTCGACCAGTGGATCAGCATCCTCAAGAGCCCGTTGACGACGGCGGCCCCTGTCTTGGAATCATTTGTAGAGAGCGCGAAGAGGCTGCAAGCTCGCGCTCAGAGATCGGCAGCGCGGGAAGCCTTGCATCAATTTAAGCAGCGGGTGACGGATCCCAGCGCGAATGGCATTCTTCACAAGGCCCTGAAGCAGCAGCCGGCACCGCCCCCCGGCCTCGAAGTCGACGGGGAGGTGCTGGCCCACCCTGCCCAGACTTTGGATCAGAAGGCGTTGGCTTTCAAGAGGCTTTGGGCACCCAGAGCTCCAGACCTCGGGGAAATGCGCGCAGTTTTTCGCCTCGTCCGCGAGGAAGCCCAATGGGGCCCCTTGCCGGCATTTTCATTCGAGCAGGTGCATCGGAGCGCGGGGGCTATGAAAGCCAAAGCTGGACTTGGAGTGGACATGATGAGCCCTGCTGATATTCAAAGATTACCCTGTGTTGCGATCCAAGAGTTGGTGCTTCTGCTTCATAGTGTTGAGCGGGTTCTGGCATGGCCAGTCCAAGTGCTCCTTGTGGCGGGGCACCTCGCACCGAAGAGGTCGAGTGAAGACTGCGCCATTGGGGCCATCCCAATGTTGGCCAGGGCGTGGCCCCACATCCGCGAACCTATGGTTCGCCGATGGTCGGCTGAGGAGGCCCAGGCGCGGGATGCGGCTGTTGCTGGCAACTCGCGCCTCAAGGAGGCGTACCTTCGGGCTGTCGAAGAGGAGCTGGCGTGCACGATGGGGTTGCAGTTCTGCCATGGGCCACTGGATGTACAGGAGTTCTACGACGCGATCCCGTGGCTGCAGCTGGGCAAGGCGGCGTTTAGATTGCACTTTCCGCCAGTCATCCTCTACCTCGAGCTGGTGATGTGTGTGGCGACGCGTACCCTTTCACCAGAAGGTGCGGTTTCGTTTCCGTTCGAGCCGTGCCAAAGCGCGGTACAAGGGTTGATCAGGGACTCGGTTTGCCAAAGTGTTAACGCATATTTTGTTACGAAAGCAGTGGCGACGGCGACTCCCATGATGGCCCACAGAGTTTTGGATAGATGATCTATCACATAGGACGACCGGCTCACGACAGGCTGCCAGGACGAACCTTGTCAAGAGCGTGGTCAAAACTGGGCGCGAGTTGAGTAAGGTCGGTTCAAAGACTGCAAAGAAAGCAATGATCAGGTGTTCCTCGATACAAAGCGCACGCGATGTTGCCAAAGCTATTGCACTTAAAGGGTTTGTGGCGAAAGTGGCTCAGCAAACAGCATATCTTGGAGTGGGTTTGTCTTGCGGACGCGGCGGCCGAGCAACTCGCACCCAGAGGCAGGAACAGCACAAACGTATGAAAACAAAAAACAAGATTGTTCATTACTGTCGCGCCGGGCGACGGTACCAACACCTCTCTAAACTAGAGATAAATGGAGGCCACCCCGCGGGCACTCATGGGTTTTAACTCCACGGCACTTTTGGTGAGCAGTTGAAGATTTGCCACCACGGGCTGGGAGAAACGTGTGCAAGTGGAGTTCGTGGTCGCTGTTTGACCACCTGACTGGATATGAGAGCGCCGCCCTGTGACCCTGGAGTGGCATACCCAGTGCGGTGCATCGATGCGTTGTTGGGCACGTGGCAGTCTCAGTCCGACCTGAGGAAGAGCATCAACTACGCGTGGCCACGGATAGTGACTGAGTTGCGCAGCAGGCCCTCGACATAACAAGTGCGAGCCGTCAAGGGGCCAATTTCGGCAACCACCTTGGCGCTCCTCAGGCTCGAGCGGGGCCCTGCCAGCACTTCGACGTGGTCGTGCACGTCTCATCACAACGCGACAGAGGAGCGGCAGTTCCCCGACGAGATCTACACGGGCGAAAAGTGGCTTGATAATCATCGAGGACTGCTCGCTGATGCGAGCGAGGAAGCCTGCGGAGCTCATCCAGTGGCGCCAGGCTGCTGAACACTACTGCGGTGGAGAGATGGAGGACGGCGGGGGTAATGAGTCATTCCGTTTCTTACTGCATCAAGTCTCACAGCTTCCACGCGGCATGCGTCTGGCTGAGGTTCTGGCCAACATTGCCACTGGGGGCTTCTGGACAAAGAAGAGGAAGTTCGACGAGCCCAAGAGATATCGCGGCAATGATGTGTGACCGCTGCCGAGAACAACCAGAGACACCCTGTCACCGAGCTTGGAGTTTTCTAAGAACACGCCCCCCCCCCCCCCCCCCGCACTCGGCATCGGAGGAGCTTGTGCCCCAGGCGCTGGCTCAAGTCAACATGGTGGAGCGCTTCTGGCTGGGGGGGGGTCACCCCGTCTCGATGGCTGGGGGCGCCGAGGCCGCCGCACGACAACCAGTGGGAATTCGTCGGGGTCAATGAGCTGACCGGCAGCGGATCGGCAGCAGCGCCGATCTAGATCTTCGGGGGCGCAAGAGGAGGACCAGGCTCGGCCTCGACAAGGCTGATGAGGCTCGGTGTTGCCATTGTTTGTACTGAGACGATCATACCAGAGCTGCGGATCACTGGCGCGGCCTTTGGCCCGCTCCAGGGCGACCGCCAGGCGGTGCCGCGAGGAGAATTGGTGGCACTATTTCTAGCATTATGGACAGCAACCCGATTTCTAACATATACCACTGACTGCGAGGCTGTGGCACAGGGCTGGTATGAGAAAAGGTTTGAACAACCATCAGGTATCGGCGCGGGTTTGTGGCATAAGATTGGGATTATCATGCAGGGTAGTGAGTTTTGTGATGTTGTGGTCCTGTGGGCAAATTCACACCTGGGGCCCGAGGAGATTCTCGACGGCAAAGGTATTCGCACGCGTGTCATCGGCAATGCGTTTGCCGACGAGTTCGCGGGCTTTGCCGCGGAGGGGCTCGTATCCCGCAGGCCATCCGCACACGCGCGTTGTGTCATGAGCGGCGTGCATTCCTGGTGCGCATGAGATTGTTGAGAGCTTCACTGGGCTGCACGCAGGCCACCCAAGAGGCCGAGCGTGAGGAGAAGCGGGGGTCTCGTGAGGCCCCATTGGGCCCGCCTCCCTCCATTCCTCCTCATCCCGTGCCTACCGCCGCGGCAGCTGCCCCCCAATCCCATCACCGTCTGGCAGACTGCCAGAGGAAATGCCTCGATGTTTTAGCTCGGCTTCCGCCGCCACTGTAATGGAGTCCTGGGCGTCTGAGTGCACCCCCTTGTGCAATGTCAATGGGGCCGCCTTCTCTCCAAGTAAGGGGCGAGGGCGCATCTAGCAGGGGGCTGGGCTCACACTACACACACCTTGAATGTACATACGTCCCTTCAGGTTTGGTTTTGTAGTGTGTGTGGGACCGTCGCCGATAAGGCGATATGCTCACTGAAGGCACCATGGGAGCTTAGATTGTCTAAGTACGGAAGGGGATAGCTGGACAGGCTCCTCAGGGGGTCACAGCTCAAGGTCCTGAGTCGAGCCGAGCTGTCGGCTCGCTCGAATGTCCCACCCAGGTCAGGCTAGGCTAAACTGAACTTGCATCGCAACGGGGCGCACTCCACTCCACTCCACTCCACTCCACTCCACTCCACTCCACTCCACTCCACTCCACTCCTCCTCCTCTTCCTCCTCCTCCTCCTCCTCCTCCTCCTCCTCCTCCTCCCCCCGTCCTTCTCCTCCTCCTCCCCCTCCTCCTCCTCCTCCTCCTCCCCCTCCTCCTCTTCATTTTCCTCCTTCTCGTTGGGGTGGTTGTGAGTTGCCTTGCCATGAAGGTGCCGTTTCTAGGCCGTTTCTAGCAGATGGTTTGCTGGGCGGGGCAGCGCGATGGAGGTGAAAGGGTTGTGTCCCGCCCTGATCCCTCTCTTTCTCTCTCTCTCTCGTTTCAGCTTTCCTTCGAAGGCTGGAAGTGTTACGTCAGTGTACCAGACTCACTCTCTCCTTCTGGGTATATTCCCCGCCCCTTCCTCATTCCTTGTTCGTTTTCTTGTGGCCTATGCTGATCAGTTGCTGATTGGGAAAAGGGTCGAAAGTGAGGTCTCAACTTCGCTTCCATTTCTTGGCGCCCATGCTGCATCCATGTCTAGTGGCGTGACCCTCGTCCAGTGCACCTGTTTTCAGCAGCGGCTATAGTGCCGCATGCCTCTGCCTGGCTATAGTGCCTGTTATCAGACGTGCAATCCAACAAGTCATCATCCTTCCCTCACCTCCTCCTCCATTCCTTCTCCTTATAGATAACTCTTCCCTGCCGCACCCCGAGGCAAGTTTTTTAGGGCGGGCCGGGCGTTTCGCCTGAGCCTTCCTCACCACTTATGACCCTGAAGCTTAAACATTGGCAACAGCTTCGCAGATGAAGGGCGGGCCGTTTTCAAAATGTGGCTCCCGCCTTAGCGCCGCGCAT
This sequence comes from Prorocentrum cordatum, assembly GCA_963575745.1. NCBI lineage: Eukaryota > Dinophyceae > Prorocentrales > Prorocentraceae > Prorocentrum > Prorocentrum cordatum. Next base: position 162,664 of record CAUYUJ010022159.1, read on the forward strand.
CTTCGTTTTCACCATTTGCAAGAGCTTTACGGATCGAAGGCGGGTCGTTTTCAAAATAAGGTTTTCGTTTTGGCGCCGCTCACATTAGTTTTAAACATTTGCCAGAATTTCACGGATTGAGGGTGGGTGGTTTTCAAAACATGGTTCTCGCATCAGCGCCGCGCATATTCGTTTCAAACATGTGCAAGAGCTTCACGGATTGAGGGCGGGTTGATTTCAAAATGTGGCTATCGCCTTAGCGCCGAGCACCTTCACTCTAAACATTTGCAACAATTTCACAGATGGTGGGTGTGTCGTTTTCAAAATGTGGCTCTCGCCTTAGCGCCGCGCACATTCGTTTTCAAACGTTGCATGTGTTTCACGGGTTGAAGGCGGTTTCTTATCAAAATGCGGTTCTCGCCTTAGCGCCGTGCATTTTCTTGATACAGAATACAAGAGTTGGACGGATTCCCATGATCGGCGTAGCAGAAACAGTGGAAAGGATTCACGATTTTGAAGGCGCAACAGTTACGATGATTCTCGGAATTGAGGTCCCAGGAATGGCGTTCTGGCGCGATTCGGGATCGCCAAGGCGCAACAGTCAGGTTCATCCGTGGCGTTTGAATACAGAGAAGAATGTTTTGGCATGCTTCGGGGTCTTCAAACGGTTGTCTTCCATAAAGGCAGGTCTTTCTGTGGAAGTGAGCCGTTGTAGGGGCATATGGAGAAAGGGCTTGGGGCGGGGTATCCCAACATCGTCGGTGACTATTGGGTTTACACTGGTTTTCCTCCTCCTCCTCCTCCTCCCTCTACGACCCCCCGCGAGCGCGGAAGAAGGCGAGGGGCGGGTAACGGAGGAGGGCGGAGGTGGAAGAGGACGTGGATCGGGCGGGCTGCGAGGAAGGCGACGAGGACGGCAGCGGTGGCGACCACCACCGAGGCCACGACGGCCACGACGACCACGACGACCACGACATCGACGGCCACGGCGACCACCAAGACCACCACGACGACGACCACGACGCCCACGACGACCACCACGACGCCGATTTGAAGACCACGAGGGCGACCACGACGACCACCACGACGCCGACCATGACGACCACGGCCAAGAGGACCGCGCCGACCGACGACCGCCTGCGCCATTCGGCGCCCCTCCTCCGGAAGGCGAGGGCTCCCCGCCGGCCGCCCCGTCGCCCAGCAGCCCGGCAGGCGGCCGCCGCCCTCTCGCCAGTCGCTCGTCGCTCGTCCCCCAAACATCCTCGCGCCGTGAACAGAAAAGCTTGCGATTGATCGGTGGCTCCTTGGATCCAAGTTGCTGGGGTGGATTCGTGGACAAAAATGCGACGGGATCTCTCTAGAAAAAGAAATCCCAATCTATATAAACAGAAGACTTTCCGGCCCGCCCACCCTGCAGACCGCGGCCGCCAGATCCTTAGGTCCACCGAGAGTCACCCAAGATTTCCGCCTCGCGCCGACCCGCCCATTCTGCATACCACGGTCCCCATATTCCCAGGTCCACCGAGAACCCCTCGAGACTCACGCCTTACCCCTTCGACGAGCACGACAGAACCTGACATAACATAGCACAACGCACATAACACAACACAGCATATCACACTAAACATCATAAGGAAATTCAACATATGGTAAACCATAATCAAATAGCCGATCATTCCACATCAGGACAACGCATACCATGACAAAGCACCTCAGCACACGCTATGAACCAGTAGAAGTTGCCAGATCATAATACAATAACCGAAGCGACCATACCATGACATAGTATAGCATATCACGACAACCATGGCACAGTATAACTATGCATGCAATGACAGAGCGGCGCATACAGAACGTAGCGCACCAGCACACATCGCATCAACACATAACATACCGTTATATAACACACCATACCGCGGCCTGACATAACATGACAGCAGAAACCATCATGCCGCATAACATCGCATGCGATGACAGAGCGGAACATACATACTATAGCATGGCACCGCTCGTCGCAGCATACGAGAATATAGCATCACGTTCCATACCATAGCAGACCGCATCATTGCATGACGTACCATTGAATAGCGAAAATTCCATATCGTTGCATCACACACCATCCCATTCCGATGTCATGATAAAGCATGACCCCGACCGAACGAGGTATACCAAACATTGGAAGAATAGCACCTAGCATTGCATACTACCACCTCGGAACACGGCACGCTTCAACATACCATGACAATCCTGACTGCCACATAACACAGCGCAGCAACACGTGTAATGACAAAGTGGACATACCGACTAGAACGGACTACATCATATCACACTATAGAGTCATCGAACACATAATCAGCGAAGAGAGCATATTATACTATAACCTGGCATAACAGTTCAGCGCAACACACACACCATCACAGGACATATCATTTCATGCCATAACTCATCCAACTAACACCACATATCATAACTTCACATAGCATGCCATCTCATGCCATGGTGGCAGTGATCATGCCATGACACAGCATCAATCACATCGTAACATACCAACTCATGTCATGACACAGCTGGTCAGAATCGAGAATATCATTACTGTCTATAGCAAGTTATACCATATGTGTGTACCCTTGCTACCACGATGGCAGCGAATGCAGTGTACCATCCTGAGATGTTAAATTATGGCAGTCGAAACCAATGACACAACATAACATAGCAGCATGTGGTGTACATTTCAAGGCGTGACCATCATAGCATCACGGAGTTGTTCTATTCTTGGTGCCAACATTGCAACAGTTTCGCTCTAATTTTATCGATTCGACTTTCGTTGAAGAGGCATGTCGTGACAACATGGTGCCATAGAGACACACGTAAGATGGCACAACAAAGCATATTGCAACAGAGGTGAGCATACTAGAGCACATATGGTACGAATGACGCATACGTGACGATACATCTCATACTATAACATGCGATGCTCTCTTTCTATTGATATATATATATATATATATATATATGTATATGTATATATACACACTCAAACGCGACAATCGCGCCAAGGTCAGGCTGACCACAGGAGCCAACCGGCCCAGCAACGCAGATTGCACGACGTGTCTGACGTGGCAGGCGCTCACGGCTTCACGCCGGCCCGTCCAGATCAGAACCTTACATAGCATGATATTATGTCCTACTTTGGGCCAGTTCCAATCGAAGAGAATGTAGCTTCCTCCTCCTACTCCTCATCCCGCCCCTTCAACAGGTTGCAGACGCGCTCCGAGCATGTTTGGGGGTCTCGCTCACACCACGTTTTTGGGGGGTTTGTGCTTTTGCCTCAGGTCTTGTTTCGGCTAATTTTGACAGGGGGGTCCTCCTTCGACCACCTCCTCATGTCTCCTGACTCTTCATCGTCATTAATATTAGCTTCCCCAGTATTTGGATCAGCGATTTCACAGGCCAACGTTATTATCTCCCTACTCCGCGCAGGCGCTTTCAAAGCACTGCGATGTGAACGGCCATCTACCCCCCCTCCTCCTCCTCGTTCTCGTCCTTCCCCGTTCTTGCTTTCCTCCCCCTCAGATGACGTGGAGGAGGACAGAATGATGCAGTGACGAAGGGGGGGAGGAAGGAGAGGAGCGGAAACGGGGTGAGAGGAACATGATGATGAGGAGGAGGAGGAGGAGGAGGAGGACAGATTCCGCCTCTGGCAACCTCTGGAGGCTCCACAAAGGCCAGGCACAACAAACAGCAATTGTTGACGCTTCGCGTATCCCCACCAGCCCATCCAGAAACGATGCTCAGGGGAGTTGAGGTGATCAGGGAAGTCGGGGAGCATGCAGAATAACAAAGGGCGGGGGAAGCTGTCACAGACCCCGAGAGGGGGAGGATGGAAGAGGAGTCGTCGTCGTCGTCGTCGTCGTCGGAGGAGGAGGAGGAGGAGGGGGAAGAGGAGGAGGAGGAGGAGGAGGAGGAGGACGGAGAAGGAGGAAGAATAGGAGGAGGAGGAGGAGGAGGAGCTTTCTTGGGGGTCTTTTGAGGGCCTCTTGGAGGGCTTTTTGGGCGCCTTGGGGCATCTTGGGCGCCTCTTGGGACCCTCTTGAGGCGCTCTGGGGAGCCTTCGGGGCGCTTTTGGGGCCATCTTGGAGGGAGTCGATCAAACAAGAGGGGGGGTTTAATTAGCGCCCCCCCTCGGAAGCCCCTAAAATCGCCTCTTGGACCCCTCTTGGAACGCTCTTGGAGTGCTCTTGGGCGCTCTTGGGGCCGTCTTGGGGCTCTTTTGGGGCTCTCTTGGGGCCCTCTTGGGCCATCTTGGAGCCATCTCCAGGCCTCGGATGGCCATCGGAAGCGAAAAGGCGAGAAAGCAAAAATCATTGATTTTCCTTAGGTTTTGGGACGATTTTGGCCTCTTCGGGGCCTCCTTGGGGAGCTGTTTGGCCACTTGGAGTTATCTTGGGGCCGTCTTTGGGCTTCTTGGAACCATCTTAGGAGCCATCGTGAGCGATCTTGCGCTATCTTGAGCCATCTTGGAGCTCATCTTGGGTTCTCTGAGGCGCTCTTGGAGCCGTCTTGGGCCATCTTGGACGCTCTAACTACCCGCGGCCCCCCCCGTCCAGGTCCAGGGGAGGGGGTAGGGGGAGGGGTAAACCCCCCCCCAAGGGGGAAGAGGGAGGGGTGGAAGAGGATCTGTTCTAGACCACCTACGCCCAGAGGGCTGGTGGGATTCTCGATCCTCTGGCATCGTCGTACTCTTCGTCCTCGTAGTCGGCTGCGGCGGCGTCGCCATGGGAGTTGGTGTTCATCAGCGTCGACCGGCGATCGGCGTCTGCGTCGTCATCAACCTCGTCACCGTGGTCGTAGCAGTCGCGGTTTCCGTCGTCGTCGTTGTCGTCGTCGTCGTCGCCGCCGCCGCTGCCTTCGTCGTCGTCGTCGCCGAAGATGCAGGAGGGGCAGCGACAACGGCGACGGCTGCGGCGGCGACGATACGACCTTTGTTTTGTTTGTTCTGGCTGATGGGCCTGTTTTCCACCACCACCACCACCACCACCACCACCACCACCACCACCACCACCACCATAGGTTGGAGTGGGAGTGGGTCCTCCTCCTCCTCCTCCTCCTTCTCCTCCTCCTTCTCCTCCTCCTCGTCCTCCACCTCCTTCCCTCCTCCAATTTATGGTGGTGGTGGTGGAAAACAGGCCCATCACTGGCGGTTAGGAACTTCTCGTCGCCACGTCTGGACGCAGCTCAGGAACCCCGAAAGGACGGAGACCCCGCAGCTCGGGAAACCCCGACATTGAGCGGACTTCTGGCGGACGCCGACGGCGACGGCGACGGCTGCAACGTCGTTGCCGTTGGCGACGGGGTCGTCGGCGAGGGCGTTGACGGCGTCGGCGTCGTCGGCGTGGTCGGCATCGGTGGCAGCGACGACGGCGTCGGCCTCGTCGGCAGCGTCGGTGTTTGTGGCGGCGTCGGCGTCGGCGGCATCCGCGTCGTCGGCGGCGTTGGCTGCGTCGGCAGCGTCGGCTGCGTCGGCAGCGTCGGCGCTGGAGGCGAAAGAGGATCGAGGATGTGGAGGACGGATCGGGGAGGAGGAGGAGGAGGAGGAGGAGGAGGAGGAAGGATCGAGGAGGAGGGGGAGGGGGAGGGGGAGGAGGAGGAGGAGGAGGAAGGATCGAGGAGAAGGAGGAAGGATCGAGGAGGAGGAGGAATGATCGAGGATGTGGAGGACGGATCGGGGAGCAGGAGGAGGAGGAGGAGGAGGCATCTCCGTAGCCATTTTGGTTCAAGTCCGTAGCGGCGGCTCAGGACTTAGAGTTTTTTGTGGCATTGGGTATTGCGGCCCCACGCCCTCACCAGTTTCGTTACTGTGCGGGCATTGCCCGCTGTGTAACATTCCTCTTTTACGCTCACTGCCTACACCAGGCCGATGGTGCCCAGCCCTTTTTCGCGGGGTGGGGGTGCTTCTTCTGGCGGTGGTGGGTGGGCTGATCCTCCGTGGCGCCAGCAGGGTTCCGATGCTGTTGGCTCAAGCCAGGCCAAGGTGGTCTGCCCCACTTGTGGATGCAATCGTAACCTTCCGTATTTCAAGTGGTGCAAGCATCCCTATTCGCCCCTTCCGCGTTTACGTGACGCCGTTGCCCAACCTGCTGGAGGTGTCTGGGGCGATTCGGATTCATCAAATTGGGGCAGTTCCGACGAGAACGTTCGCTACATCTACAAGGGCACGTCCAAGGGTGGCGGCAAGCACGGCAAGTGCAAAGGATTCGGTTTCGGCAAAGGCAAGGGTTGGGATTCCTTTACGGCGACGGGGGCGGCTACACATACACTTGAGGACGGACCAGTTCCTCTTCCAGTGGGAGAGGTGCCGAAGCCTTTTTGTTGCAGAGGCTCATCAACTGGCCGCACTTCATGCGAAGGCAGGTGATTCCGAGCAGGCGCAGAAGTACAAGCAACTTGCGCTGGCTTTGGAACGCTCCGAGCATCCCCCCGAAGTCAGTCCGCAACAGCGTGTGCAGCAAGCGCATGCCAAATTTTGGAGGATCGAACAGAAACTGAATAACGAGTTTACTAATCTTACAACATGGCGGTCTGAAGTTGAGGCGCAGGGGCAGAAATTGTCCGAGATGCACGAATAATTGGCCAACGCGGATGCTGAGTACAAACAAGTGTTCACATACCTTCAACCTACCTCGACAGCACAGACTTCGAAGGCAGCTATTTCTCTCACATACCTTTGTGATGGGAAGGTGGCGATCGACCAGCTTATCAATTCCGACCTGTTTGAAGAGGATGCGGAAGAGTACGAGCTGTCGAGTGAGGACAAGGAACCAAATCAGAGTCGTCGTGATGAGCCTTCTGGAAAGGTACGTGACGTTGCCAAATCTCTGTTCCAGGAGGCCACCAAGAAGCACGAGGGTGCAAAGAAAGCCCATAACGACAATTTATCTCGGTTACAGAAGAAGCGCAAGACTGGGGATGATGGCCAATCGGCTGCTGGCGGAGGTCAGGAGTGTGAAGGGGTTCGTGCTGGAGGAGGGCAGGGTGGTTCTTCTGCTTCAGCCTCTCCAGATGTTCGCCAACAAGAGCCCCCTGCAGAGCCTGACATTCGCGACCAAGTCGCGGCTGAGCTGGCTTCGAATCGGACTGCCCCCTCTGGCAAAGGGGGGGGGGTCAAACCATGAATAGACAGTGAGTGAGTCCAAGTCAGTTAATGCACGTGTCGCTTGGCCTTCAGAGGCCAGGGTTTTTGCTAAATTCGACGGTCGTGTTCGTAGTCTGTTCTCGATGTTTAAGTTGCCCCGAGCTGGGCCTAGATCGTTTCTCACAGAGGCTACCCTCAGGAGGCTGAAACGGGACTACTGCGGTTGTCTTGGGAGTTCGGGGGGGTTCGACTCTCAACAGGTTCCTTTAGTGCCCCATCAGACCTCCTCTCATTCCTCTGATGAAGAGTTGGTGTCGGTCTCTAGGGTCGGTCTGGGAGAGGCGCAGTCGGTCGCCTTGGAAGCCCGGGCGGTCAACTGTAACGCGTGGGGTACCACGAAGGAAATCTTGGTGGACTCTCGTGACCAGGAGCAAATTCAGAAAGCTTCAGGCGCTCTGCTTCGAGCAGGGTGGAGGTCCATGTGGCAGCCTGGCATTCCAGGCCCGCAGGGAGGTGACAGTTGTGGGGTTGCTGTCTTCGCACGCTCGTGGCTCGGCGCGATTGGCGTTCCAGTGTTTGAGGGCGAGGCTGGACGCAGCTTTGTTTGCAAGGTTCCTCCACCAGCGATCCCCTCATGTTTATCGTGTCCGATCTACTTGCAGCGCAGTGTAGGCGTAGGCGAGCGCAATGGCAAGATCCTGATTTCAGCGGGATCCTTTCTTACTAGTCAGGAGGAGGAGTACATCATCGGGGGTGACTTCAACTTCGGGCCCGATACTTTAGAAGGCTTAGGGTTTGCCAAACAGGTGGGAGGACAACTGGTTTGCACGGAAGGTAATACTCATTTCCCGGGGTCGGGGGAGCCTTCGCGTTTTGATTATTTTGTCGTGTCCAACAGGCCCTCGAAAAGGCTCGAGCAGGTTTCGGCTGTGCATGGCGCGGGTTTGAACCCACATCGTCTTGTGATGCTTAGGTTTCATGCGCAGTTGATGCACCTGAAGGCTCTCGCCTTTCGCCGCCCCCCTCCGTTGCCTGTGGCCCCCTCCTCTTCGGTCCCGCGCCGCTTGTGGGCAGCACTGCAGTGTCAAGTTTCATGGGCCTGGTTAAAAGTGCTGTTCGGTGCGTTGAGAGAGGGGAAGGAGATGGAGCTGCTAGCGTGTTGTCGGATGGTTATGAGCTTTGGGCGGACAGAGCGGAGCTTGAGTTAGTTAAGACATTGGGGGGGGGGGGGGGGGGATCTTCCTGTTCATGGGGCCAGGGGGAAACCTCCTTCGACGTTCTGGAAGCCTCTGTTCAAGGCCTCGGCGCATCCCAAGGACCCCGTCGTTCGAGGCCTCAAGTGGTTAGACGCGCAGGTCAGGGCTCTGAAGTCGGAGCTGGAATGTCAGAAGCCGCAGGTGGCGGCGATTGCTCGCAGTCTGCTTTCGCCGCCGGTCACTGCTCAAGCAGCTCGGCGTAAGCGCCCTGAGTTCTTTTCGGCAAGCTGGTGATCTAGCCAGCGACGTTCTCTCCAAGGCCGGGGAAGCCTCAACCTTGTGCGCTTCTGTTCAGGTGCTGGATGTGCTGCTTGGAGAACTCAGCCCAGGCATGCAGGAGGCTCGAAGGGGGCACCTCAAGGCCAATGAGTCTAGTTGGCAGAATTTCACCAGGGAACGATTGGACAAGGGAGGAAGGAAGGCGCATTTGTTGCTTCGGGGTCCGTCGCCATGGGTTCCGACGACCACTTTGTCTGCCCTTGGGGAGGTCAGAGCGGACCCGCGCTCCCTGCTCAAGGCTGAAGGCGCTCGCTTTCAGTCGTGGTGGGGCGAAGGATCGGGGCCTCCCCAAGGACCTGTTGAGCTTGTGCCGCATCTGCCGCGTTTCTCACCTGCTGAGTTGAGGCAGCTCAGCAATAAATGCCCTGTTGGCAGCGCTGTCTCAGTGGACGGCTTCCATTCGCGCCATGTCAGTTTTCTGTCGGACGAGGCGCTTGAGGCCCTGGCTGGTCTCTTTCTGGTCATGGAAGCCACTGGAAGGTTGCCGATTGATGAGTTTTTTTTTGCTGGCCCTTTTGCCCAAGCCCACTGGAGGCTTTAGGCCCATAGGGGTTTTTGTTTCGCGGTATAGACTTCGGGGCCGAGGAAGGAGGTCTGTGGCTTTAGCTTGGGAAAAGCGTTTTGCCAGGCCCTACTGGGCTGCGGGGGCCAACAGAGGGGCTGCGGACGTCGTTTGGAGGCAAAGTTTCCGGGCTGAGACTGGAACCTCCACAGGGTTGGTCTCGGGAAGGTGTTTTACGACCTTCAGAAGTACAATGAAAGCATCTCGTTCAAGTATTTAGAGGATCAATGTGTCAAGTTGGACTTTCCCCCCTTTGTGTTCCGGGTGTGTCTTGCGGCCTACAAGTCGTGTCGCTTTCTGAGTCTAGGAGGCATCATCGAGGGGCCGTTCTGGGTCGTCTCGGGAGTCATCGCGGGGCGTTCCATGGCCACTGCGTTTATCAGAGCTTTCGCCATTGAGTCCTTCGGCAGGGTGGTCTTGTCGTGTGGTACCAACTTCGATGCCTATGTGGACGACGCGGGCTTGTCTCACACGGGCACAGTCACGGAAGTGGTCGACTCGTTGGCTGCAGCTTCTAAGAGTCTGCATCACGAAGTTACTGCAGTCTTAGGTTGCAAGCTTGCCCTTGACAAGGTGGGCTGCGTGTGCAGTCGTCGCGCAGTTGCCCTGCAGTTGGAAGAACAACTGGGTGAGCTGCGCGGCAAGCCCTCTTCCTCGATTGTGAACATGGGAGTTGATTGCGTGGCGGGAAGGTCATTGCGCACGACGGCCCCAGGCTACACTAAGAGTAAAGCCAGGAAGGTGAAAGTTCGCCAGGCCGCTTTTTGTTGTCGGAAGTGTCGTCGCCTTGACTGGCACAAGAAAGTTCTGGGAAGGGCCGCGGTGAAAATAGTTGCGTCGGGCCCCCTGGCGGGCGCGACGTACGGCTGCGAAGTTTTCGGGGTTCCGGATGCGGAGCTCCATGCCTATAGGAGCAAGGGCACGTCGACTGTTTCTCCCGAATCTCAGCACAGGTCTCTCACTATCCTCTTGCTTTTGGAGGGCGACCCTCCATGGCGTGCTGCTGTTGCGCCGCTGATTAGGTGGTCGAAGGAGCTTTGGTTACGGCAGACCAAAGCCTAGGATGGGGCTTTATCCTTGCAGGAGACGAGGAGCTCGTGGGAGGTCTGTTTTGCGAGGGGTGACTGGCCCTGGGCCAACGTGAAGGGGCCTGCGTCGGCCCTTAGGATGACGATTCACAGGTTGGGTTGGCAGATGCGTAATTTTTGCACGGTGATCCACGATATGGGTGAGGAGGTTTCGCTCGTGTTGTTTTTGTTCCCCAAGTTGGTGGCTCTCCTGGGGAGAGCGTCGATTTTAGAGGCCTCGAGAGGGCTTCGGGTGAGAAGCTGGGGGTCCAGCGCCGACTTCGTTGGGATATTGCTAAATCCAGATTTCGTTCCAAGAAGTTTTCTTTTAGGAGCAAAGCCACTACGAGAGCGCTGGCCTGCAACGCGATCTGGACGGCCAGCAGTGCCAGATTAGCAGGCTACGACATTTCAGATCAGTGTCAGCTCTGTCAAGGAGCTCAGGACACGATCTGGCATCGGCTATGGGAATGTCCCGCTTGCAGTGATGGTCGTGAGCAGGCGGTGGACTCGGATATACTGTCGGCTGCGCTGCGTGTTGGCGATGAGGATTATGAGCGGCCTCTTTGGATGCATGGTGCGTTTCGTCATCCAGGAGACTAGCTCCCTCGTCCTGGTCATAGTGGGCAATTCTTGGTCAACTGGCATGTTTCTCAGACCACCGTTCCTGGAGACTCGATGCCAACCAACACCTCTCCTGAGCTTGGGGTCTGGGGCTGGTTGTTCGTCGATGGCTCGTGTGTTCGCCACCCTGTGGCCGAGCTTTCGCGTAGTGCTTGGTGTGTAGTGCTGGTTAATTCTCAGGCGGAGGCTTTATGTGAAGTGTCCGCGCTTGTTTGGCCACCTTGCGTGCAGTCTCCGCAAGCCGCGGAGTTCTCGGCGTTCTGTGGAATGGGCATGGTGCTTCAGAGTAAAGCTGATGCATACAGTGACTGCAGCAATGTTGCGACCCTGTTTTCCCAAGGCCTCGATTCCTGCAGGTCCCCCAAGCATGTGTACTCGGGCTTGTTGCTTCAAGGGCTGGCATTCGATGACGGCCGCTTGCGGTCGTTAGCCAAAGTTGACGCTCACAGAGACCCGGATGAGCCGAATATTTCCGCCGTGGAGCGTTTCTGTAGGTTGGGCAACGATTTGGCGGATGTTGGGGCCAAAAGAGCGGTTTCGAGGCACCCCGTTTTCGCTGCTAGGCTCCTTGAGGAGATTGATTGGAAAATTTGCGTTTCGAAAGTCGTACTGTCCCTGGGTGCTGCTGTGCTTCCTCTTTGGCCTCGCGTGGAGTTCTTGGGTGTGGAGCGTGTGCCTCCCCCCCCCCTGCCCCTTGTGGCCCCTCGACAGCAGCACCCGCGGGAGTACATGTCCAAGATCTGGAGGTGTCGCGTCTGCCTGAGAGGTTCTCTGGCGGTCGAGATGCCAAGAAAGTCAGGGTGCTCAGGGCACAGTCGTTTAGACTCTGTGGTCTTGGAGCGCCTTGGCCATCGTGTGATCGCACTGTACTCTTCAGACAACAGCTTTTTTTTGTCTGTGTGCACTGCAGGTTCTACAGTGCTGGGGCCCAGGTCAAAGGTTTGGGCCGTAACTGTGGCACCCCGACTGTCACGGGAGTGAAGAATTGGAAGCGAGTCTCGATTGGGCGTCATCCCGATAAGGTGGGGGTGACTGTTGAGGTGAATTATAGCGTTGACATTTCAGCCTGATTGAGATTTGCTGGCTTGCAGATGTGTCTCGGCTTGCAGGTCAGGCACTGATGTTGTGAGGCATTGGTCTGAGGGCCAAAAGGAGGAGGAGGGACCGAGGGGGGAGCAGAGAGGATCGCTCCTTGGGAGAGGGAGAGCCAGCACGTCGAGGACGAGGAACGTCGTCGGCGTCGACGTCGGCGTCGGCGTCGTCGTCGGCGGCGTCGGCGTCGGCGGCGTCGGCGGCGTCGTCGTCGTCGGCGTCGTCGGCGTCGGCGTCGTCGGCGCCGCCGCGAGGCCGAACGCACCTCGGCGCCCCGCCCGCGGAGGGCCCCTCCCGCGAGCCGCCCCGCGTGAGCCTGCCCCCGCGGGCCACGCAGCGCAAGCGGCCCTCAGGCCTGCGGCCGGCGAGCGACGACGGCGACGATGCGGACGGTTTTTCCAATCCTTTCTCTTCCTTCTCCTCCTCTTCCTCATCCCTCCTCCTCCTCCTCCTCCTCCTCCTCCTCCTCCTCCTCCCTCTCCTCCTCCTCCTCTCCTCCTCCTCCTCTTTTCTCCGCCTCCTCCTCTTCCGCCTCCTCCCATCTCCGCCTCATCCTCCTCTTCCTCATCCCTCCTCCTCCTCCTCCTCATCCTCCTCATCCTCCTCTTCCTCATCCCTCCTCCTCTTCCTCCTCCTCATCCTCCTCCTCCTCTTCCTCCTCTTCCTCCTCCTCCTCCTCCTCCTCATCATCCTCCTCCTCCTCTCTGCACTGCAGCGTCTCGGCATTGCACGCGGAGCGGAGTCGGCCGGGAGCGGCCCTGAGGCTGCCGCCGACGAGCGACGACGGCGACCTGTGTGCACGGCGACGACGGCTCTGTCCTGGACCCCAACGCGCGCACGGTGCAAAGGTGCGTGCTGTTAGCACAGCCCTCTGTGGGGCGTCCGAGGAAAGTTGTTGCAGAGGTGGGGAAGCGACGACGGCGACTTGTGTGCACGACGACGATGGCTCTGTCCTGGACCCAGCGCGCGCACAGTGCAAAGGCGCGTGCTGCTAGCACCGCAGGCCCAGAGGTTGACACCAACACCAAGATCGGCGGTGTGCCTCCACCGAGGGAAGAAAATCCCGATGTCGGTGATGGTGGTGATACTCGGGCTTCCAAGGTGACCGAAACATTTCCACCAACACCGAGATCTCGAATCATCTTCCCCCTGTGGAGGCAACCTCCTGGGTTGGTGTTGGTGCCAATTTCCAAGCCTCTAATAGCACAGCCCTCTGTGGGGCCTCCGAGGCAGATTCTCGGCAGAGGTGGGGAGGCGACGACGGCGCTCGAAGCCGGGGGCCGGAGTCTGCGGACCCCTCGTGTGCGCACCGCAATTGCCACGTCGGCGTCTCGCGGGGTGCGTCGTCCCGTCTCGACCCAGGCATGGCACGGTGCATGGCTTTCCGGCCCCCCGGAGCCGAACCAAAAACTTATGCGCCGTGCGGCGTCGGAGCGGGGGCTGGCACTGGGTCCAGGCGTGGTGCGGTGCAGGGGCGCCGATCTCGTGCAGACCCCTGGCATCGCTCGGACGTGTACATTTTTTTCTCGGCGAGAACCATTGAGGACGATCCTGGACCATCGAGCAAAAATTATTCACTGCGTGGAGCTCCCCATATGTGCATCTACTCGCATGGACCTGTCCGCCGTGAATGTCTAGGCGCAAGAGCTTTCGAATATTAACGGGCTTCAGTTGTGACGGTCTGGACATCAATCTAATTGCGAATGAATTGGAGTGTGAATGAGCCTCAGTAGTACGAGCGCGTCTCTGTGCATGAGCCTGGGGCCTCCTGGGGCCTCCTGAAACCTACTGGGGCTTCCTGGGGTCTCCAGGAGCCTCTTGGGACCTCCTGGGACCTCCTAGGAAGGTTTCGTGCCCCAGGAGAGGCGCAATCTATAGCAACAGACGTACATAAAACATTGCGGATTAGAGCCACAGGAGAAGGGCAATCTATAGGAACACGCGTAAAACACCAAGGACTCGTGCCCCAGGAGAGGCCCAATACATAGGAACATGAGTAAAACATTTAGGATTGTGTACACAGGAGAAGGACCATCTATAGAAACATACGTAGAACATCAAAGAATCGTGCTCCAGGTGAGGCCCAATCGATAGGAGCATACGTAAAACACATGGGATTGGAGCCACTCCTGTTGCCTTCTGAGGCCTCCTGCTCCTGGGGCCTCTCGGGGCCTCCTGTTGCCTTCCGAGGCCTCCTGGCGCTTCCTGTTGCCTCCTGGGGCCTCCTGTGGTTTCCTGAGGCCTTCTGGAGCTTCCTGGGGCCTCCTGGAGCCTCTTGGGACATCCTGTGGCCTCTTGAGTCTTTCTGTGGCCTCCTGATGCCTCCTGGGACCTCATGTGGTCTCCTGGGGCCTCCTGGAGCCTGTTGGAGCCTCCTGTGGCATCCTGAGAAGAATCTGCGCCCACGAGCCTGGCCACCAAAACAAGCAAACCGATCGAGACATCCTCAAAATCTGGCCCACCTGGGGGGTGAAAATGAGCGCCTCGCTCGAGACATCCTCCAAATCTGCTCCGAAAGCGAAGGATGTTGGGCCCAGAAATTATTCACTGCGTGGAGCTCCCCATATGTGCATCTACTCGCATGGACCTGTCCGCCGTGAATGTCTAGGCGCAAGAGCTTTCGAATATTAACGGGCTTCAGTTGTGACGGTCTGGACATCAATCTAACTGCGAATGAATTGGAGTGTGAATGAGCCTCAGTAGTACGAGCGCGTCTCTGTGCATGAGCCTGGGGCCTCCTGGGGCCTCCTGAAACCTACTGGGGCTTCCTGGGGTCTCCAGGAGCCTCTTGGGACCTCCTGGGACCTCCTAGGAAGGTTTCGTGCCCCAGGAGAGGCGCAATCTATAGCAACAGACGTACATAAAACATTGCGGATTAGAGCCACAGGAGAAGGGCAATCTATAGGAACACGCGTAAAACACCAAGGACTCGTGCCCCAGGAGAGGCCCAATCTATATATATATATATATATATATATATATATATATAGGGACATGAGTAAACCATTTAGGATTGTGTACACAGGAGAAGAACCATCTATAGAAACATACGTAGAACATCAAAGAATCGTGCTCCAGGTGAGGCCCAATCGATAGGAGCATACGTAAAACACATGGGATTGGCGCCACTCCTGTTGCCTTCTGAGGCCTCCTGCTCCTGGGGCCTCTCGGGGCCTCCTGTTGCCTTCCGAGGCCTCCTGGCGCTTCCTGTTGCCTCCTGGGGCCTCCTGTGGTTTCCTGAGGCCTTCTGGAGCTTCCTGGGGCCTCCTGGAGCCTCTTGGGACATCCTGTGGCCTCTTGAGTCTTTCTGTGGCCTCCTGATGCCTCCTGGGACCTCATGTGGTCTCCTGGGGCCTCCTGGAGCCTGTTGGAGCCTCCTGTGGCATCCTGAGAAGAATCTGCGCCCACGAGCCTAGCCACCAAAACAAGCAAACCGATCGAGACATCCTCAAAATCTGGCCCACCTGGGGGGTGAACATGAGCGCCTCGCTCGAGAGATCCTCCACATCTGCTCCGAAAGCGAAGGATGTTGAGCCCAGAAACAAGCAAACCGCCTGAGACATCCCCACAAAATGGCCGCGAACGAGCCCGTGCAACCACCCTTGGCGGCTCCCCTTAGGGCCACGAGCCTGGCCACCAAAACAAGCAAACCGATCGAGACATCCTCAACATCTGGCCCACCTGGGGGGTGAAATGAGCGCCTCGCTCGAGACATCCTCCAAATCTGCTCCGAAAGCGAAGGATGTTGGGCACAGAAACAAGCAAACCGCCTGAGACATCCCCACAAAATGGCCGCGAACGAGCCCGTGCAAACACCCCTGGCGGCTCCCCTTAGGGGTGCTGAAACCAGCGCCCCGCCTGAGACATCCTCACAATCTGCTCTCCAAGCGAAGGATGTTGGGCCCAGAAACAAGCAAACCGCCTGAGACATCCCCACAAAATGGCCGCGAACGAGCCCGTGCAAACACCCCTGGCGGCTCCCCTTAGGGGTGCTGAAACCAGCGCCCCGCCTGAGACATCCTCACAATCTGCTCTCCAAGCGAAGGATGTTGAGCCCAGAAACGAGCAAACTGGGTGTGAGTAAGTCTGTGTATGAGTAAGTCAGTGTATGAGTATGTCTGAGTGTGAGTAAGTCTGAGTATGAGTAGGTCTGGGTATGAGTAAGTCTGAGTATGAGTAAGTCTTTGTATGAGTAAGTCTGAGTATGAGCAAGTCTGAGTATGAGTAAGTCCGACAGGAGGGGAGGAGGAACGAGGAGGAGGAAGGAGGAGAGGGAGTAGGAGGCGTCCAAGTAATAACAAGAACCCCATCTTAGGATATGGGGAACAAGCACACCGCCTGAGACATCCCCACAAAATGGCCGCGAACGAGCCCGTGCAAACACCCCTGGCGGCTCCCCTTAGGGGTGCTGAAATGAGCGCCTCGCTCGAGACATCCTCCAAGTCTGCTCCGAAAGCGAAGGATGTTGGGCCCAGAAACAGGCAAACCGCCTGAGACATCCCCACGAAATGGCCGCGAAAGAGCCCGTGCAAACATCCCTGGCGGCTCCCCTTAGGGGTGCTGAAACCAGCGTCCCGCCTGAGACATCCTCACAATCTGCTCTCCAAGCGAAGGATGTTGGGCCCAGAAACAAGCAAACCGCCTGAGACATCCCCACAAAATGGCCGCGACCGAGCCCGTGCAACCACCCCTGGCGGCTCCCCTTAGGGGTGCTGAGTATGAGTAAGTCTGTGTATGAGTAAGTCTGTGTATGAGTAAGTCTGGGTTTGAGTAGGTCTGTGTATGAGAAAGTCTGTGTGTGTAGTCTGGGTATGAGTAAGTCTGAGTATGACTAATACTGTGTATGAGTAAGTCTGGGTATGAGTGAGTCTGTGTATGAGTACGTCTTGGAGTGAGTAAGTCTGTGTATGAGTAAGTCTGTGTATGAGCATGTCTGCGTGTGAGTAAGTCTGAGTATGAGTAGGTCTGAGTATGAGTAAGTCTGAGTATGAGTAAGTCTGTGTATGAGGAAGTCTGAGTATGAGCAAGTCTGAGTACGAGTAAGTCCGACAGGAGGGGAGGAGGAACGAGGAGGAGGAATGAGGAGAGGGAGTAGGAGGCGTCCAAGTAATAACAAGAACCCCATCTTAGGATATGGGGAAACAACACTCACGAAACCGAAAAATACACGGGAAATGGACGTCCGAGCGATGGTGAGGACCTATCCCCGTATGCACGGCCGGGAGGGCCGTGGCCCCCTGGGCCGCGCCCCCGCGAGTACGCGGAGCGGTTCTTTGTCCGCGGCTGCTCGGCGCGGAGCGCAGCCGTGCGACCGCGTGCCCACGGGAGTGCGGCCCCAGGGGGCCAGATGCGAACCTTACCCCAGCCCCCCACGATTTCGGAGGGGGAGGGTGGGGTTCACTTCGCTCGGGAGCTCCCGAGCAAAATGACCCCCCCCCCCCTCAGAAATCGTGGGGGACAGGGGTAGGGTTCGCATCTGGACCCCTAGACCCGAAGTCAAGTCCGTGAGGGCGTGGATATGACGTTTGCTGCTCGTGGCGAAGGGCAAAAAGATTCCACGAGTGGACTCGGATGGTCGAAGACGAGTCATAAGAATTGTCGTATTAACAGGAATACGAACAATAGTAAAAAACCAGTATCATAGTATGAATGTTGGTAATGGTAATGAGAATAATAACAGCAACAAAATGTTTTACTAATAATAATAATCATAATAATAATAACAATAATTTTGATGATGATGATGATGCTGATGATGATGATGATGATGATGATGATGATGATGATGATGATGATGATGATGATGCGAGCGATAATTTCATAAATCAATAATACTGATAAGCACATATTCGGAACGAGCATTGTCTTCAGATGTCCGCGCGATTTTTCGGATAGGCGCCTCAACCCACATCGCGGCCGCTTCCGGCGCCACCCCTGGCGCGCCAGAGTGATGGGTCTGGCGTCGATCCGAGAAAGCCGCGCTGAGCTCCAAAAAGTGTATGTGTACATAGCTTTATACTCGGAGAAACTACCGATGCCGCTCCCCTCCCCTCCTCGCCACGGCTGGATGCACTTCGAAGTCTTGGTCAGAACGAACCCCTGGAAAGGTCCGGGGGGTAGCGGCATCGGTACCTCTTGGCTTCCCAAAGGCGGCGACGAGCGACGATTGAAACACGACGGCGATCGACGAATGATGGTTAACGAGAATCAGCGACAGACAGCGAACGACAAACGGCGACAGCGATCGGATGATTAAAAGTTTCACCAGGAGACGATGACGAAAGTCGGGGGTCCATCGCCGACCGAGGAAGTCCGCGCTGGATCCCCTGCGACCCTGCGACCTGCTGCCGCCTCGTCCGTCGGCGCTCATCTCCCGCCTCTGCCACCCCTGCGCCTGCTTCGTGCCCGTCCCAGTTCCACTCCGTTTCCTGCACGTCGGGGTCCGTGTGTTGTTCGACAGTCGACCCTGCGACGGGGACTCTCTTCCACGGTGAGGGGTGGGAGTGATCGGTATTACGTCAAACATTCTGCGAGCGCACACCAGTATTGTCCGCACCCGTTCTGCTCGTGTCCTCCTCCTCCTCTGTCTCCTCCTACTCCTCCTCATTCTCTTCCTCCTCATTATCCTAGTCTCTGCTCTCTCCTCCTCCTCCTCCTCCTCTTCCTCCCCCTCCTCCTCCTCCGCCTCCTCCTCCTCTCTGCGCTCTCCTCCTCTCATCCTCGTCGCAGGCGGCTGGCGACTGCAGGCGGGGACGTCTCCCCCAGGCGGCCAAACGACCGCGTCCGCCCTGAGCAGGTTCTCGATGATGACCAGCAGGAGCGTATCCTCCAGGTCGGGCCAGGAGAAGCAGATGAGGACGCCGACAAGGACGAAGAGGAGCGCGAAGGACAAGAGAGGAGCAGAAGAGAAGGAGGAGGAGGAGGGGGAGGAGGAGGAAGAGGAGGAGGAGGAGGAGGAGGAGGAGGAGGAGGAGGGCAGGAGGAGTTGGAGGAGGGCGAGGTGAGGAGGGGACCTGCGAAGACGACCAGGGGGAGGAGGAGGAGGAGGAGGAGGAGGAGGAGGAGGAGGAGGAGGAGGAGGAGGCGGATAATGGCAAGAACAAGGGGGAGCTGCAGGTTCAGGATGAGGAGGAGGAGGAGGAGGAGGAGGCGGAGGAGGAGGCGGAGGAGAGGGAGGAGGGAGGGTAGGAGGAGGAGGAGGAGGCGGAGGAGGAGGAGGAGGAGGAGGAGCAGCAAGAGGAGGAGGATCAGCAGAAAGAGGAGGAGGAGGAGGAGGTTGAGGAGGGGGAGGGGGAGAAAGAGGAGGAGGAGGCGGAGGAGCAGGCGAAGGAGGATAATGATGATGATGACGAAGATGCTGATGATGATGATGATGATGACGATGATGATGCTGATGGTGATGATGATGATGATGGTGATGATGATGATGATGATGATGATGATGATGATGATGCTGACGACGACGATGATGATGCTGATGCGGATGCGGATGCTGATGCTGATGCTGATGCTGATGCTGATGCTGATGCTGATGAGGATGAGGATGAGGATGAGGATGAGGATGAGGAAGATGGGGAGGAGGAGGAGGAGGAGGAGGAGGAGAAGGAGAAGGAGAAGGAGAAGGAGGAGGACGTTGAGCGGGAGGGCGACGGGGATGCGGAGGAGTAGGAGGAGGAGGCGGAGGAGGAGGATGCTCTGAGACTGTACGCTTCCTTGAGGGGTGGAAGGTCCCCAGGTGGTTGGCCTTTGCACGAGCAGCCACCTCTGCGGGCCTGACGGCCCGCGGCGAGCATCGGAATGCTCCTGCGATCCCAACTGCGGGTGAGTGATGTACCCCGCAGGGGAGCACAAGTTTGCGCGTACCCAGCTAGTGGACACGTATCCTGCGAACCCTGATGCGAGGGTGCAGGCTGTGACGTACCCGACAAAAGTACAGACCGACGCCTGGATCGCCAATGCGTTTGCTAGATGCTGCCGTGCTCCTGCTCTGGCAGGGGCAGTTTTTGGGATAACACCACCACTGATCTACCCGAGCAAGGGGCCAAGCGGTCCGTAGCACGGGGTCGCGTGCTACGCCGCCGCGCGCGCCCTGGCGCGCACGGGAGAGAGCGCAACATCGCACGCACAAAGAAGGATGAGCAAGAGAGCGCAAAGGATGGCGCAAGTAGCGAGAAACATGGGAACATTATGCTGCCGTGTTCCTGCTCGTGGCAGGGGCGGACCCCCCTCAGTGATATTCCCCAGGCGGGAGCCCAGCGGCCCGTAGATTGGAGTGGCGGCCTGCGCAACCGCGTGCGCCCTGGCGCGCACTAGAGAGATTGGGGCGGCGGCCTGCGCCACCGTGCGCGCAACATCGCGCACGCGAGGATGGGGGGAGATGGAAGAACGGGAAAGCGCAACGATGGGAGCGAAAAGCGAAAGACATGGGATGCAAGATTGGGGGGCTGGATGTGGCCGTTCACGCGTTGTTTCAACTGGCGAATAACTGCCCGAATTTCCGCCCCTCCAAAAGGGCGGCCAGGTGAGCCCTACTGAGATGCCAGCTATGTGGTGCAAGCAATCGTGCCCGGGCCGCGCGGCCTATGGAATGCTGGCCAAAATTCCGATGCGTATTCGGCGCAACGAAAATGTCACGAAATTTGGCTCCCAAATTCTCTGGGAGATACAGGAGGGGCGTTGCGCGAGCGAGAGCCCCTGCTCGCTGCTGTCCGGTGGTCGTCCTGTTCAGGACGGCGAAGGGTCGGATTCCCCTCTCCCCAATGACGCGTCGAATGTTTGGGACGAATATTGCGCAAAGCTGAAACGGACAATGCGGGGACAGATGAAAGCTCTGAGCCTTGACACAGAGCACATCCCCACGCGAGGGGCGCACGTGAACCCCTGTGGGAAGAGTTCCTACCCCTCTCCCCACTGATGCGTCGAAGGTTTGGGACGATCAGCGCAAAGCTGAAACGGACAATGCGGGAGCAGATGAAGGCTCTGAGCCTTGACACAGCGCATCCCCTTCCAGCTTGCCATTCCTTCGTTCCTCCCATTGCGCGTGCGCCAATGCGGCATCCCACTTTGTGGGATAACGGCCCTCTCAGTATATGCCCCCCCCTGGGGCCCCGAGGAACGGGGTCGAGAGTGGCGGGTAGTCCCAAGGGGGGCCGCCGCCAAAATATAAGCGTATATATAAATTTCTTACAGCCGACCTAATGGAGGTCAGCATGCGTTATCCCACTCTGCGGGATAAAAGGTCCTCTTAACATCCCCCCCCCGGGCCCCGAGAAACGGGGTCGAGAGTGGCGGCAGTCCCAAGGGGGGCCGCCGCCAAAATATATGTGTGTATATATATATATATATATATATCAAGAAATACAGCCAACCTAATTAAGCGCAGCGGCGGCAGCAGCGGCAAAAGAGAGGGTGCATATGAACTCCAGTGCTAGCGCGGGAGGTCCGACGACCGCTCACGACAATGGCGCGCGAACGTGCTGGGCGCCCCCACTGTTAGAGGTTGGGGTGGAGGCCTACGCCACCGTGCGCGCAACAGCGCACGCGCGAGCAAGCAGCGATGTGAGCAAGCAGCGAGAGAGATGGGATCGGGGCGGCGGTCTACGCCGCCAAGTGCGTCCCAACGCGCACTAGAGAGATTTGGGTGGTGGCAGACGCCACCGTGCGCGCACGTCGCAGGCACAAGCATGGTGGAAGATGGATGGCCAGGAGAGCGCAAGAAGGGAGCACGAGGCGAGAGGAGAAGGATGCAAGGACGATGGGGGTGGCGGCCTGCGCCACCTTGTGCGAACATCGCACGCACGAGCATGGGAGCAGCGGACAAGCAGGAGACCGCAGCGAAGCGAGCAAGACAGAAAGGGGAGGGCAGGAAAGGTGAGAAAGCACACCGAGATTGGAAGAAAGAACGCGATAGAGGGGGGAGAGAGAGAGAGAGAGAGAGAGAGAGAGAGAGCGAGAGAAAGAAACAGAGAAAAGAGAGAGGGAGAGAGAGAGAGAGAGGGAGAGAGACAACAAGAAAGAAAGAGAGAGAAAGAGAGAGAGAGAGAGAGGCACAAGAAACGAGAGAAAAAGGAAGCAACAGCTGCCGTGCAGCACGTGGCAGGGAACATGGGACAGCAGGAAGAGAGGCTAAGGAATAAGGGGAAGGAACGGGGGGGAAGGGGGGAAAAGGTGCGGGGAGGGCCAATCGAGGACGGGGGCAAGACGATGAGGGTCTCAGACATGATGCGCCAGATTCTGGTAGGATAGGGGGCGGACGGTGGCGCGGGCACTTGTTTTGGCTAGCGTGGTACCCAGGCTTGTAATGCGCAGCGCTGTCAGCCCGCTGGGCTGGCTCGCCTACGCCACGCCAGCCGCCGAAGCGGCGTGGAAGTGTCCCTGTGAAAGGCCACCCAGATCCTCCCCACTGCCCTGACCCCCCCTGCGTCTGGTGCACAGATGAAAGACGGGAGAGGGAGGAACGCACAGAACTACGAACGCAATAGTGTGGCAAGGGACATGTAATCCTCCAGGCACTTCGCGGGCCCTTTTTTGAAATCAGGGCGCTGGCCCTTCGAGTACCTGTCCCAGGAGTATGCGGGGACAGATGCAAGTTCTGAGCGCTGACACAGAGCACATCCCCACGCGAGGGGCGCACGTGAACCCCTGCGGGAAGAGTTCCTATCCCTCTCCCCACTGATGCGTCGAAGGTTTGGGACGATCAGCGCAAAGCTGAAACGAACAATGCGGGAGCAGATGGAGGCTCTGAGCCTCGACGCAGAGCGCATCCCCTTTCAGCTTGCCATTCCACCACCGTCGTTCCTTCCACTGCGCGTGCGTCAATGCGTTCTCTCACTTTGTGGGATAACGTTCCTCTCAGTATATGCCCCCCCCGGGGCCCCGCGGAACGGGGTCGAGAGTGGCGGGTAGTCCCAAGGGGGGCCGCCGCCAAAATATAAGTGTATATATAGATAGAGTACAACCGACCTAATGGAGGTCAGCATTCGTTATCCCACTTTGTGGGATCACGGTCCTCTCAGCATGTGCCCCCCCGGGGTCCCGAGTAACGGGGTCGAGAGTGGCGGTAGTCCCAGGGGGGGCGCCGCCAAAACATATGTGTATGTATATGTATCTATATATATACATATATGTATATATAGAAATACAGCCAACCTAATGAAGCGTAGCGGCGGCAGCAGCGGCAAAAGAGAGGGTGCATAACTCCAGTGCTAGCACGGGAGGTCTGACGACCGCTCACGACAATGGCGTGTGAACGTGCTGGGCACCCCCACTGTTAGAGGTTGGGGTGGAGGCCTACGCCACCGTGCGCGCAACAGCGCACGCACGAGCAGTGGGGGAATATGTGAGCTTAGGAAGGCGCAGCGATGTGAGCGAGCAGCGAGAGGGATGGAATCGGGGTGGCGGTCTACGCCGCCAAGTGCGCCCCAACGCGCACTAGAGAGATTTGGGCGGTGGCAGGCGCCACCGTGCGCGCACATCGCAGGCATCAGCATGGTGGAAGATGGGTGGCCAGGAGAGCGCAAAGAAGGGAGCAAGAGGCGAGAGGAGAAGGGTGCAAGGGCGAAGGAGGTGGCGGCCTTCGCCACCTTGTGCGATCATCGTACGCACGAGCATGGGAGCAGCGGACAAGCAGGAGACCGCAGCGAAGCGAGCAAGACAGAACGGGGAGGGCAGAAAAGGGGAGAAAGCACACCGAAGGGGACAAGCGAGAGCGAAGGGAAGCGAGAAGCAGGAGACCCAGCGCGAGGCCAAGGCAAAGGGGGAGAAAGCAGGAGAGCGCGGAGGAAGGCACAGGAAACGAGAGAAAAGGGAAGCAACATGCTGCCGTGCAGCACGTGGCAGGGAACAGGGGACAGGAGGATGAGAGGCCAAAGAAGAAGGAGAAGCAGCGGGGAGGCAGGATGAAAGAATGAATGAGCTGGTGTCGCCCGGGCTCCCTGGCCTTTGGGGTGCTTGTGAGGGTGCTCGTCGAGAGTGCTAGATTCGCACTCTCTTACCAGCGCCCCGTGCGTCCCTCACAAGACTCGAACCCCAAGGATGCGGGTAGCCTTCGGCACGGGGAGGCGGAGGAGGAGGAGGAGGAGGAGGAGGATTAGGAGGAGGATTAGGAGGACGGCGAAAAGGAGGACGAGGAGGACGCTGAGGGGAAAGGGGACGAGAATACGGGCCGCCATTGCCACCGGAAGAGGAGGAGAATGAGGACGAGGAGGATGAGAATGAGGAGGAGGGGGAGAATGAGCAGGAGGAGGAGGAGGACGACGACCAGTGCAAAGCCAAGACGCATCACCGATGTTCAAAGTGAGTGCACGCGGCGCTAATTCGAGATTTGAAGCTGCTGCAAACTTGTAAGGCGAATGTACGCGGCGCCGACGTTAGAGCCACATGTTGGAATGGAACCGCCCTCCATCCGTGAAAGGGTTGCACACTTTCGGAGCGAATGTGCGCGGCGCTACGGCGAGAGCCACCTTTTGAAAGCAACCCGCCTTCATACTTGAAACAGTTTCAAACATTGGATCAATGCGCGGCGCCAAAGCGAGAACCACATTTTGAAAACCACCCGCCCTCCATTCGTGAAGGAAATGCAAAAATCAAGTTCGAGGGTCCTCAAGGGTCAGGAAGTCCCAGGTCACACGCCAGGCACGCCCTGCCGGCACGCCTGGGGATTGCAACAGGGAGGAGTTCTAGGATGGCCCTCGGCCCATCCCGCCGCCGTGCCTGGGCTATGGTCTTGGAGTCTATCGGACGTTCGGTGGGATCTCGTGGGGGCCTCTCGGGGGCCTCTTGGAGGCAGGTGTGACGCCTCTTGGCGGCCGCTTTGGGACCTCTTGGAACCTCTGGTCTTTGGGGGGCCGTTTGGAGCCTCTTGGGGGCCTCTTGGGGCCTGTGGGGGGTCTCTTGGAGGCCTCTTGGGGCCTCTTGGGCGCCTCTTGTGGTCTCCTGGGGGCCTCTTGGGGCGGAAGGCTTGGATTGTCGGTTCGTGCTCCCTCTCTTAGGCCCATTTGGGGGCCGTCTTGGGGCCCTCTTGGCGCCTCTTGGGCTGTCTTGGGGCGCTCTTAGGCCGTCTTGGGGCCCTCTTGGAGGCCTCTTTGGCCGTCTTGGGGCGGTCGTGGTGGCCTCTGAGGGATGGAGCGTCGGAAAGCCCTGAAAGTGAGATCACCACAAACCTACAAGAACCTAAGGAACTATAAGATTTGGGCCTCTTTGGGCAGTCTTTGGAGGCCTCTTCGAGAAATTTGTGGCCGTACTGGAGGCTTCTTTGCCCGTCTTCGGGCCCTCTTGGGCGTCTTCGAGCGATCGTTCGACGTCTCGGGGTACTCTTGGACCGTCTCTTGGGGGCCTCCTGGGAGCCCACTTGGCCCAGCCTCGGGCCCTCCTGGGGACAGAAAGAGAGCCGTGCGGGAGGAGGGCCTGGAGCCCAGGGGGCACGCGGGAAGCAAAAAGAGATTGGAGAATGTTGCGCCTGGGCCCTCAAGAATCGAGGGTGGACAGAACCCCCAACAGTGACACGTCGATTAGTGAATTGTCCGTTCTCGGTTCTCGAGAGGGCGCCGTGGCCGTTATTTTCCAGGCTTGCGCCCGCCAGGTTTGGGCCGCAGGTCGTTTTCACGAAACCACGTTTTACTAAAGGGGGGTCTGTCCATACCCGAAAGAAACTCCTCAGGACTGAGGGCTGAGGTTCAGAGGATAAGGCAAAGGACCTGAAGACACGCCCACTCCGTGCCCCCGGGCACGGTGGCCGATCTGAGCGAAAAGGGATGCAGGGCACCAGGAGGGGGGGCAAGGAGGACAAGGGAGAGGAAGGGAGGAGGAGCATCAGGAGGAGGACGAGGCGTGCTTTCAGGGAGGGACGAGGGGAGGAGCACCATGAGGAGGATGAGGCGCGCACTGAGGGAGGGGCGATGGGGGAGGAACATCTAGGAGAACCGGGGGGAGACCGAGGGACAGAGAAGGACAACGCTGGGGTCGTGGCTGTCGTCGGCGGCGGAGGAGGCGGCGACGAGCAGCGATCCCCCACAGGGTCAGCACCTTCTCCGCGATGCGCCCCTCGTGCGTGTCACTGAAGGCCCCTCCACCTCGTCGTGCTCCTCTGCTCGTCGTCGTCGTCCTCGACCTCGTCTCGAGCTCCTCGCTCCCCCTCTCCTCCGACCTTCCTCCCGACCTGAAGCCCTCTGGAGCGCCACATCCCGAATCTCCACTGAACCCACTTGGACACGTTGACGCTACCGAGCCCCCGTCCCCGTTTTCTCCTCCTCTTCCTCCCCGTCCTCCTCCTCCTCCTCCTCTTCCTCTTCTTCCTCCTCCTCCTGCTCCTCCTCCTCCCTTCCTTTCAACAGCAAATGAAGAATAATCGATACACATGAGGAAACCAATCATAATGACCAAACAAGAGGAGGAGGAGCAGGAGGAGAGGGAGGGGAAGGAGAGAGAGGAGGATCGGCATTGGAAAGAGATCGGGTGGGGGGCTTGGGTGCTCAAAGGAGGTGTTTGGGGTTAGCATGTGTGCTGTCATGTGTTCGAGGGGCAATCACCAGCTTGAGAAAGTCATCCTTGCCAGCATCGTTATACTCGGTATGATCCTGCTGTTGCTCTTCCTCGTGTTCTTCCTTCTCGTGGTTGTCCCTTGTCCTTATTCTCATCCTCATCCTGTCTCCCACTCTTCCCGCTCCTCCTCGAATCGCATCCTTCTTCTCCTCGGCCTCCACCCCCCTCACACACATCATCAATATTATTAGCATCACCACCACCATCATCAGCATTCTCGTCATCATCATGTATATTTGTTTTTGCCCACGTATTACCTCTTGTCTCGTTCCGTTCCTCATCCCTTCTTCTCATTCTTGCTCGTCGTCTCACCTCCGCCCTCCTCCACTTCCTCCCCCCCTCTCCTCCTTTTTCCTCCTCCTCCTCCTCCTCCTCCTCCTCCTCCTCTCGTCCTCCCAGGGGCTGTGGCAGTTCAACCGCGCCGTGAGGAGGACGGAGGGCTCCATGAGGATGCTGAGCACCGTCCTGTCGATGGACAAGGAGGAGACGAGAGATGGAGAGGAGGATGAGGAGGAGGAGGAGAGGGACTCATCCTTCTCCTCCTCAAAGCAGGAGTCGGAGGAATCTGAGGAGGAGGAAAAGAAGAGGAAGAGAAAGGGGAGGCGGGTCACTGAGTTGTGGGAGTTCCCACGCGGAGGGATCATGATGTGGCACGCGCATGCCCGACCTGAGCGTCAGCGTTCCGAGCAGCTTCGGGCCTCCCGTCCCGCGAAGCGGAGCGACACGCCGTCCGCTTGCAGGGCATAGCGTGTCGCCGGGGCCGCTGCAGCGACACGCTGAGCAAAAGCTCCCGACCGTAACCCATGTCCGCCGTGTGCCCGAGGCTTCATCTCCGTCCCTTCGTGGGCCGCCGTCGTCGAGCGTTGGGTCTCCTCCTCGCACTGACGTCTGTGCGTGCGCCGCCCGTCGGGCGTGTGGGCTCTCTCTTTCTCTCTCTCTCTCTCGCAGGGCGCGGTCGAGGTCCACTGCGCAGCAGCTTGCTCCGCCTGCTCCGACGATGCACCCTCCTGCCACGTGGGGGGCACTCCTGAAGGGGCCTACCCTGTGAGGATCAGAAGATCTCTCATCTGTTCCTGGGCGGCCCCGGCGGACGGCGGCGGAAGGCCAGCGGAGCCGCCTCTGCTTTCGCTGGCGGAAAGCCAGCAAATGCCGGCGACAGTAAAGGATGGCCCCCGAAGAGGTGTCAATGATGCGGTTTCAGGGTTTCAGGGACCTGTGACGTGGCCCCGGGTTGGACTGCATTGGCGGGCAAAGATTTGCGCCATGGGCGGGGCGACGACGGGCGACGACGACGACGACGACAACGACAAAGTCGATGTCTTTTTGCGTGGGCGTTTTCCGCGGTGATCGTCGCTACGGCTGGACGCGGGTGGGCAAATTGCTCATGAAGCAAGCGGCAATGCAACTATCAGGAAAACAGCCTACGGGGTGTGGGCGAGAGACAGGTTCTGTTCCTGCGCGCGGCCCCCCTCCCACTGCGGTTGTGGCAGGCAGAAACACACCGCCCCCGAGCCTGGGCGCAGTTCTCAGGCATTCTCCCGCGGCTCCTGGCCCCCCCCCCCTCCCACCCACGACAGAAGAACCAACGCCGGCACACCTGGGCAAATTGGTGGCTGGGCGCGCGCCCTCACCTGTCGGCCACGCGCAGAGGGGGGTGGGGGGAGGGGGTAGGGCTTCTTAGAAGCACCCCTGCTTCGTTGAAGGCGCGGGCCTTCTTTATAGATGTGAGGCCGGCGCCTTCTAAGAAGCAGCCTCCTTCTCAGAAGCCCTCCCCCCCTCCCCCCACCCCCTTGTGCGCGCCGCCAAACCTGGCAAACGGAGGGCGCTGCCGCGTGCCCGACACCCCGGCGAAGGAGCCACACGCTGCCCGCGCGCGCAGAGGCGGCGCCCCTCGGCGCGAGCGCCACACTGCGCCTGCTCGTGCGCGGCCTGCTCTCCGGCAGGACCGGCGAGGGCCCGATCTGCGCCGCGCCCCGGGCGCCGCTCTCCTCGCGAGGCGCTCCGACGAGCAGCGACAACTCTCGTGGGGGACTCCCTGGGGCGCGACCCCGTGGGCACGGGGCGGTCGGTTCGCGGATTGCCCTGCGCGGAGCGCGCTCGCGCGACCTTGTGTCCGCGGGATCGCGCCGCGAAAGCCAAACCGCAGGGGCACGGACATGGATACGTTCGCTGCTCGTGGAGCTCGCCCGCTCGCGCGCTCTGCTCCTGCTGAAAGTTCATACACCTGCGGCGGCACGTGTGGCAGAAACTTTCCAGCCGCTCTGCTGGGGGCTTCTTGGAGGAGCGAAGTTCACATGTGTGGCCTCGTCTGCCTCTTGGGAACCATTTGAAGGGCTTATTTTGGGGCAACTGTTGGGCCTCTTGCGGGCGACATGGAGACTCTTGGGTCTGGTGGACGCCCGCTGGCGGTCGCTGGGGCCCTCTTTGGGCGGAGGGCTCGACGTGTCAGTTCGAGCTCCCCCTCGTGAGCCTCTCTTGAGGCTCTGTTTGGGCCCTCTTGGGCCGTCCTGGGCGCCTCTGTGATGTTTTCGCAGGGGGAGGGGGAGGCGGAGAAAAGGTGGATGAGGAAGTAGACATGAGGCATCGATGTCGAATGGAGGAGGGGGAGGAATAGGAGGAGGAGGAGGAGGAGGAGGAGGAGCACGAATCTCAGGAGGGAGAGGAGTTGGTGAAACAGAAAGAGTGTCAAACGAAGACGAAGGGCCAGAAGAAGGATGTGACGAAGGGGGAAGATGAGAAAGAGGAGGATCAGCAGAAGGAGCAGCAGGACGAGGAGAACGAGGAACAATGGGAGAAGGAGGAGGGGGATGAGGTGCCGTGGTAGGAGCGAGAGGATTTGGAGTCGGGAGTATGAGGGAGGAGCACGAGGAAGGTGAGGAGGAGGAGGAGGAGCAGGAGGAGGAGAGGAAACAGGAGGAACACCCCTCGTCGTGCTCTTCGTCGTCGTCCTCCTCCTCGTCTTCCCTGCCCTCGTTCTTGGGAGGACGCTGTGGGGGAGGAGGGGGCGCTCGAAGAATCCTCGGGCGGCAGGCACGTGCACCGTCCAGCACAGGGGCCCCACAAGCTCCACGCCTGCCTGCTCAGGCGCACGGTGCCCGGAAAAACTGCGCACGGGCACGTCTTCTCGGCGCGCGGGCACGGCACGGCACGCGCACAGAGGCTGACGCGGCCACGGCCACGGCACGGCTCTCGGCTCTCGTCGAGCACCTCCCTCGGCGCTCGGGGGCGCGCGCTGACCCAGCACGGCACGGCAGGCGGGCGGCCGTTCGCTTGGCAGCCTGGGGTGTGCCTGGCCTCGCTCGGACGTGTGCATCTTTCCTTCGGCGAGGACCGTCGAAGAGCATCCTTGACCATCGGGCGAAAAAACCACGCACGAAGCCGAAAACAGCACAGGGAATGGACGTCCGAGCGACGGCGAGCCTCGGCTCTCGGGGGCGCGCTTACACCGCACGGCATGCGGGCGGCCGCTTGCTTGGCAGCCTGGGGCTTTAGGGGCGCGACGCGCCCGGCACGGCGTGCGGGCACGGCGCGTCACACGGGGCGCGCGCGGCAACACGTCTGCAGCGCCTTGGATCTGTGGACGCGGCGCGCCTGCTGCGGCACGCGGGCGCGGCGGGGCACGCGGGCGGCAGTCAAACGACGCGAAGATCGGGACAAAATCGGATCGGGACAACTCGAAATCTCTGAGAATCGGCGGGTTTGGAGGATGTATTGGGCGCCGCGGCCGCTCCAGAGTGTTCCGGAACGCTCTGAGAGCGCTCCGGAACGCTCTGGAGCGATTTATCCCGATCCTAGCCCTGCTTTAGGCAGTTGCAGGGAAACAAAAAGTGGCATGAACATAAAAACTCGGAGGTCCGCGCGGATTTCTCGGATCGGCGCTGGGACCCCCTCCCTGGCGCGCGGAGCGCGCCAGGGGCGGCGCCGGAGGCGCCGCCAGGGGGCCCCAGCGCCGATCCGAGAAATCCGCGCGGACCTCCGAGTTTTCATGTTCATGTCACTTTTTGTTCCCCTAAGTTGGCAGTTTTGTTCACAGTTCGGTTTTGTTTTGGGGGGGGCACGACGCCTAGGCACGGCACACCACGCGGGCACGACACGGCAGGGCGGCAATGTGGTTCGCCTTCGTCCCCCCCGCTGCTCCAGGAGAGTTCCCTGACCTGGTTCGTGAAGAGCCGGCGCTTCACCGTCCTCATTGCCTGTTTGATCATCCAACCGCGCTGCACCGCGCGCGTCCGCTACCCACGCTGCGGCGGCGACGACCGCCACGACGACGACGACGGTGACGATGACGATGACGATGACGACGACGATGACGGCGGCGGCGGCGGCGAAGGCGGCAGCGAACGCGAAGGCGGTCGCCGACGTCGCCTGTGCCGACGGCGGCGACATTCGAGGATCGACGTTTGATGTGTTCGGGCAGCTTGTCGGCCTCCGAAGGACTCTTTTGGGACCCTTGAGAGGGCGACGGCGACTCCCACGCGCGCAGTGGCAACCCGAGGCCGAGACACCGGGCGGTGCAGAGCATCGGGACAAGACAGGAGAGAGGACCCGAGCGGACCGGCGGCCGCGAGAGCAGGTGGCAACGAGCGCCACCAGCAGGCCAAGTCATAAAACGACGCGAAGATCGGGACAACATCGGATCGGGATAAATCGAAATCTCTGAGAATCGGCGGGTTTGGAGGATGTATTGGGCGCCGCGGCCGCTCCAGAGCGTTCCGGAACGCTCTGAGAGCGCTCCGGAACGCTCTGGAGCGATCTATCCCGATCCTAGCCTTGTTTTAAGTCAGCTGACCAGGTAGACACACACTCTCATTTTGGCGCTGCGGCCACGCGCGCGGCGACGCGGCGCAGACAGCCGAGAGGGGGAGCGAGCCCGCGGCAGGGCCGGCGCACGCGGCGGGGGGGCCCGGGATCCTGCCATAGGGGATCGACCGGGTCACTCGCGACGGGACTCGATCGGGGGCCTTGAGACGGGGGTCAATGCAGACGGGGGTCAGCCACGGCACCGCCGGATCCTGCAGGATCTTGCGAAAACCCCCTCTGGCTGACCCGGGTTAGCGAGCCGCTCGTGGCCGCGAGGGCGGCCGCGCATATTGGCTGACCCGGGTTTGCGAGGACCTGCGTTGCAATTTTTGTTTGTCCTGCATTTCAGTTTTTGGTTTCTTGCTGACCCGGGTCTGGATTGACCTGGGTCAGAAGATCCCCGACTCGAGGAGAATGGAGAGATCGACTGCACGTCAGAGTGACCTTTCGCCGGAGTGACCTTTGGCGCGGGCCCAGTGGGGTCCCCCGATCTCGGGTCGCGAAGCGGCAGCAGCGGCTCGCGCGCTCGGATTTGGGCGTCTTGTGCCCCCCCGAAAGTTGCGCACCAGAGGTCACTCTTAATGGAGGATGACGATTAATAAATGACTGGGGGTCGTGTTCACGCGGCGGCGCCCGGGATGACGATTAGAAAAAAACCGGCCGCGGGCAGGAAAACTATTTTTTAAGCGTTCTCCTCCAGACAGAAACTTGTGCAGAAAAAACAGAAAACTTTGTTTTTGATCTTTCTCTCTGATTTTTGATTAATCTTCATCCCGCATTATCCAGGGTCACTCGAGCGTGTCGCTGAAGAGAGGGGGAGAGCGGGGGAGTGGCGGCAAATGGATGTGGTGCGCAGCGCGTTGGGCAGGAAGGGCGCCGCGAGGAAGCGCAGCGGTGCCCCGATATCGGGTGAGGGAGCGACGGGCAGACCGCCCACCAAGGCGTGAACACGCGCACACACATACACACACGCACACGCACGCACGCACGCACGCACGCACGCACGCACACACATACACACACACGCACACACACACACACGCACACACACACACACACGATGGTGAAGAGCAAATAGACGTGAGGATAATCAAGATCGGCGGCAGCATGCGGCGACGGCCCTCGACTCCTTTTCCACCTGCTTAGCTGACTGTCTAGAACTGCACAGTCAGCAACACGAACACGCCATGCCGCAGACTGTAAACCCACAAATGTGCGCACTACAATCCCTGATAGTAGTTTGAGCGTCGACCTAAGCCAACAGTCTGCCAACACGGCTAGAGCAAAACAGCAATGGACGGGGAGATCTGAGCCGGGCCCCTGAGGCTCATCTCAACCTACTCCGCTGTCTTCGCTCGAGCACTCCTAACTTCAAGTGTTGCGTACTTTACTGCACATGCGAATGGATACTAAAGCCAGAATTGTGAAGAAACTAACACTGAAGCACACGCACACACACAAGCCGCCACTGTAGGGAGGGGATCAGAGCAGAGAAAAGAGCGCGGTCAGCTCCCTTGAAGCCCGTCAAAGGCGTCCTCCTCCGTGGCGGGCGTGTGTGGTGCATGTCGGATACCAGCGTCCTGAGCGCCGTGAACCACCACGGACGTTGGGTTCGGACGGCCGATCCTATGGGCGGTTCCTGCGGAAAGTACGGAAGAGGTAGAATAGGAAAGGGAGGCCGACGACAGGGGAGGGAGAGTAGGGTGGGGGACTGGGTGAAACAGGATCCCAGTCCATCTCGTCAGACTCATCATGGAGCGTCGATCCAGGAACAAGCGAAGGTACGAAATGTGAAAGCATACCTGTGAGATCTTGTGGGAGCCAGCCCGAGAGCAACTGCGCACAGCCAATGCCTGTCGCATATGGGGCTGCCCGATAGAAGGCAAAGGCAAAAATGTCCACGACCGCTGAAACACCCTGCCGTACAACCTGTAGAACTAAACATGTCTGGCAAACGAAACAAACGCACACACAGATAACTGTTACATGCATGACCGTGGCAATAGACGGCAGAGACAATTTCGGCATTGTCGAAACGCACGCCAGCCTCGCCCTCGCAAGGGAAGGTGTCCGGGCACGGCTAGGCAATCAGGGCGGGCTGTCCTGGAGAGGCGTGTCGGACCACGTGCCGTCGTCCACCAAGTAGCGGAAGAGCAGGTTGCCCACGGCCTCGGTGTTCGCCTCCTTGTATTGTTCTTCGGTGGCACCGAGACTCTCGAGCTTCCTGCGCCACTGGACGGTCCCCTTCAGGGGAGCGATCGCCTCCCACCACGGCTTGAACTCCATCGGGAGGCTCTCCGCGAGGGCCTTCGCCTCGCGTCTGGTTGCACTGACTCCGATATGGCCTAGGGCCTCCGCGTGCAACTCTGCCGTCATCGTCTTCTGGAAGGCGCAACCCTCGACGGCGGCACCGATCTGGCTGGTGAAATCGCCGCTGCCTTTCCCACCAGGGTTGCCTTTGCCTCCGCGGCCGCGCAACCACGGGTCCTCCCGCTGCTGCATCATAGTCATTAGCTGCTTGACGCCCTGGTTCGTTTCTTCGGCAGTCTTGCTCACGACCTGCATCGACTCCTCCATCGAGCCTGTGCGCTTGGAGAGGGCCTCCATCTCAGCTCGCAGGCGCTTGAAAGCGGGCTGATCCTCAAGGGCGACGGTGGGCCCAGCAGGCTCGCCGTTGTTGACGAACTCTGCCAGGCGCCGCACGGTGTTCTGGAGGCGGGAGTCGCCCTTTGTGCCACGCTGCTGTGGGGCCCCGTCGGCGTTGCCCGTAGGGCCAGCACTCGGGGGCCCCTGGAGCATGGTGGTCAGGACGGAGGCCAACTCGTGCGTCTGCATCGTGCTCGGCTGGGTCGGGGTCGTCGGAGCATTGCCACTGCCGCCATGCCCAGCTGTCTGCTTGGCCTGAGCTGTCGCCAGTGCACTGCCAAGCTGGGCCATCTGCCCGAACGACGCCAGGCTGCCCATCATGTCATTGAACTGGTTGGCGAACCCCATGAGACTGTCACCTCCGCCTCCCTGCCTCGGCTGGTAGGGGCCACGGGGACCACGTCCCTTGCCGCCCCAGCTGCCCTTGCCTCCCCACGGGGCGCCGCCCATAGCAGCTCTGGACAGGCAGGGTGTCGGGGATGAAGAAGCACAGGGCGGAGCGAAGGACGAGGCCAGACGTACGTGATCTTGAGCCTGAGCGCAATAGCGACCGTACGAGGTGGCCAGGGAGGGCTGATTGGGGTCCTGGGCCTTGACAAGATCGGGACACGTCTTGTAGATTAGCTGGAGGGCGACCCGAATCACGTCCTGGAGCTCAGTACGGGGCTGAACCTGGACCCAAAGCTTGAGCACAAACGTGAAGGGGTAGCCAAGCCTTAAATATACAAGGATGTCGACTATGATGAGGTACGTTATGATGTGCATGTTATCCGTCAAACCCTTCCAACGGGATAAACGTCCTTTAAGTCCGGCTCGGTGTCGTTTAAGGAGTGCACGATCTCTCTTAAAGGCGTATGGGGGAATTGATTGTTTGGCGAGGTTTGGTAGGGCTCTAGTCCAGGCAAACTTCTCATTCTTATGAAGGGGCTCTAGGGTGAACTCTGTGAAACTCAGGTGGACCTCCGAATCTAGAAACGTCTGAACGATTATGGTGTCATTGACAATCTTGAAAGAGTCATCGACCTTAAACTTGACAATGTTTTTATACACCTGCCCTATCATCCGAGAGACACAGGCACGACAGAGGGTACGAGAGAACAGGCCCAAGTCGTCAACATATCTACCTGCCGCAACATGTTTCCTCCTTTTTGGTTGACCTGCATCATGAGAGGTCTCAGCGCAGCTTAGAACGATTTCCATAATGCACCCCGACAATGGGCCTCCAATGGGGATACCTTTGATATGTTCCAAGCAAAAGTTGCCGATGCGGTATAGTCGCATCCCAAGGAAACCAAGAAGGCATCTGCGCAGCGACTTGAAACTGAAAATACACCTGTCAGCATGCGGCACTGCATAGTTTCCACCCCAACGAGTTTCGAAGCCACGTTTCTTATCGGTGATCGTGATAGTATGCGAACGAGTGTGTCGAGGTATCTGGTCGAATAGCTGGTCGATTGCCTTTTCGATTTCGTGCGAGTCGAGGTCTTCGTACGCCTGGCCTGCATCAGCGACGACGATGGTAGGATGAACCATAGCAGTGCCACATGCGACGCAGCAGTAAGCACCAGAGCGAGGGTCACGCACTGGAGGGTCCAGGGCCTGAATGCGTTGGCGCAAGAGGTCGAAAGCCTGGCTCATGTCCCGCAGGCTCCACCCTGACGTGACATACCGCAGAATGTGGTGCACACCTCGGCCGACCTGTCGAAAAAGGCGTCGGCCAGGGATCCTGCAGAAAGAGCATATATTTCGGAAGCATGAGTGCGTCTTGTCAGTGCATCGGTGCTTGCCCTCGGGGGTCCAACACTTTAGCTTTACCGTAGGATAAGAGTAGGGCAGGTTCTTGACGCTAAACCTTGATTTTCCTCTGAAAAGCTTCCGAGGCATAGTCCAATCCAAGAGGACCCGATACCAGGATACAACATCTGAAATAGGGGATGTGTTTAGCTTCCAGCGGTGGGGAACTCGGCTAATAAGGTATATCAATCGTACTAAGATACAGAAGCTACACATCACCCACATCGCATTAGGATCCTTATCCTCGACAGTGACACAGGCTGTGAGGCCCATGCCTGCAAAAGACTGAATCGTGCTCGCTGTGTGTCGTGCAAAACTGGCAGAGGATGACTGGCTGCTGTGGGGAGCTGTGGCTGAGCAGCGAAGTGGCCCAAGTCGAGCGTGAGGTAGACCATGCTGCCTCAACCACTTTCCACAAGACTCCAAAACTGCATCGCGAGCCTCGGCGGGAAAAAGCTCACGAGGTGTCCGACCATTAAGTGGGAGCCTAGCTGCATCATGTCCTTGCACAACTTTCTCCAAAAGCTCGGGATCCAGGTTCGCAAAGTCCTCAAACCGAAATTGATTCAAATATTTGGTGATGTTCAAAACGTCCCGCTTCATCGGACTGGGTGTTTTTTGGCCGATGCTGGTACAACGTCGAACCAGGGAAACCCAGTGGGGCATCGCAGCCCCTTCTCGGTGAAGGACATGCTGAAGCCACCGTCGCACCCGTGCGTTCCAGGCCGGCGACGGGACCAAGAGGAAACCGGCCTGAGGCAAAAGATGTTCGCCGCGCTCCGCGGCTTGCTTGGCATAAGCCCGAGCGCGTAATCGATCATGATAGTGAGGAAGAAGACTGCAAGCTGACAATACCACGAAGCAAAAATCTGCTGGGTGAAACCGTCGGTTGGCAGCTCGGTCCCATTCAACATCTTGTGGCCTGATCGCAACATACTGTAATAATAATGGTAGATACCCTTTACCATGTACATCGATGGGTCCGAGCTGTCCATGCGTTTGAAATCCACGACGCTGAAATTCTTGATATACATGCTTAAACGGGTACCGAAGGAGCGTCTGCAATTCACTACGGTTCTGAAGAAAAAATTGTCTTGCCATATGTCGTTGGCAAAGTCGTTCAAGGCACTGTGAGTGCCATTCATCATCCTGGTCCTGGAAGGTACGTAGGGATCGACTCGACGAACTCGCATACCGACTATTATACCTTCGTCGAGGGCGTTTTCGGGGTCCGCGGGGTCCACGAAGGAGAGGTGTAGGTATGTGATTGGCTTCGGGTCGGTGTAAGTTTATATATTCCGACTCCAGCGAATATGCGTTACCAACATCTGCGACACCTATGATCAAGGCCGATAAACTCATGCCGCCATCTCCTGGTAGGAGTGTGTGATATCTTCTGCTCTGGGGGCTACTGAAAATGGCTTTGCCGACGGCCACCTGCGTCCATGCGCGGAGGTGTTCACGTAGCCTGCGGGAGAAACCAAACATCTCGCCATGAGTACGCTTCTGGGAAGCCTGTCCTATGTATCTGCTTCGAAGGCCAAGCTGGTAAATATACGCACGCTCGGCACCTACACTCTGGGAATCTCCAAAAACTCCAGAGGTCTGAAGTCGGAGCAGCTCGATGAGGTCTAACGTGTGGATGAGGTCTGCTGGGCCCCTACGTACAAGCGCCTTTTGGAAGCCTAGTGGGAGGGCTCGTATGGCCCTGAGGCAGCACCAAGACTGCCTTCTGCTTCCCAAGAGACCACAGCGTAGCTTTCATATCGTACTCCCCAAGACCACCGTAGTCACACAATCCCAACCAAACTGGGTAAGGTGGGGAAAAGGTTTACGGAGGTGAAGTAGGAGGTCATGCTGTAGGAGGTCGAGGGACTTCAGGAAGGCGGGGTGAGGTGTGTCCACCAGCAGCTGCCAGAGAACGCTGGACCAGAAATTCATGAACAACCTGCTGTGCTCCTGGGGCTCACGTCGAAAAAGAAGGTGCGTCGGGAAATTCAGGGCGTGTCCTAGGCTGCCTATGCGGCCTAACTCCTGACGTAGGATGCCATCTGCAGCTCGACTTGCAGGGAGGCGAACTCGTTCCCGACTTCGCAGCCCACGTTGGAGCTCAGCTCCGTAGTAGCTTTGCAGGGTCGGAGGTGTAGGCGAAGTGGGAGCAGGAGTAGTCGGGGATGTTGACTGACATGGAGAGGATACGGAAAGGGTCGGTGGTACACCAGCCATACAGACCAGCTCCAGACGGACCCGAACACACGATGGTGAAGAGCAAATAGACGTGAGGATAATCAAGATCGGCGGCAGCATGCGGCCACGGCCCTCGACTCCTTTTCCACCTGCTTAGCTGACTGTCTAGAACTGCACAGTCAGCAACACGAACACGCCATGCCGCAGACTGTAAACCCACACATGTGTGCACTACAATCCCCGATAGTAGTTTGAGCGTCGACCTAAGCCAACAGTCTGCCAACACGGCTAGAGCAAAACAGCAATGGACGGGGAGTTCTGAGCGGGGCCCTTGAGGCTCATCTCAACCTACTCCGCTGTCTTCGCTCGAGCACTCCTAACTTCAAGTGTTGCGTACTTTACTGCACATGCGAATGGATACTAAAGCCAGAATTGTGAAGAAACTAAGCCTGAAACACACGCACACACATACACACACACGCACACACACACACGCACACACACACACACACGCATCCGCATCCGCACGCAGTTTACAAGTGAAGTGGGAACCGCGTGTCAAGACTCAGAAGCGGCGACGAGAAGACGGACGGACATGCACGGACGGCAGACGAAAACATTTGGGGAGGGCATTCGGGGGGAGAGGGAGCAAACACACACACACACACAGGCGCACGGACGAGGCCCGGCACACGCCTGGCTGCCGTCTGCAATGTGTGGTGGCGGATACTGAGCACGGTGTTCATCGGCGTCGAGACCCAGCTGCTGTCCAGCCAGGCGTACCGAGGGTCTGGCTCGGAGCAGACGCTGCACGCCCTGTCGGCGGCCAACTATGCGCTCACGCTCCTGTTCACGCTGGAGATCACAGCGCGGTTGTACGTGTTCAGGGCAGACTTCTTCGTGGAGGAGAGGATCTGGAACCTGTTCGACCTCCTCATCCTCTTCCTGGCGCTCGTCGAGGTGGCCCTCGAGTTCGGCATGTACGCGATCTCGGGCGGCGGCGGCGGCAGCTTCTTCGACTCCGGCGGCACGGCGAAGCTCCTGCGCCTCTTCCGCCTCACCCGGCTCCTCCGCCTCGTCCGGACCTTTCGCCAGTTGAAGCCCCTGCGGATGCTGGTGCCCACCAGCCTGGAACATACCCCCACCCCTGTGAGATGGGCATCGCCTCATCTCGATATCGATCTTGAGGAGTACCTCAGTTTCTGAGGACGCACCCCTGAGATTGTCGTCGCCCTGTGGCTTGTCAATCTCGGCGGGGAAGTGAGAAAGGGTAGGCCTTCTCAGATGGCTCGGAAGGCCCCCGGCCTTCTGAGGAGTTTCTTAAGCCTTTCCCGAAGACGCAGAAAACTTCTCAGAAGGCGCGAGGGCTCCTGGGAAGTCCCGACGCCTTCCGAGAAGACCTTCTCCTTCTCATTTCCCCCTCCTCGCTCGCTGCCAACAATCGTAAGGATAGGGGTAAGTTCGAGGCTGGTTAGGTGCACTCCATCTACTGCGCCGCTAAGTCCGTCTTCTGGGCGCTGATGCTGCTCTTCATGATCGTGTACTCCTTCGGGGTAATCTTGACCCAGGCCGGGGCCGTGCCTTGGGCCCGCTCCCCCTCGCCCTCCCCCGGTGAGTACCGCTCGAGGCGCAGAGCATGCATCAC
This sequence comes from Prorocentrum cordatum, assembly GCA_963575745.1. Classification (NCBI taxonomy): domain Eukaryota; class Dinophyceae; order Prorocentrales; family Prorocentraceae; genus Prorocentrum; species Prorocentrum cordatum. The sequence goes on from CAUYUJ010022159.1 coordinate 202,265, forward strand.
CAGACACGTTCGGAGCTCCGCGCGGAGCTCCGAGAGCTTATGGCTACGTCGTCTTCCTGCTCCTACGTAATCCTTCGAGGCCTCCCAGATGGGGTCGGAGTAGATGGGGTCGGAGGATCGCGCCGCATCGGCGATGCATCGGCGATGCATCGGCGATGCGGCTCGATGCGGGGGTCAAAATTTTCTCCGCGCTGGCGTCGCGGATGTATCGCCGGCGTCGGCGGCGCATCGGTGATGCACCTTCGATGCATCGGCGATGCGGCGCAATCCTCCGACCCCATCGGCTCCGACCCCATGTACAGTCGGGGCGCTGAAGAAGGAACCCTGTTCGTTGGGGAGGGGCTCCGTGTTCCTTGATCGTTTCACAGCTTGCCTTCGGTTTTCCTCAGATGTTCGCTGGGACATCGAACTTTACCTGATGGGAGAAAGGGGCCTCGCTCCTTATTGAATCGCTTCGCTCATTCCGCCGGCCCGTGATATGGCATCGCTGGTTTTTGTGTGTGTGTGTTCGTTGCCCATGTTGCGCTCTTGGGGGCGGGTGTCGTTCGGACGCGTTGCGTGGGGAGTTTTGATGGTGAAGCAGTTCCCTGGGGGTCGTCTCTCGATGGGGCGAAATAGAGTCGTCGTCAAGATGCTTCTTTGGGGGGCCTCTTGGGGTCTGTTGAGAGGCCGTTCGGGGGCGCCTGGGAGACATGTTTGAAGCCTTCTGGGGCTTCTTTTGGGCCTCCTGGGAGTCTCCTGGGGCCTCTTGGCGACATCTTGGGGCCTCTTGGAGGCCTCTTGGGGCCTCTTTGGGACCTCCTGGGCGCCTTCTGGGACGGAGGGCTCGATTTTTCAGTTCTCGGTATCCCTCTTGAGCCCCTCTTGGGCCCGTCTTGGGGCCTCTTGGTCCGTCTTGGGCGGCACTTGGGCCGTCTTGGGGGCCCTCTTGGGCCGTTTCGGGGCCGTCTTGGGAGCTTCGTGGGCCGTCTTGGAGCGGTCTTGGGGGCCTCTTGGGCCGTCTTGGAGCGTCCGGAAGCCGAAAAAGCCAGAACGCAAAAAACATCGGAAAAACCAATGAAAATCAACGATTTTGGCCTCTTGGGGCCCTCTTCGGAGGCCTCTTGGAAGGCTCTTGGGGCGTCTTGAAGGCCTCTTCGGCTGTCTTGGGGGTCTCTTGGGCCGTCTTGGGGTCATCTTCGGCGCCTTGGAGCGCTCTTTGAACGTCTCGGGGGCCTCTTGAGCAATCTTGGGGGCCTCTTGGGGCACTCTTGGCGCGCTCAGGGCGGCCTGAGAGGCCGCACCCAGAAGGAAAACCATCTCTGAGTTGAACCGGGCGGGACCTTGCCAGGCGGCGGGCGGGGTACTTTTCGCCGGGGGACCCCCAGGGGCCGCCCCGCGCGCGCGAACTAGTACAATACAATTGTTAACCAGTTACCGGAGATCTTAGCACGCCTCTGGCCCGTTGGGCCGGCGAATTTCGGGTTCCTTAGGTCAACGCCCCGACTGCAGGAGGCCTCCCTAGTTTTCCTGCTCCCAGTCGTCGCTCCCGCCCTTCCCTGTCGCTCTCGCTGCTCCGTGCGCGTCGCTGTCCGTTTTGCCCTCGCCGTCGTCGTTCGCCCTCGCCCCTGGCATCGCTCGGACGTGTGCATTTTTTTCTCGGCGAGGACCTTCGAGGAGCATCCTCGACCATTTGGCGAAAAAACCACGCACGAAACCGAAAAAAACATAGGAAATGGACGTCCGAGCGATGGCCAGTGCGTCGCTGTCCGTTGTCCTCGCCGTCGTCGTTCGCCTCGCCGCCGCCGCCGTCGGCGGCTTCCTGGTTTTTCCTCCCGCCCCCGGCGCCGTGCTCCCGCGAGGGGCGCGCGCGCGACAGGCCAGGCGGAAAGCCGCTGCGGGTCCTCATTGCGGCTCCTCTGCCACCTCGTCCTCACACACGCGCACACACACAACGCACACACACAGACACACACACACAAACACACACACACACACACACACACGCACGCACGCACGCACGCACGCACGCACGCACACACACACACACACACACACACACACACACACTTTTTTGTTCGTCGTGGCCGCGAGCGAAGAGCACAAGCGGCGACAGAAGCTGTCCGGGGCACGGAAACAGACGTAATTTGCTGCAGGGCGCAGAACAGGCCGGCCGGGCCAGCTCACAAGGCGGCCGCTGGGGCAGCAAGGTGAGGGCTGACTGGCTGACGGGCACACACATCCTCACACACACACACACACACACACACACGCGCACCTTCGCGAGCCCCAAAATCCGAACAGACAGACCCAGAATGGCTGCACGCGCTCAAGGATGGGGCAAAAGGGAAGGGAAAGACAACGATGGGGGGACGGGAGAGGGACGGATGTGCCCAACCCAAGCTCCTGTGCTCTTGCGCGTCGTTGGCGCGGCACGGAGGGGAAGGGAGGGAGTGCCCAAACCAGGTAGCACCGAGCATTCCCCTACCTTCCATCCCGAAGCTCATCTGGGCCGCCCCTTCAGAGCGTGAAGCTGGGCCTCTCGGCCTCCTCGGCGCCTCCAAGCTCGCAAGTCACCCGCTCGCGGCTGGTCAGCGCTCGGGCCTTCGCCTCTGCGCACTCTCCTTCGTTCCTCCTCCAACTCCCCATCCTCCCTTCTTCCCGACCCCCACCCCACAACTCCACGACTGAAAATGCTGGCTGCGAGTGGCATGCTAGATTCAGCTGCGAGTGGCATGCTACAGTCTGCTGAAAAGAGGGGGGGGGCAGAAGGGATCGTGGGGAACTGATGCGTGGCAGAGGGGGAGGAGGCTGGGCCAGGCCAACACGCCGTGGGCCCATTCAAGCTTATGGAGATGGATGCGCTGCACTGGCCCGAAGGGGCTCTCGGAAAGTCTTCGCCTTCCTCGGGACCTGCGCCTCCCTGAAAACCTCGATCTCGTGGTGAGCTCGGGGGTCCAAGGGCAGGGTCCTCCTGTACTCCCCCTCCGATCCCAGTACACACGCACACGCAGAGATACCCGAAGGTAGCAACACGAGCGCTCACGGTAGCCTCCGTACTCCTCCTCCCCCTCCAGGGGCCCAAAGCTAGGCAAAAGGGAAGGCAAGAGGAAGGAATGGTAGGGTGAGCGCCGTGAGCTGGGGACCTCGGCTGGCTGCTCCGCTGGAATAGGCGACTCGACAGACCCTATAGCTGGCCGTTCTGGGAGGGAGGGGTTACCCAGGCCAGCCAGATAAGAATCGGCTGCGTCTGGCCTCGCTCTTTGAATCAGCAAGCGTTGATGCAAAGCTACACTCACTACGTGTACAATCGGAAGCCAAATTGCTGGAAACGTTGTTATGCTGGAGCTGCTCCCTCTGCGACTCCAAATGACGGACCGTAGCTGCAAGCGGGGCCACCTCTTTCGATTGTTGCCTGAGCTGTATTTTCTTGGACTCTAGTTGCCTACATGTTTCTGCGCATTCTTCGTCTCCAGAATCAGTCTGCTGCTGGCCTTTGCACGCCTCCTGCTTCGAGGCGACAGCGGTCTGCGCAAACATCTCCTTGACTGCGATGTGCAGCTGCTCCCCGAGATTAGTAAGCTCCGGCAGTAGCTGTTGCTGCTGCTTGGCGTCTCCGTCCTCTTTGACTGCATGGCCTGCTCCTGCCTGGAGACGGAGATCGAGAGTGCATTACATTCCTCCTTGGCATGCTGCTGCTGCTCGCTGATTGTCGCGGGCAGGGTCAGGAAAGACTGCTCCTTGGCGTCCCAGTCTTGCCTCTTCTTCAAGACCTCGTTGAAGCATGAGTGTGTACGCCTCCGGCTGGCTGGTGTAGCTGTCCGCCACGGCAACCTGCAGCAAGTCCGCCCCAACTCGGAGGACCAGGCTCCGAATGTCATTCAAGCGCTCTTCGATGTACTCGGCACTGGCTGCTCGACATGGTGCATCAATTCTGGATCTCCTGCTTCGTTTCGTGCGGCTCCACCTCCGCATCGGGCCCAGAGCCCGAAGAAGCAGACATCTCCAGGGGGTCAGTGTCTGTCAGCTTCCCGCCGTGCCGACCGCCTGCTGGCGCATCATGAACCTCCGCGTAGAGATCGTGGGGTCGGGGACGGGCCGCAGCCCTGCGCCCTGCCCGCGCGCGGACCCACCGCTTGGCCAGATCAGGGGTATGGCGCACGACGGGCTCCCGCCGAACCTGCTCCGCTGAGGCCTTGCCGCTCATTACTATCCTGCTGCTCCTGTTGCTCCTCCCCTTCCTCCTTTCCCTCCTCCTCCTCCTCCTCCTCCTCCTCTTTATCTTCCTCCTTCTCCTCCTCCTCTTCCTCCTCCTCCTCCTCCCTGTCACCATCCTCGTCGTTCGGATCATCGTCATCATCGTCATCAGCATCACGATCTTCATCATCAGCATCCTCATCGTCGTCATCATCATCATCATCATCATCATCATCATCATCATCATCGTAATCAGTTCCACCAGTATCGTCGTCGAAATCATCTTCATCAGCATCATCATCGTCATCGTCATCGTTATCGTCACGGTCATCCCCAGCATCGTCATCAGCAGCAGCAAGTTTAGCAACATCATCATCATCATCATCATCATCATCAGCATCGTCATCATCATCCTCACAACTACCATCATCATTATCAGCATCATCATCCCCATCGTCATCGTCATCGTCATCGTCATGTTCAGCATCATCACCACCATCATCAGCATTATTATCATACTCGTCATCATCATCATACTCATCAACATCATCAGCATCATAAGCAGCATCAGCAATATCATCATCATCAGCTGCACCATCACCATCGTTATCAGTTCCACCACTATCGTCGTCAACATCATCATCACCATCATACTCATCGTCATGGTCATCGTTATCGTCACGGTCATCGCCAGCATCGTCATCAGCAGCAACATCAGCAATATCATTATCATCAGCATCGTCATCATCATCCTCACAACCACCACCATCATCATCATCATCATCATCGCCATCGTCATCGTCATTGTCAACATCATCACCACCATCATCAGCATTATCATAATACTCGTCATCATCATACTCATCAACATCATCATCAGCAATATTATCATCAGCATCATCAGCATCGTCTTCCTCACGAGAAGCATCATCAACATATTCTTCATCATCATCATTATTATTATCATCATCATCATCAGCAGCATCATCATCATCATCAACATCGTCAGCATCATCATCATAATCTTCATCAGTCTCATATTCGTTACCACCACCACCAC